>CM042558.1:19437299-19509799 GCA_023630585.1 Cranoglanis bouderius
CCACACAACGCCATAAACGCTCACAGAGAAAAAACAACGTCTAAACGGTGGAAGAGCTCCCACTAAATCTTCCAGCAATGCAGCTCAGCCACTGCAGCTCACACACACACACACACTAACTCCTCCTCCTTTTACAGGGTGCCATTACTTTTGCCCTGATTAATCTAGGGCTAGGGTTATCTGTGTTAATATTTCATGGATTTGTTTTAGAATCACTTTGAAGTGACTGAGTTTCACAAAATGTTGAGTGAAATAAAAATAATGTAGTTCACAGGAAATCAGGAGAGAAACAGAGGAAACCATTGGATTTTCAGAATGAACTGGATTTTCATCACCACATGTCTTGTGTAAAAGCTCCTGAGAATTAAATTCTTTGGTATCCTGTGTGATAATAAGACCCAGTGTTAGCATTTCTCACCATTACGGCTGGTTTAGCAGTCGATGTTACGTGTAATTTCTCTCTCTCTCTCTCACACACACACACACACACACACACACACACACACACACACACACACACCTTCATTAGTCAATTTACCAACACATCTGAGGGAAATGTTGACATCTGTGTGACGATTCTCTCTTTTCTAGCTAAATTCTTAGCTTCGGTCACGAGATAACGTTTTCCAGTTGCCTAGCAACAGTGTTCTCACAACTTTTTCCAGTTGAATAGCGAGGATATTTTCAAGTTTGCGTTCACGTTATACAATTACGACTTTGTACGTTCCACTCGAACGCACCATGAGTGTAGAATACAGCATGACATCATCGGCTAATTTGCATATTTAACCCTAATCCAGTGGGAGTTCTACAATTCTCTGGAGTTCTCTGGAATGTTCTGGACCTCGACGCTTTTCCTCAGACGTTCACACACACACACACACACACACACACACACACACACACACACACACACACACACACACACACACACGCGCGCTTCAGTTTTCGGTCCCTGCGAGCGAGACTCCTGAATTCCCCACGTCAGACCTGAACGAAGGCAAGGCTCCAGGACCGAGCGGAACCCTGTGACGGTGCGGTGTGATGATGAGGATCTCCTCAGAGTGCGTAGTGCTGCAGAGCTTTTTGCCTCATGACGTCCCACAGCAGCATGCTGAGCACAGTGTGAGGCGCCAGGCGCATGAACACGGGACCCATGCCCTTATACAGACCCAGAACCCCCTCTGTGCGACTCACTTTCACCAGGCAGTCCAGGAACCCGGTGTAGAAGCGACCCTGAGGAGGAGACCAGAGCAGAAGACACTCGGAGTCACACTCGGTGGACAAAAATCTAAGCGCAGGACTGAAATCTGCTTTTATTCTTCATCACACACCTTCCTCAACTCGTCCACAGGCTGGTTGTAAAGCCTCGTGCTGATGACGTCGAACGGCGTCATGGTGATCGCCACGGCGATGCCGCTAACCATGGCCGCCATCAGAGCGACGAGCCAGCTGTCAGGACTGAACCACTGTGGGAGAGATTTGGGGCGGGGAAATGTTAGCACAGATTCCTGGTGGGAAATTTTACCTGAACAGATGTGTGTGTGTGCGCGTGTGTGTGTTCTCACCTGTGTGTGTGTGAGCCACTGTTTGGCCGAGCTGAAGGTGGCGAGCTGAGCCGCTGAGCCCACCATGACCCTGGGCACGGCGCCGTTCACGCCCCGCCACAGACCCACCACGCCCTCACGCCTGTATATCGTAGCAAAGGCGCTGGAGATTCCCTGACAACGATCACACTCGGTCAACAACAAAACAAACAACCCTAGCTGTTCAGCAAGGACAAAAGGAACAGCGCCCTATAAAAGGAAGAGGAGTTAGTGTGTGTGTGTGTGCGTGTGTGTGTGTGTGTGTGTGTGTGTGCGTGTGTGTGTGTGTGTGTGTGTGGTAGCTGCAGTGGCTGAGCTGCATTACTGGAAGATTTACTGCACGCTGCACCTAGGAGCTTTTATCGAGTTTTGTGGGCGTGGCTAAATGTCTATCAGCTGTGGTGCAGGACTCCAGATTAACACCATTCTGTTGGAAAAATAGAGAACAGTAAAAATGGGGTACACTTTTTGTGTTTTGGGACACTTTCTGAATGATGATGATGATGATGATGATGATCTACAGCCTGGATGTTCTCTCTCTCTCTCTCTCTCTCTCTCTCTCTCTCCTCCCTCATTATCAGGAAGTGAAGATTCAGATAATAACTACTGCTCTCTGTGTATGTTCTGTTCTTCTGTTCTGTTCGAGCAACAAAAACACTCATTTACACGTTTCGCACAAACGCAGTTAATCAGCTGCACTTTTTATCCGTGACTCTGTGTGTGTGTGTGTGTGTGTGTGAGTGTGAGTGTGTAATTAACACACTAATCACTAATCACTAATCACACTAAATTATGTTCTAAGTGTCTTTCTGTTAAATCTCTCTTGGTTTTTGAAGTGAAACAGTTCGAGTGACCTTATAATACCGTGTGGGGAGAAAACACACTCAGCAGCAACACATATCACATGTCTGATAACCAGCTCTCTCTCTCTCACACACACACACACACACACACACACACACACACACACACACACACACACACACACACCTTACTCAGCTCTTTTATCAGTCCTGCTCTGTGGAAAGTCTGAGATTAGACCTCACCTAACAAATATGTTTGACCAAAGGCCAGCTGCAGATTTGGTGCTGACCGTGTGTGTGTGTGTGTGTGTGTGTGTGTGTGTGTGTGTGTGTGTGTGTGTGTGTGTGAAGTTCTTCTGTTGTTGTTGCCTGGCAAATCCGTCACGCCTCTGTTTGCTGATCTGTGATTGGCTGCAGCTGCTGACCAGCGGGAAATGTGTGAAGGTGCCTGGTTGTGGAATCGTGCACGTACACACACACACACACACACACACACACACACACACACACACACACACACACACACACACACACGATTTCCACAGTGCATTTGAGGGTCATTGTGATGAAGCAATGTCTCGAAGACGCACACAATGATTTTATCTTTAGACTTGTGTAACTTTAGAGCTGTGTGAGAAATCTAACACACAGACACACACAGACACACACAGACACACACAGACACACACAGACACACACAGACACACACAGACACACACACACACATCACACACACATCACACACTCATCTGAAGTTAAGCAGCACTGTGAAATCCCTGACCTGATCCACACCACACTGGGAAAGTCCTCTGTAGTGTCCACATACTAGAGCACAACAGCGATGATGGACGACCTGCAACGATTCTTTTCTACGCGTGTTGGTCTTCTGGTGCTCACTACATGGGAGAAGACTTCATGTGTCTATCTGTTACACTGTGTCTCATCTCACGTTCTCACGGCATTCAGGTCTGTTAGTCCTGACGTTAATCAGCAGTGTACATGTCTGGTGAATCGAGTGAATCGAATCTCAGAGTCGATTCACATGAGAGGTGAAAAAGTTTTTTAAAAAAATAAAAATTAAAAATAAAAGAGGTAAGTTAGGGCGCTGGAGGAGAACGTGGCTCACCTGGTGGTTGTGCTGGTGACCCACAGCGATGGCCTCCACAGCCTGCGCCTGCAGGTGTGTCTTTACCTGCGCAGAGAACAAACACGCACCTTCATACGCCTTAAACACTTACGATAGAGTTATTTTTGAACTTTTTGTAACAGCACCACCTACAGGTCATCAGTGAAAACACACCGTGTGAATGGTGCAAGAACGCGAGAAGCGAGGCTCTGGGGCTGAGTTCTTTCTCGCCCAGATCGTAGATTCACGCAGCCAATCAAGTCAGGTGATCCCACTACCCTGAGTGCCACGCCCCCCGGGGTTTCGTGCACATCCGCAGCACGTGATCGCTTTCTCGGTTGATTTCTCAGGAGTTACCGAAGCTAGAAAACTAGAATTGTGACTTTCTTTCAATATGTTTGCATAACAGTTTAGATATATAAATATAAATATAATAAAATTTTGTGTGATAAAGCGCAATCACAGTTTCATAATCGTAACACAGAGTTACAGATAAGTGGTAGACCACTCCAGTTCAATAATGTGACCAGCAGTGTGTGTGTGTGTGTGTGTGTTGCAGTGTTTAACACTCTGCTTTGTCACCACTTGTGGTGGTGGCAATTGGTTCTTTCCCTCTCTGCCCTTTTCCACCTCTCCGTATTGTCTTTAAAGGTGTGGCTGTGTGTGTTTTCCATGCCGCGGACCTCTCTTTCCCTCCTTCCTCCTTCCCCTCAGCTGTAAATAACACACAGCTCAGTAGCCGTGACACCGTCCATCGCTACGTGTCAATATATAAATAATCAATTTAGTGCTGATAATCTACACACTAACACATTACTTCCTGTATTTCCTGTTTGCACTCCACTCAAGGAAGAAGTGTATATACGGTATATCTAGGGATGATATATGTACAGGCAAAGGGTGTGAAGACGCACAGGGCGCGGAAACAAGTATGTACCAATTCATGATGTGAGAGTATAGAGATTTTTAGTCTTTTTTTAGCAGATTTAGTGCACAAAGCTACACACATTAACCTTGTGCAGATTGCGCAGTGTGACAGCAGGTCATGATGGGGGAAGGACAGTTTTGCACAGTGGGAGATTTCCTGTTTAAATGCTGACTTATTGTGAAGTTTGGGGCGAGTGTGTGATGATTCAGACATGCTGTTTGTGCGATGCTAAACTGGAGGCTATACACTTCCGTTATATGTTCCTGATTTCTCCTGTTTTTGTGTATACTAAATCATTTTCGATCTTCAAATGAAATACAACATAAAACAAAGGCAACCTGAGTAAACACACAATACAGTTTTTATTTATTTAAAACTGCAACAAAAACACCTATCACCCATGTGAAAAACTAAAAAAGTTGCCCCCTTAAACTTAAAATCTGGTTGTGCCACCTTTAGCAGATTCCGATAACTGGAGATCAGTCTTTCACTTACTTCTAGGACTAGGACTTACTCCTGTGCTGTGGATCGTTGTCTTGCTGCAGAATCCAGTTGCGCTTGAGTTTCGGCTTACGGACTGAAGACCAGACATTCTCCTTTAGGATTTTCTGCTAGAGAGCAGAATTCATGTTTCCCTCAGTTACTGCAAGTTGCCCAGGCCCTGAAGCAGCAAAGCAGCCCCACACCATCACACTGCCACCACCATGCTTGACCGTAGGTTTGATGATCTCTCTGTGGAATTCGGTGTTTGGTTTACGCCAGATGTAACGGGCCTCCTGTCTTCCAAAGAATTCCACATTCCACTCATCAGTCCACAGAACATTCTCCCAAAAGTTTCGAGGATCATCAAGGTGTGTTTTGGCAAAATTCAGACAAGCTTTAATGTTCTTCTGGGTTAGCAGTGGTTTTCACCTCGCCACTCTTCCATAGATTCCATTTTTGCCCAGTGTCTTCCTGATAGTGGAGTCATGAATAGTCACCTTTATTGATGCAAGAGAGGCCTGTAGGTCCTTTGATGTTGTCCTTGGCTCTTTTGTGACTTCCTGGATGAGTTGTTGCTGTGCTCTTGGAGGAATTTTGGAAGGTCGGCCACGTCTGGGAAGGTTCACTACTGTGCTGAGTTTTTCCATTTGGAGATAACGGCTCTCACTGTGGTCCTTTGGGGTTCCAGAGCCTTTGGAATAGCTTTGTAACCCTTCCCAGACTGATGTATTTCAATCACCTTTTTCCTCATCATTTCTGGAATTTCTTTCATCTTTGGCATAGTGTGTTACTGGGTAAGAGCTTTTAACCAACTTCATGCTGTTGAAAAAGTTCTATTTAAGTGTTGATTTGATTGAACAGGGTTTGCAGTAATCAGACCTTATTGTGTCTAGTCCAGCTGAACCCCATTATGAATTTTCCACACAGGCCCAGTTGGTATTGGAGAACTTTTTTGCTTCAATAAATAACATTATCATTTAAAAACTGTATTTTGTGTTTATTTATGGTTGCCTTTGTTTTATCTTAGATTTTGTTTTAATTTCTGAAACAATTTAGTATGAGATCTACACAAAAACAGAAGAAATCAGGCAAATACTTTTTCACAGCACTGTACAAGTCACATGGCTTTAAAATTGTCCATACTAAGGACCTGATCTTTGCACAGATATGTTGACATGCTGGTGATAACAATATCAAGTGTTAAATATTGTGATATAATATGAATTATTGATTACTGACGCATGCACAGCAGGACAGGACACCAAAATGTCTGACCGGTCTAAATGCATTTAAATATCTTTAATCTTCACCTGTCTGATAAATTAAACCCTGTAAGCAGTTTTTTAAACTCCAGTGAACTCACCAGGTAAGCAGGAGAGGCGATGAAGGCCCCTAAAGCCCCAGCGGCCGCCCCCGATGCCACGTTTCCCCCCGGGACGTCGCTGATCCCTGAGACCTGTGCGTAGGAGTAGAAGCTGAGCCGGACGCCGTTCATGAGCGCCTGGTAGAGCAGTCCGGCGGTGAGGCCCTTCTGCAGGCCGCGCAGGCCGTCGGTGCGTCCCACCAGCCAGAGAGCCTGCAGCACCCCTCGGTAGTGCTGATGGTACGAGCCGCGCGCCTGTAGCTCCCCCTGCAGCTGCAGACGGGTCTTCACCACCTCCAGCGGGTTTGTGAACACGCAGGCGCCGCAGCAGGCCAGAGAACCCAGAGTGAAGTCTAGCGGCGGCCAAAGCGCCCCGGGATGGTTACCTGGCCTCGAAGGAGTACGAGGTAGAGGAGGAATGGAGCTCTGGGTGATGAACGCTGTGACTGGGGGGCGGTTGATGAGTTGTGGATCTACAATCGCGCCCATGATGATGATGATGGTGGTGGTGGTGATGGATCAAGTGTCTGTACACCTGTACCTGAAATTACAAACCAGTCACACGGCAGCTTCGCTTTTCTTCACTGAGGAATGATTTCAGCGTCTGAAGCTGGAGCAGGAATTACATCATGCCTCAGATACACAGAAACTTCAGTGAAGAAACACCAGGGAGCTGAAACTCCGTCATCTGGGACTCCGAGAACTTTGTTTTGATCTCAGGAACAATTCTGTAACAGAGATCAAGGCGTGAAAAATGAACTCATGATGCAAAGAAGGACTGAAAGTGTGTGTGTGTGTGTGTGTGTGTGTGTGTGTGTGTGCATTAAAGTGTGTAATTAAACTGTTACAGAGTAATGAAAGAAAGCAATCTCTTTGTAAATATTATTCATTATCTCTCTAAGAAATTATCACTGCTTTCTCTTTCGTGCCTTTTTTTAAAAATCTGTATGAACTTGTTTCACTTAATAATAATTAATTCTGAATGTATCCTAAAATACAAGCCTGTCCTGCATGGCAATACTTTACTAACTGGCCCAAAAAACACCACGCTTTTTAAAAAAAAATGTCGCTCAAAAGTGCTTGAACTACTTATTTAGAAGTTAAACCTCTTTATCATTGTAATGATCCTATAATAATTGGTTTGTGCTGATCAGATAATCATTTAGACCAACTCACCCTCTCCGCCAGTTCCTCTCCCCCGTTCTGACAGTGGCGCTGTATACATGCTTCTAAAAAGCTGAATTACAGCACTATCCCCGCCCTGCTCTCCCTCACAGCCAATCACATACCGTGATCCTGTCCCTAGCCAAGCTTCCAGCCAATCAGATTCCGTATTCCACGTTTTCAACGATTCAATGCCAAGTACATTAATGTTTCCGGTCCGAACCTGCATACTACACAAACCGCACAATAATATCCAGTTTTCTTTTGTTTTGTTCACTTCTCACACTTTATCTCGTTATTATGGGGCACTAATTAATACGCAATATTCAACCCACGGTGTCATGTTTTAATTTTAACAGCTCATAAACTCCCTGTAAAGTTAAATCTGTTGTAAATGAGCCCACTTGACGTCATCATTGTTTTCCATTCACATATCTACAGGGAAAGGACGCGGCTAGCAAGTTGGCTAGTTTGTTAGCCGTTAGCTAGCTAATGTAAATAAGCATAAATACGAACATAAACTTTACACAGGCGATGTGGGTTAATAAAATTATTTTAATCGAACAGCACCGACTTAAAAAAAATGTAAACATTCATCAAAATTCATGAACTTCGTTGTATTTTGCTAGTTTGCGTACTTGACAAAATGGCGGCCTGTTTTGGGGAATTCATAATAAACAAAAAATATATATATAGAGATTTTTTTTATTGATAATCTATACTTACAGGAGTACTGCTTCATATAATTAAACCTTCTTCTTTTTAATGATCAGATTATATTAAATTGGATGTGGTTAAATTGCTAAGATTTTTTCTTTTCTGAATTAGACATAATAGACTCTAAACCCTGAAGCTAATTCTGTGCAGCTTAAGTAGTGCCCTATATATAAAACAGAATAAAACAATAAAAACTTTCTACAGTTTATTATTATTATTATTATTATTATTATTATTATTATACAATGTTATTTGACTGGCTGGACTGGCTGCATCTGAATATGTCATACAAAGTCGGTCATGTATTCCCCTTAAAGCTGCAAACTGTAATGTTATTAACTGTTAGTTGAAAAAAGAATGACCTATTTAAAATATTTTAATACATTATACAGTTGGGAATTTCTTAAACTGAAGCAATCAAATATAGATTTCGCATGGTTTACAGAGGACATGCTGTAGGCTCCAGGTTCAAGGCCAAAAACTAAAAGGTTTAAAAGCCTTTAAAAAGGAACACAATCTGTGGAGTGAGTACTAAATGAACTTAGCCTGGACATTTCAGCTAGAAAGAACAACAAATATCTAATGCCCTCTTCTTTTATTCACCTGTTGTTACACTGTAATTCTGCATTCACTAACAGGGCTTGAATACAAAGAAACTGACGATTAAATTGTTCTACATTCACAAAAATACTAGCTGTATCATCATCATCAACTACTACTACTACTACTACTACTACTAAGGATCAGCACACTTCACCTGAAAGCACATTTTCTTAATAAAGTGTCTTCAGTAAAGTGGTTCATGTTTCCTACAGTAGTGTGGTTTTGGTTGTTGCTGCTGAAGTCAATATGAAGAAGATCAACATTAAGGAATAACTTTGAATGCAAGAGTTCAATCTAATCACAGATCTTTAAACCAAAGTGTTAATCCGAATGTCAAAACACATATTTTATGCACTTTTAAAGCATAAATATTCTGCATATCCACGCAAACGTGTGCCGGAAAGCACAAGAGTAACATCCACAAGGCTGCGTGTTCTCCTTGAGAGCTTTATTTCTCCTGCATAAACCAAACAATACATAAACCTTCCAGTAGCCCTTCCTCTTTTCCCAGCAGTGCATGCAGATCTCCTTACAGTGTGTGTGTGTGTGTGTGTGTGTACGGTGCCAGTCATACACTCTGTGTCAGAGTGCATGCTGTGTGTAAGTATAGCCCGAATGTAACTCGGCATGTTAACAGAAACTATTTCCCCTTCTTTTCCCAGTCGCTCATAAACACATCTGTCACATGGCAAACATCTGAACGTTACTAAACACACAAACATGCTTATGACCTCGGCTCATGTTAAGGTTCTGCGCTCGGTAATTAAACCTCCTGTACGTAACACAACGCCACAGAGTCACTGGATTAATGAGCACTAATGAGGCCTGGTCTTGTATTCAGCTCCAGGTCTGGAGGAATTTCCAGCTTTGTTTTTCTTTGTAGATTCCCTCATGACCTTCAAGACCAAGAGTAGTAGAACAATAATGCAGAGACGTCTCATGTCTCTTGTGGTTTGAGTGAGAGTGTGTGTGTGTGTTTTTAAGTGTGTACTTTTTGGCCGTCCCCGTCACGATTACAAACATTGTCCTTTTATTATTAGCACGCAGGAGCACTGTAAAGAGAGAAGGCCTTAAATGATTCAAAGGGGCACCTGGAACCCGCCAGATCATACTGCAGGAACACATTTCTCCTCCTTAGTGTGATGACCATGTGAGAGGAACAGCACTGTTGGACAGCGTGGGGATGAGGAGGAGATGAAACTTGACGTGAAATTAATTATTGGTTAATATTTTTCCCCCCAGCAGTTATGTGCATGGTGATGTAATCAAAAGGTTTCGAGGTGAGATAAAGTCGTCGCATGTTGATGGAAGGTTATGTCCTGGGACACAACGTAAAAATATTCAAAAAGGTTCATTTCGATGTGCCAATTCCTAAAGAAGCCCACCCAAGGTGTATTCCCACCTCACGTCCAGCATTCCCAGGATAGACTCCGGATCCACCATGACACTGACCTGGAAGCAGCGATTACTGAAGATGAACAAATTGATAAAGAATTTCAATAAGACATTACAAAGACTTAGAGGCCTTTATTGTTTGACTTTGTATCGGGTTACACTGCAACAGGACCCTCCCTTTTCCTCCCTGTCCCTTCCCAAACATCAATCACCACACACACACACACACACACACACACACACATACATAGACATACATACACACACATACACATGCAGTGACACACTGTCTCCATCTCGCTCATATTTTAAATGTAAACAATGCAGGCAGGAAGTGAGATATAAAAGCAAGGTAGTGAGCAGCGTTCCTCCGATTTCCAGGCTCCTTCATCTGCAATGAGACGCTATTGCAGGAAAGGGAGGAACAGTCCCTTCAGTTTATAATCTCCCACACACACACACACACACACACACACAAAGTGGGAGAGAAGGTTAGGAAAAGCAGTCACACAACAACAGTTCTTCATTGTCCTTTATGTGTCAAAATTGATTTCTCAGGAGAGACGAGGAATTAGTGTTGGGAATGTGACACACGAGTCGTTCCAGTCTCTCCCTAAAAGGCAGGTCTGATGATGTCAGTGTCCAGGTCAGAATGTGGGTAAATTCCCAATCTGACCATCCCAAATCGCGCACACTGTCCTTCCTGCGCTCTCTCATTACCTTTTAGCACGTACGAAATACAAGGCATTGGTTTTGGGGTAGTACTTGACGTTCTGTTTTTTGTCCATGAGCCCGCCGAAGATGATGAGCTCTCCTCTGCCTTGCACCACCGTGTGCAGGCTCGTCTCTGGCGGTCCAGTGACGGCGCCGCTGCCAAAGACGCGCCACGCCACGCCACCGTCTGTTTTGGCCCGTGAAATGTCCAGCACGTACATCTGCATGGGCTTGCAGCTGAGCGCCTGGTACAGTGGCTTCCCCACGTTCAGGCTCTGCGGGGGCACCGAGTGGCCCAGGCGACGCGCAATCGGAGGGATCGAGTGTCCGTCAACGTGCGGCGGGCTTGATGAGGCGGGGCTGGAGCTAGGGGCGGGGTTAGAGGAAGACGAGGCTGAAGGAGGAGAGGATGTTGCGAGGGACTTAACAGCTTCCAGGCCTCTGCGGAGCGCAGCAGGAGAAACGGCCCCTGGTGGAGTGTGAATGCCGTTTGTGCTCGGCTGATCCAAAGAGGGCGGAGCCACTGACGATGATGCTGAAGAAGGCGGAGACTCCCATCCATAATCTGTAGGTAAATGGGCATGGCCGTGTGGGTGGGAGGGACTAGTACGAGGGGAAGGGGAAGAGCCGTTAAGTAAAGGCGGGCTGTCTGGAGCCTGTGATGGAGACGGCTGCTGCGAAGAGGAGGGACTTCCATCTCTGGCTCCGCCCCTAACAGTCGCCGGGCGTGGCCGGAGCGTTCCCCAGCGTCCATTGACGCAAGGAGCCTCCTCCACGTTGCCGAGGACGACGCCGGAGCGCACAGGAGACTGTGATCGCAGAGGGGGTGTGTCCGGGCCAAGCGGAGGGGGCGTGGCGCTGATGGGGGAAGGACGGGAGTTCAGGCTCGGGCTCAAAGGAGCGCGGCCAGACGGAGCCTGTGAGAAAACGACCACACACTCACCCACCTGCAGAGAGAAAGAGAGAGAGAGAGAGAGAGAGAGAGAGAGAGAAACAAAGAAATAGAGGTCAGAAATCAACTTTTAAACGATTTAAAATGAATAGATTCATACAATTTAACTATATCTCTCTCTCTCTCACACACACACACACACACACCTTGCAGGCTGGGTGGCACCAGAGTTCAGGAGCTCCGTGTTCCTCGTTCTCTACTCGCAGTTGCTGCCATGACCAGGTGGGGGCGCCCATGTGCAACAACCAGGCATCTTTCAGCAGCTGCAACACACACACACACACACACACACACACACACACACATACACACACATACACACACAAACAGATACGTTTATTAGAGAGGAAAATCAAACAAATGAGGGGTTTAACAACCACAGTGATAAGACCCAGGTAAAGTCAGACCCAGGTAAAGTCAGACCCAGGTAAAGTCAGACCCAGGTAAAGTCGGTAATGTCAGAACTGAACTCACAGCGTTCGGGCCGCCGCAGCCCCCCAGGATGAGCAGCGTCTCGCCGTCTATCACGATCTGTGAGACAGAAAATGTGACGTTAAAGGAATCGCCGTTCCCTCCAGCTACGTTTCTTATTCCCATCAGAACCCTGAACACGAACAGGAGGTTCTGGAGCTCCTTTCCCTCAGGACTGTTTACAGTGATGAACATGTGAGTGTGAGAGGAGGAGAGACTCACCTGACTCTGGCCTCCGCGGGGGTGAGGAGCTGGGCCAGTGATGGTGGGTTTGGACCAGGACCACTGCTCAAGATCCAGAACCCACACCTCGTTACTCCTGAAATAAACCCATCACACACAATCAATCAGTAATCCAGACCGAGGCCCTAATCCACTGGTACTAGCACCAAACACACACACACACACACACACACACACACACACACACACACACACACACACACACACACACACAGGTACGTACATCTGTCGGGCTCCGAGAGAGCCACCAAACACCACCATCGTGTTATTAATGACAGAGGAGGAGTGACCAGCCATGGGTGGAGGACCGTGAGTCGTCACGATACAGTTCCACCTGAGAGACAGACAGACAGAGAGACAGACAGACAGAGAGAGAGAGAGATACACATCACCTTGGCATGAAATAATAATCAGTCAAACAATATGTAAGTAATAAACACTGTGTGTGTTGCTGTTACAGTAAAACACCGAGAGTCGGGGGTGGGGTGATGAAGCGGCGTCACTGTCACCACACACAGTTGATCATTTTTTCTATAACAGCCAAGTGCTTTATTCCTCTTACACCACAGTAATTTGCAGCTTGTCATGTTACAGAGTAACCACAAAGAAGCGTAAACTCCTCCGTCCTGAAGATGTGGGAAAACTTCAAGTTACAGCTTTACCTCTGACTCTTACAAAGAGCTGACACTGGAGACTCCTTCCATACATGTTACATAAACGTCTCCTTACTTCACATCAACAATTTTTTCAATATGTTTATGTGGAACGTCCCCTAAAGTACACGTCCCTGTGAATTAGCCGTTACTATAGAAACCATAACGTACTAGAATGAGCGTATTAATTATATATAAACCTGTGAGTTGCAGCTGCGCTACTGTCAGAGCTGCTGTTCTAGAAAACTAATCAACGCCTTAATCAACGACCAATCACAATCCAGAATCCAACAGCGCTGTGGTGTGACATGTGATAAGCAACACGCGACGTTAGATGTGATGATGAATCTTCTCTGCTCACCAGTTTTTGGAAGGGGAGTAGGTGTGTATCTCGTCAAAGAAGCGCTCGGGTTGGTGCAGAGGGTACGGACTGGGGCGGGTCCAGCCTCCGAACAGCACCAGCAGATCCTTAAACATCACCAGCGTGGCGCCGGCTTTGGGAGATGGGTACGAGCCTGCACACAGAGTAACCGAAACCAGCTCTCAGACACGTGTGTGTGTGTGTGTGTGTGTGTGTGTCACTCTAGTAGTCATGGTTAACAGTACGGAAAGTGTGTGTATCTGTGCGAGACATTTTGAAGAGCAGTGTAGCAGTCTGTGTGTGTGTGTGTGTGTGTGTGTGTGTGTGTGTGTGTGTGTACCTGAAGCGAGCGGTCGTATCCACTCCTTGCTGTTCAGGTCGAGTCTCCACAGGTCGTTAAATGCAGCGTTACAGCTGCTCTGTGTGCAGCCTCCGAACACGTACATCGACTGGTTTGAGTCGTAATAACATGCACCTTTAAAACAAACACACACACACACACTCACACACATTAACACCTACCACCCAGCATTTTAATCGGCTGGGGGAAAAAAAAAAAAAACTTTAAGTACCATATTTTTGTTTATTTACAACAAAAAACTTTACATTAACACAACTGTTAGTCATTATATATATATATATATATATGAATAATTAATTTAATACATGGATTAATAATAAAATCTCACTTTCACTGCACCTTACAGTTTCTGTTAATCACTGCCTTTAGGCATTTTGTTTAACTTATGTTTCCTTTGATCGTATCGTTTTAATTAGACATTACAGACCTTACTGCACTATTCATCACCGCGGCCTCGTTACTAATAGATCACTTACAGATCGCTTCCATCATAATAAACGACGGAATTTACACTGTATCGCCCAAATACAGCATATAATGACAATAAACTTGAATTAAACTAAACCTTTTAAGCAACAGTTTCCCCAACCCCTGACACACAGTGGAACATTTCGTACATAAACATGAGTTTGTGCTCGTGCATCCCTGTCCGTGTCCGTGCTGAACACAAGCTCTGCTTTGTACAGTCTGATCTTCATCACGGCATTTAATATAAAATGCTCCCCTGCCTCAGAGGACGTGGAGGTCGCACAATTTCCCCCCTCTGTAACTTGACGATCACGTCTGATGGTGACCGGGGTCATGTTGGGTATAAAAGGTAACGCTGACATAAACAGTAAGCCGAAGAAACTCCTTGTCATTGGCTTTGGGTATCTGCCAAAGCTAGCGGTGTCGTATTACGTGTCTGACGTCATGTGCCATCGACTGGGAAACGGCTTACACTTCCGGTTAGTAAAAAAAACAACAACCCGCTAATGTTCCCTCTGAGACGACGCTACCCTTCTAAACTTCATACACTAGACGTTAGGGTACACAGTGCGTAGTGTATGTGTATAGTACGTCATTTGGGACACAACGTTAGTATTTACTCTCTGATGCGTGTCTTCGTAACAGAAGTAACGCAATGAGGAAATATGTCCCCCATGCCGCGCGCAGACCAACTAATCGATAATGGGATTCGTTGACGACGTTTTCATAATCGATTATCATCAATTTACAGCCGTGGCCAAAAGTTTTGAGAATGGCACAAATATTAATTTTCACAAAGTCTACTGCTTCAGTGTTTTAGACCTTTTTGTCAGATGTTACTGTTACTGAAGTATAATCACAAGCATTTCATAAGTGTCAGTGGCTTTTATTGACAATTACATGAAGTTTATGCAAAGAGTCAATATTTGCAGTGTTGACCCTTCTTTTTCAAGACCTCTGCAATTCACCCTGGCATGCTGTCAATCAACTTCTGGGCCACATCCTGACTGATGGCAGCCCATTCTTGCATAATCAATGCTTGGAGTTTGTCAGAGTTTGTGGGTTTTCGTTTGTCCACCCACCTCTTGAGGATTGACCACAAATTCTCAATGGGATTAAGGTCTGGGGAGTTTCCTGGCCATGGACCCAAAATGTCGATGTTTTGTTCCCCGAGCCACTTCGTTATCACTTTTGCCTTGTGGCAAGGTGCCCCATCATGCTGGAAAAGGCATTGTTCTTCACCAAACTGTTCTTGGATGGTTGGGAGAAGTTGCTCTCTGAGGATGTTTTTGTACCATTCTTTATTCATGGCTGTGTTCTTAGGCAAAATTGTGAGTGAGCCCACTCCCTTGGCTTAGAAGCAACCCCACACATGAGTGGTCTCAGGATGCTTTACTGTTGGCATGACACAGGACTGATGGTAGCGCTCACCTTTTCTTCTCCGGACAAGCTTTTTTCCAGATGCCCCAAACAATTGGAAAGGGGATTCATCAGAGAAAATGACATTACCCCAGTCCTCAGCAGTCCAATCCCTGTACTTTTTGCAGAATAGCAGTCTGTCCCTGATGTTTTTCCTGGAGAGAAGTGGCTTCTTTGCTGCCCTTCTTGACACCAGGCCATCCTCCAAAAGTCTTCACCTTACTGTGTGTGCAGACGCACTCACACCTGCCTGCTGCCATTCCTGAGCAAGCTCTGCACTGGTGGTGCCCCGATCCCACAGCTGAATCAACTTTAGGAGACGGTCCTGGCGCTTGCTGGACTTTCTTGGGCGCCCTGAAGCCTTCTTCACAGCAGTTGAACCTCTCTCCTTGAAGGTCTTGATGATCTGATAAATGGTTGATTTAGGTGCAATCTTACTAGCAGCAATATCCTTGCCTGTGAATCCCTTTTTGTGCAAAGCAATGATGGCTGCACGTGTTTCCTTGCAGGTAACCATAGTTAACAGAGGAAGAACAATAATTTCAAGCACCACCCTCCTTTTAAAGCTTCCAGTCTGTTATTCTAACTCAATCAGCATGACAGAGTGATCTCCAGCCTTGTCCTCATTAACACTCTCACCTGTGTTAACGAGAGAATCACTGACATGATGTCAGCTGGTCCTTTTGTGGAAGGGCTGAAATGCAGTGGACATGTTGTTTTGGGATTAAGTTCATTTTCATGGCAAAGAGGGACTTTGAAATTAATTGCAATTCATCTGATCACTCTTCATAACATTCTGGAGTATATGCAAATTGCCATCATAAAAACTGAGGCAGCAGACTTTGTGAAAATTAATATTTGTGTCATTCTCAAAACTTTTGGCCACGGCTGTAGTTGCTGCAGCTCTACTTGGTACACTCTTAGAAATAACAGTTCCTTAAGGGTTCACCGCATAAGTAAGGGTTATCAATGCTTTGGTGTATGGTTCTATATAGAACCTTTAAGGGTTCCCCTAGAACCAGAGATGAGTATATGAAACAAGATGATTAAAAATAAAACACTTCTTGAGCCGACATCAATCTGTGAACTGATTAAAAAACATAATCAGACTCAAATGCAGGTCATTTCTTTTATAAAAGTAGTTTCTTCTCATTAAGAGTCCTCATTAATTCTATATGTACGTTTGATTAAGATGAAGTGTAAGGTGTGTGTGTGTGTGTGTGTGTGTGTGTGTACTTACTGTGGGAAAAGCGTTGTGTGATGGGGGTTCCGGGATACGGGTAGGTGCGACTCTCCCACTGGATGTTCCCTTCCTGAACGGCCCTCAGGAAACCATGGTAACACTGATACGCGACACCTGGACACATCAAAGCACACGCTGACACTTTCAGGGCTTCTAAAGAGATCATTAACACCTTTAATTAACACGTCTGAGACTTCACACACACACACACACACACAGCATGACACTTATAACCTCTAACACACCGTCTCTCTCTACCTGTCTCTGTCTGTCTGTCTCTCTTTCTCCAGCTTTACATCTCTCTCTCTCTCACCCTCTTTCTTCTTCCCTCTGTCTCTCTGTATCTGTCTTTTTTTCCTTTATCCATCTCTCATTTCCTGTTTCTCCCATGCTCTCCTTATCTAGGTCACACTCTCTCTGTGTGTGTGTGTGTGTGTGTGTCCGCCCTGTCTCTCTTTCTTCCTCCTTCAATCTCTCTCTCTCTCTTTCCCTCCCTCTCACCTTTAATGAGGCGGTACCACTGTTTGCACACCAGGGCGGCGGTCTTGTGCTCCTGATACGGGGAGAGGAAGGACAGGATGTACTCCAGCACCTCCTCCGGCAGCTCGCCCATGGCTCTCTGGCAGCTTTTCCCAGGATGCTTTGCGCAGTCGGAGCTGCCTGCCGTCTCGGTCTCGGTCACAGCGGTCTGGTTGTTGTCGACGTGACCCCTCGAGGAAGTGGTGCCGGCGTCCTCGGTGTCCATGGCAACGAAGCCGGCGTCCTCACTGTCGGAGGAGCGAGACATGCTGCCTGCAGGGGCAGAGAGGAAGAGGAGTGACATCTCAGTTATAAAACTGTGCCCATAACCGTCTAATCTTTAAGAAAGATTCGTTTCACAGACCTCACAACTGACAGACGACCAAAGTGCTTTTAAAACAGCGACAGAACATTAAACATGCACACGTCATTATATACAGCCATTTCCCCATCTCTCAAACTGAATGATGTTGCAGCTGCGCCCTCGCCTCGCCCAGCTGCGCCCTCGCCTCGCACAGCTGCGCCCTCGCCTCGCCCAGCTGCGTCCTCGCCTCGCACAGCTGCGTCCTCACCTCGCACAGCTGCGTCCTCACCTCACACAGCTGCGTCCTCACCTCACACAGCTGCGCCAACACCTCACACAGCTGCGCCAACACCTCACACAGCTGCGTCCTCACCTCACACAGCTGCGCCAACACCTCACACAGCTGCGTCCTCACCTCACACAGCTGCGTCCTCACCTCACACAGCTGCGTCCTCACCTCACACAGCTGCGTCCTCACCTCACACAGCTGCGTCCTCACCTCACACAGCTGCGTCCTCACCTCACACAGCTGCAGGAAGTTCAGTGAATCATCTTCCAGAATAATCCTCAGCCACTTGTGACATTTCCGCTATTTTTTAAACACTTTAGCTTTATTATCACTTCACTGCTCCTGAGACTGAAAAGTGAGTTCTTTCTAACACAGGAACCTGCTGCAGAACAAAAACTACACGGTTCCTCAATCTACTGATGACTTCTAAACGTCTCTCACTGCGATTGCTAGCTCGCTCATTTCCATTGTAGGCTAACTGAATAAGCTAGCTAGCTAGCTAACGGTGATGTCTTGGAAGAAAAGAACAACAACAGAAAGCGCGTCTTGAAATCGTGCTCATAAAAATGTCTAATTCTAGTCATCTTTGTTTAATCCGCCGTATTGTGAGACGCTATATCAGATAAAGTGCGGTGTAGAATTGTATTAACGGGTCTAACTCGCTCATCCGCCGGTGCTAGCCTGGGGCTAATGGAGCCGCTAACTCAGGGAGCTAACTAGCTAGCTAGCTAACTTCACACATTTTCACCCCGATAAGTTTTGTTTGTACTCTTTTCTAATCTAAGTCATGTGGTTTTTGGTTACCGGCACGCGTGTGTCCTCCCTTTTCCGTCCTGTTGTGTCCTCTGATCGCTGCCGTGTGATGATTCCGTTTTATCAGCTCCTGCTGCTGCTCTCCAGACTCCAAACATCCGCCATCTTCCTGCCTACAGCAGCACCTTACGCACGGACGCGGGAGCGCGCACGTAACGCCATCCTCCCTGGCGCACGGCGTCGGCGCGTTCTGGGTGATGCGCGTGCTCGTGCTCTGCATACTGGGGCAGTTGTTTGTTTGTTTGTTTGTTTGTTTTTGTGTTTGCTTACACAGTATGTTTTGTTTTATCTACATATTTATTTATTTATTTTTAAATAACGCCATTACCATTGTTATTATTTTTTTGTTTCCTTACACTATTTTAATGCTTGGGCAACAATTCATGTCAAAAAAGCTGTTTTTGAGTACTTATTGCTGGAGTAACGACCTTATTAAGACACTCGTTCTGTTTATTTCCCTAAACTATGTTGTAATTTTTGGGTTTTTAATATTTATTTTTATGTAATCATGTTTCTAATGACCAAACCACACAGTATCATAACACTGTAATAAAACATCATAATAAATAATTACGTTGTAATCAAACAGTCAGAGAGATTACATTATATTTGTATATAAATAAAATATGGTTTTTAAATAATAACAAAAATACCACATTTTAGCGTGGTGAAGTATTTATAATAATAATTTACAGGAAATCTGAGTATTTAAGTAAATCACGTACATTCACTCATTTTACACTGATAATAAACTATCATTTTATATAATTAAATATACAGTTAAGTCTCGGGTTTTCTGTCATGAGCTCTTTTTTTTTAATTTGCACTGCCACTCTGAGCCGCCAGATGGCGCACCTGGTCCTTCCGCCCCCTAGCGGCTCCCTCTGTCATTACAATTTGCCAAAAAATAAAAGTATGCGAAAGAGTCGTGCAGGATTCTTCTTGATTTGTTAGCCTGTGTGGCTAAATAGCTATTAGCTAACTGATCATGGAGGATGAAGACGTGTCCGATAACTGGGAAGAAGCTGCGGATAGCGGAGTAAGACACTTAATTTAGAGGAATACATTTCGCTTACAACGATATTATCTCCATTAGCTTGTTGTGTGGAGGCTCACGGGCCTTAATGCTCGCTAACTGTCATAACAACTAACTGTTGTTAGCATCTGTTGCTTAGCCGACTAGCTTAGGTTTACTACTGTCCAGAGACTATATAGATCTGCTATAAAATGCGACCGTTAAACCAACGCGTGAAGTATTTGTATATTTTCTTGTCTTTAATACATATTTATGCTTTTTGTGTTAATTGTGTCATACGCTAGCTGGCGGTTTGAGCTAACTGGCTAATGAAAGTGTAACTGGGAGTACCCGGGTCCTAAAGGGAGTTGGTTGACTTGTGTTCTGTCTGCAGGAAATCGAGAGGCGACTCGAGGCGAAGCTGAAAATCAGTCAGAAATCTGAGTAAGTAGCTGTTTCACATGTTCACAACTTTAAAAAAATAAGAGAATAAGAGGATTATTGTACTATAATAAAGAACATAGGTTCGTGGAACGATTCGTTCTTTTTGAACGACTCTTTGAAACGAATCGATTCGCAGGCACGATCGAATCAAAACCAGCATTTGGCGTATCTACATTAAAACAAGTACAAATTTAAAAAGTAAAAGTCAGTCTGTGGGTTTAAAACAAATCATATCTATGATCTAAGACAAAAAAAACCAAAACGAAACGTGGTAAATATCCAAACTGTCCATTCAGCACTTCACTTTCAGCTGTGCACATGACCTGTTTCTGCTGTCCGGATAAACCCTAAGCTCTGTTCTATATTACATCAGAAGCATACCTGTGAAGACGGGCGTGGTGATTCAGGACGAGTCCCTGCCCGCGGCTCCGCCTCCTCAGATCCGTATCCTGAAGCGCCCGCCCAGTAACGGCGTCCTAAGCACACGGGGTACGAGCACTCGACCCGCACAGCAACCCAAATCTCTGAAACAGAGAGAAGCCGAGTACGCCGAGGCCAGGAGGAGGATTCTTGGTAGCGCCAGTGCTGAAGAACCTGCGCGGGAGAGAGACGACTCGGACAGGTGAAGACGTGAAGACGTGCGATACTCTGAGTTGTTTGTCCTTCGAACGCCGTTGATGTTACCCTGGAGTTAGTTTAGTTCAAATCTTGCCTTTAATTATGTTATAATATTATCACAGTAGTGCATGTCTGTGTAGTCTTATCTGGTTTAATTGTGCATTTTCTTATTGTAATATTAGAGGTTGTCATATGTAGGAAATTTTTATTTTTTTATTTCGCCTCTAGAGGTCACTCTCGTAGTATATAATGTACGCAGACCCTTCTTAGACGCTCCTGCAACGGAAGCGACCGAGAAAACTATCGGTGTTTATAATTATGGCTATTAATTAGCAAAACTGATCGATCGGTCGACCTCTAAACACAACTCTAGGTTGCTTTTAAGATGACGATGATGATGACGATGATGATGATGATGATATCTATTTCCTTTCTCTTTTCAGATCGGCGTCAGAATCTCTTCAGTCGAACAGTAACGTTATTCGGCAACCCCGGGGGCCGGATGGCACGGCAGGGTTCCGCCTCAGCAGATAGAGAGACACTGAGCACCGAGGACGTCAAGAACATGAGAGTCGCTTCGGTCGGGATCTCTCGTCCGTGTTTTCCTTTCTGTCCGGGAGGGAGGACGTAATGACCGTGTGATCACTGTCTCGGTGTGTGCACTGTGAGTCTCTCAGTAACGCTCACTGGGGTCCAGTCAGGAATCGCTGCAGTGTTTCAATACGGTTCAAAGCGCCTTTGTCAACTTCCCCTAACGACTCGGACGTGCGTGAGCCGTGCCGCCGAGCGTCCTTTTTTAAACTCCCTACAGAGTCGTACTGGCTTGCTAACTCGCTGGTTGATTAGCGCGCTAAATACCTAGCGTGCAGTTCAGTAAACTGACGTGTACAATATGGAGCAACTCGAAAGTTATATTTTTTTAAAGATACAGTAAATTATTATTTTTTTGGCTCCTTTTTACGACCCAGTTCGCCATTTTCGTCGCTTTTTGAAAAGGCCTCAATGCCTTCTGGGAAGTTTCTGCTCCCGGTGAGTATGACGATGTCCGACTCTGCCTCGAAAGGGCCGTCCGACGAAGTTCAGTCGAGGCGATGAAGGAACCAACCGAGGGGAAGTGGACAAGGGCGCAAGGGGGAAAAAAAAAAAAAACAACTTTCCTGAGCTCCCATTTCAGAAGATATCAGAAGTTTCCAGAAAAAAAAAAAGCTAACACTAACAACACTGTAATGATCGCATTGAACGGGGTGTCTTTTTAACCGGGGCTTTAAAATTTGTCCAAAGATGAAATGTCCACAAAACTTTAGGCCATGCCAAAGTGTGTGAGGAAGATTTAACTATTTAGCTCTGCAGGACAACACACACACACACACACACACACACACACACACACACACACAACTGGAATCTATGTGAAAACAATAAAAAACTGAAAAAACAATAGGAATCATCACAGAAATTCTAATGGTTTCCACTACAAATACCATTACAGATCATCAGCTGTTAAGCAAAACTAATGAAAGAAACTTCATTGGCTGAATCACAGGGAAAGGGGACGCTGTGGACGTTTCATTTTTGCCTGAATGTTGATGGCTGATGAAATAAAGTAATACTCACCACCGCAATAATATAAACCGGACAGGAGTCGGGAATACAGCTGTAAAAATGTCACGTTATTCTGTGCCTCTTTTTGTTTTATGTTTTTTTTAAATGTACTTTTTGACTATTGAGTATTTATGTAAAATGGTCAGAGAGAAAGGATTTGCTCCTGTGTTTGTTGTGTTTGCAGATTTATTACAGCCTGTTTTATTAACAACTAAAAGTTATCTGTAAAACACAAAGAAAACGAAACTGGTTTGGGGTGGGTGTGTGTGGGAGGGTGTGTGTGGGAGGGTGTGTATGGGTGTGGATGGGTGTATGTGTATGTGTTTTTGGGTGGGTGTGTGTGTATGTGTGTGTGGGTGTGTGTGTGTGTGGGTGGTTGTGTGTAGTGTGGACATGGACGTGTTCTCTATAAGATTCCACAGAGACGACACATTTCTGTGGCGTTTTAGTTAGCGGTCGGCGCTAAGCGTAATCACGGAGTCTTTCCTCTCTAATGTTACGACAGATCAGAGGGAAATGCCGATGTCGCGGGTGGTTTTGTGTCGTTTTCGTTGTCACTGTGTCGTTACAAGAAAGCGAACCGCTACGTGCTAGCTAGGTTAATCATTAGCCTCAGTCATTAGCGGTACTTGTGGCCCAGTTGCCTAGCAACAGTGAGGTGTAAACGAAATGTGGAAATAAATAAATCGAGGGACTGGTAAATGAAATGATAGATTATAAATGATATGATGAATGAAGGAAAGCTGAAATGCAGCGAGGAGCCCGTTTACGGTGACGGTGACGGTGTGCGTAACTAGGCAACAACGTTCTCTTCCGTTACATGTCGTGTTAGTTCAAGTTCAGTTTATCTGTATAGCGCTTTTAACAATGTTCATTGTCCCAAAGCAGCTTTACAGAAATATATAAACTCAGGATATAGATTTTAAATGTATGAATTTATCCCTAATGAGCAGCCAGAGGTGACGGTGGTGAGGAAAAACTCCCTGAGACCATATGAGGAGGAAACCTTGAGAGGAACCAGACTCAAAAGGGAACCCATCCTCATCTGGGTGACACCGGATAGTGCGATTATAAATAAATAAATCCCTTCTATAAATGTACCAGTACCACACGGTCAGATAGCAGTTGTGAGAGCATGAAAAATTCATTACAGTTTTTATATGAAGTCAGTTTTGTTGAACTTCTCCACTGTAATCTCAATGATCTTCAGGCTGCACCGTGTGGGGCCTCAGCAGCATCATGTGACTTCAACTGATGAGATCTCCAACCAGAAGTAGGGCATCAGGATGGATCGGGCAGGTCCAGAGAGCAGAAGGGGTCGGGATCACTGGCATGTCAGGAGTATCATGTGAAGCTCGACAGAAGGGGAGAGAGGGAGAGAGAGAGAGAGAGAGATTATTAGGTGCTTATTGTCCTGTAATGGTTAAGGACAGTGTACTCTGTGTGAGTGAAAGCAGGGACTCCTGTAGGACTACACACTAGTCAGTGTGTCCCAGTACCTGCGTACTCTTTCACCACACCCTCAAAACTATGTCCTTTTTCTTCAGAAACTGAGAACATACGTTTTGTGAATAGTGTAAGTAGGCGAATTGGGACGCGGCAAAAGTGATCAAAGTTTTCGGAAACAGGATGTAATTACTGCAGGATCGCTATAACACCAGAACGTGACGGTGTGCCGCCGGTTACGAAGATGCAATGCTAGTCCGCTCATATTGCGAGATCTCGGACAGGAACTTTTGTTATGAGGAAAATAAGCTAAAATATACTGATATCATGGCCTTTCTGTAATGATGTAGATGTTTTATTTTATTTCAGTACTCTATTTCAGCTCTATGAAGACTGAGGATGATCATCAGCGAGCGTTGTTTTAATTAAAATATAAAATATGTGTGTTTTACCAAAAGCAGGTGGTGATGTAGTAATAACACTAGGCATGACTCGAGTTGTTAAAGCCTTTATTTCTTTTAGCTGCTTATCCTGGCTTAGTTCAATGACTTGAGTTATGTGAGAGCGGTTAGTAAAGCTCCAGTCTCACGGAAACACGTCTTTTTGCCAAACGGCACTGTTAGACGTGCTACGTGTAGAGCTGTCGTTGATGCTGGAGATGTTCATTTGCAGCCGGTGAGCTTTACAGCTGTAATCTGGATTTCAGCCGGTATCATTTCACTGCCTTTTTTCCCTTTCTCTCGTGAGTGTCTGTGGTCATTACGACACAAATCCAGACCAGGCCTGGGATTTTAATTTAAACTGGAGGTTCTCAGACTTCTTGTAGCGGCAGCAGCCCTTTAACTGTAAAATAAATTCCAGTGAAATTCCTCAGAACATATTTATTTTATAATCCAAAATATCGCGCTGGGTATTTAAATGTGTGCACTGAAAAAGCATTTGTCTTGTTTATTAGAGCCGTAGAGCTTTTCATTCCTGATCTTTCTACAGACACATAACGGTTTGTCCAACTCGACACGACTTATAGGGCTTGGACTCGTTTTTATTTTTTATTTTTGAAGTATTGTGGTTTGATTTAAACCCATCTAATAGCTCTGGTAGGATGGTAGGATTTCATTTCCACCACTCACTCGCAGCTTCAGCATAACAAAGCACTGCCTACACACAAAGACCAAATCTAGAACCCTTACAGGTTCTCCGGTTATCACGCTGGAGGAATTCTTAAAGGTTTGATGTAGAGCCCTATGACGGAGATATCAGAAAGAGTTCTTAAAAAACAAAAACAAAAACTTTTTTTTGTTTTCTCTTTTGATATTTAACCCGGTTGTTTGTTTGTTTATGTGTCAGGGGGTCTGTAATAAACACAAACCGCGTATTACTGTGACCGGAGAGGTTTTAGCGAGCATTCACAAACAATAATTAAGTTCTTCATGAGGATCTGCGCTTCAGTGGAAGTGTTTATTTCCCACAATCCTTTGCCTTATTTACAGCGTGGTGTCTGGTGTCACCTTTACTGTTTTACGTCCGCTCAGAAATAAACTTTATTCTGGAGTGTCATCCTTTCCTGTCACAGACGTTCTTTATTTTACGTGCATCGTTAACCGTATATGATTAGTCTGGCATGTTCATACGCTATATACGGCGAAAAGTATGTGCACCCCTCACCATTACAATCATAGAGTCGTGTGAAAAAATAAGTACACCCCGTAGAATTGTTTTCTTCTCCATATTTGGACAAGCAAACGTTTGATCTTCTTTGAAACCGTGCCTGTTGGTAAAGTTGATACACTTGAGGTGACGTCATGCCAAGATCTACAGAGTTCTGTAAGGCCTTCAGAGAAAAGGTTGTGGATGCCTGTGAGTCTGGGAAGGGATCTCCAAATTATTTGAAATTCATCATTCCACTGTAAGGAAAATAATCTCCAAATGGCGCAGATTTCAGACCACTGCCGATTTTGTCCGGGACTGTCCGTCCCAGCGAATTCGGCCCGAGAGCAGACCGTCTGGTGCAAAAAGAAGTCTCCAAGAGCCCCAAAATTTTATCGCAGGATCTGCATGCTTCTACAATCAGCAATTATGCAAAACAAGAAGTTATTTCTGCTAAAGGGGGCAATACTACCCAAGGGTGTACTTACTTTTTCACAGAATATCATATCTATTGATATTTCTGTTGAATAAATTAATATTATTTTTAGATTTTTTCATGCATTATTTCCGACCAGGGCTCAATCCCAAATGGAAATAAAGTGCACTACACAGGGCCGCTTTTATAACCACAGTTAATTCCCTGCGTAGGGAACCTATATAGGCAGTAGGAAGATATTTCAGACGCAGCCCTGTGACTTTTATTTTGTACTTTCTGGCACTCGGTGTTAGACCGGAAGTGCCCAGCAGACTTCCTCGCTGTTGTTGCTCAGGTGAGCTCACTGAAAGTTTGTGTAAACAGCAGGATGGCGGACGACACGTACGAGTCGATTATCTGCGTTAAACCGGAGGTTCATGTGTACAAGATTCCTCCACGGGCTTCTAATCGGGGATATCGGTGAGTATAACGAATCGGAACAACTTTTTTAACGGTACTTTTCCCACCCAAACCGGGGATCTCCAGCACGGTTATACGGATGTGAAAGTTCCGGGAAGATCATACATATGCTAATTCATCGAGTAATAAAACGCAGTGATTGGGTCGCTCTGCCACAGTATACAAGACACATTTGCATAAAGGTATACTTCTAATACAAGCGCGCGAATTAAACTGCTCGTGACGGGAGTTCCCCCCCCCCCCAAGAGTTGTGCTAGCTTGTTGCTAATTACCGTGTTTAAGGCAAGAGGTGTCGAAGTCGGGTTTTTAAAAGTTTTTTTTTTAATCACCTTTATTTTGTGTGTCGACGCGAGTATTTCGTTTTGAACGTTAACTAAAAATATCCGTGTAAAAATACTAATTAATCTGAGGTGAAATCGGGAACTGACGGTTAATGGCACGAGACCTGACGGGTACGGTGGCCCGGATGTACAGTGTGGAGGCGCCGACATGAAACCCGTTTACTAATGTTTAATAATATTAATTAACAGCACACTAAAAGCTAACCGAGGTGCTTTATGTATTTACTTTATGACTAGTCCTATCGCTGACACTAACTTAAATATTATATGATCACGTGACGCAAACATCCGGCTTCGTAGGTTGGGGAAAAAAAAGTCATCGTGCCATCTCTAATTATTAGTAATATATGCACCTGAAGTGAAACTGTTGTCATGTATAAGGAAATTAATCGCCTCTGTTTATCTTCCTCAGGATTATATGCGAGTCCAAACGAACATTTAATTGACATTATTGCTGCATATAGTCACTGCATGAGATAATCAGTCGATCTCGAAAGAAGCCTTGTCATGACGTAACAAATCCAAAGGTTGACTTGACTGTGAATTTAAAGCAGCAGTATGCGACTCTTTGGGTTTTGGAAATATGTCTGATGGAAACGCTTATCTCAGACAAGCTGCATTAAAACATCGGTTTTTGTAGCGTCGGTTAAACGTCATGACCGTAAGTGGTGAGTTACGACGCGTTTATGAAGTGTTCAGATCCCAAGTGACGAGTGAGTCCGTCAGTCTGAACCGACGGCTCTCTCTAGAATAAGCTTACACTTTACTGGATGACTCTCAACAGTGCAAGAGTGCAGGTTCTACTGTACTGACTTAATCATTAACATTTAATACAAAGTCACATACTGCCGCTTTAATGTAATTAGTGTGTAAATTGTATCATGCAGTGCTGCTGACTGGAAGCTGGACGAGCCGGCCTGGACCGGCCGCATGAAGATCACGGCAAAGGCCAAAATCGCATTTATCAAGCTGGAGGACAGGAACACAGGTGTGTGTGTGTGTGTGTGTGTGTGTGTGTTTCTGGGAGTTCTCATGTGTCTGTGTCTTTGTGAGTGTGTTTCTAAATCAGTTGTCTGCCCAGGTACTGACTGTGTGTGTGTGTGTGTGTGTGTGTGTGTGTGTGTGTGTGGGTGTGTGTGTGCGCGCGTGTGTGTGTGTGCAGGTGAGCTGTTTGCGCAGGCTCCAGTAGATCAGTACCCCGGTGCGTCTGTAGAGGCCGTCACAGATTCCAGTCGCTATTTTGTGATCAAGATCGAAGATGGGAACGGTAATAACACGATTATTAATGTGTGTTGTTACTGTGTGTGTGTGTGTGTGTGTGTGTGTGTGTGTTTAATCTTTGTGATTACTGACATTTGTCATCAACTAGTTGAAAATTTACACACTTATTGTGAGCATTATTATTCACGAGTTTTTTTAATCACACCACAACTCACTTTCTCCCTTTCTTGTTCTTTCCATCCCTCTCTTCACTTCCACTCGTGACTTTCTAATGGTTACGTTTTCGAAATATTTTAGGATGAAAGTATCTCTCGGTCTTTTTCTCCACTGTTAGTTCAGTGAACTTGGGACTCAGTGTCCTCAGTAGATATTATAACACTCTGTATGATTCATTAAGCCATTGTTGTTGTTGTTGTTTTGTTGTTACAGTGTAATGAACATCGTCTTGTTGTGTTTGTTTTTCAGGACGACACGCGTTCATCGGGCTCGGCTTCGCGGATCGCGGAGACTCGTTCGACTTTAACGTGGCCCTGCAGGATCATTTTAAGTGAGTCGATGCGACAGTACGGCGTGTTAAACACACACCACGGCCTTTTATACTAGAAGGGGAAAGGAACTCTGACTGACCGACTTGTTAAATCGTTTTAAGGACTGAGCAGCAGACAGGAACGCTACACCGCTTCCTTTTCCACCGTGTTGTTAAGAAAACAAAGCGATATAGTCTTTGCCTCTCAGTGAAATAGCTTCACTGGTTATTAGTGGCATGATTAAAAACAAACGATGCTTCCACCTCCCATTTGCTCACACGTCTCTTTCCCAGCCAATCACAGTGGAGGTGGGCGGAGTTCACATGCGTCAGGTTGGGAGGGTGACCATGTACATGCACACATTCTCAGTGTCACCCCTTCTGCCTGCGAGATGTGTGTCAGCATCTTTCTGTGGCGGCTCCGCCCATGATGACATCACTGTGTCCAGTGGCAAATGGTGTTCTTTAAAGCGAGGTGTTGGACAGGTTTGACTTGTGTGACTAATTCTCTCTCTGTGTCTCTAAGGTGGGTGAAACAGGAAGGTGAACTGGCCAAGCAGGAAGCCAATCCGAGCACAGCTCCTAAACTGGACCTCGGCTTTAAAGAGGGACAAACCATCAAGATCAGCCTTGGGGTGAGAGAGAGAGAGAGAGAGAGAGATCGAGACAGAGCATGATATAAATCCAAATCTAAATGTAAAAATGAATTAAGTACTGATGATGCATCCAGTCCTTACTAGTTTATTGATGTCTTATGACAACTTTTAATTATTAATCGATTTTAATTGTTTTCTAAAACTAAATCTAGAAATATTCTTTCAAATTGGCTACAAAAATCACCCAAAACAACTTTCATAGAACTGTCACATTAACACTGACCAGAGATCCGAGAGAGGCGGTCTGGCCAAATCCCAATTTATACGCAGGACTGTTAAACACTTTTACACAGAAATATTACACGCTTGTATACAGAACTATTACACGGTTATAAACAGAACTATTACACGGTTATAAACAGAACTATTACACGGTTATAAACAGAACTATTACACAGTTATAAACAGAACTATTACACAGTTATAAACAGAACTATTACACAGTTATAAACAGAATTATTACATGGTTATAAACATAACTATTACACGCTTGTATACAGAACTATTACATTGTTATAAACAGAACTATTACACGGTTATAAACATAACTATTACACGCTTGTATACAGAACTATTACACTGTTATAAACAGAACTATTACACGGTTATAAACAGAACTATTACACGGTTATAAACAGAACTATTACACGGTTATAAACAGAACTATTACACGCTTGTATACAGAACTATTACACGGTTATAAACAGAACTATTACACGGTTATAAACATAACTATTACACGGTTATAAACAGAACTATTACACGGTTATAAACAGAACTATTACACGCTTGTATACAGAACTATTACACTGTTATAAACAGAACTATTATACGGTTATAAACATAACTATTACAGGCTTGTATACAGAATTATTACACTGTTATAAACAGAACTATTACACGCTTGTATACAGAACTATTACACGCTTGTATACAGAACTATTACACGGTTATAAACAGAACTATTACACGGTTATAAACAGAACTATTACACGGTTATAAACAGAACTATTACACGCTTGTATACAGAACTATTACACGCTTGTATACAGAACTATTACACGGTTATAAACAGAACTATTACACGCTTGTATACAGAACTATTACACTGTTATAAACAACTATTACACGGTTATAAACAGAACTATTACACGGTTATAAACATAACTATTACACGCTTGTATACAGAACTATTACACTGTTATAAACAGAACTATTACACGCTTGTATACAGAATTATTACACTGTTATAAACAGAACTATTACACGCTTGTATACAGAACTATTACACGCTTGTATACAGAACTATTACACGGTTATAAACAGAACTATTACACGCTTGTATACAGAACTATTACACGGTTATAAACAGAACTATTACACGGTTATAAACAGAACTATTACACGGTTATAAACAGAACTATTACACGGTTATAAACAGAACTATTACACGGTTATAAACAGAACTATTACACGGTTATAAACAGAACTATTAAACGGTTATAAACAGAACACACGGTTATAAACAGAACTATTACACGGTTATAAACAGAACTATTACACGCTTGTATACAGAACTATTACACGGTTATAAACAGAACTATTACACGGTTATAAACAGAACTATTACACGGTTATAAACAGAACTATTACACGGTTATAAACAGAACACTTATACAGTTATAAACAGAACTATCACATGGATATCGTGAACCTGAGTGCCTAATACGTTTCCCTCTTGATGTCTCAGAACATAAAGAAGAAGGACACAGCGGGTGTTAAATCTCGTCCCGCTGGCGCTGGGGGTCTGCTCCCGCCTCCTCCTGGCGGGAAAAGTGGTGGACTCCTCTCTCCTCCTCCTGGCTCCGCCCACCAGGCGGTTACACCCTCTCAACAGAGCACAGGTAATATTCATAAAGGATATTTTATATATTTGAGGTTAAAGTATGTCCTCTCGCACGCTCTAATGAGACTAATGAATAAGAGATCTCTGAGTATACTTGTGAGTTTTGGATATTACCCTAATATTCAGTATTTCAGATTTTCTTATCCACAGAGGGATAAGACTGAACGGCCCTGATCTACACCGTCATAGTGATGTCATCTCTCTCTCTCTCTCTCTCTCTCTCTCTCTCTCTCTCTCTCTCTCTCTCTGCAGGGACATTGCTGGATTTTGGAGCTTCTGCTCCTCAAACTCAGGCGTCTCAGGACATGTGGGGGGATTTCACTGCTGCTGGATCAGGGTCAGTATCAGCACCCCAGGGTGAGGGAGGGAGGGAGGGAGGAAGTGTGTGAGGGAGGAGTGTGAGCAAGTTTTGTTTTCATTAGTTTTAATGAAGGTTTACTGAGATAGCTTCCTATGTTTTAATAATGTTTATATACTTAATAACTTATGCCACTTTTTTTTTTTTAATAAAATGGCTGAAGCAGATTTAGTACACTGACCAAATTAAAAATGACTAAATAGAGATATAACTTCTGGGATTAAGTTTGAGAAGGGCTGATTTGGTGATGATGATGATGATGATGATTATTATTATTATTATTATTATGGCAAGAGTATCAGTAGTTGAAGAAATGTTTCCTTTTATCTGTTAATTTCAGAGCAAGTTGATGAGTGTTTTTTCATCGTCAGTGTCGTGGATGTTTTGTGCTAATTGTAAACATCAAACATTTTTATAATAAATCTATAAGAAATATCCCTTATTATTATAATTACAAATTATAAATATCACTCCTCTCTCTCTCTCTCTCTCTCTCTCTCTCTCTCTCTCTCTCTCTCTGCAGCACAACTCAGGAAAGTGTGAAACCAGGATGGGTGCAGTTTTGATTGTGTAAACGGGTACGCACGAGTGTGTGTGTGTGTGTGTGTGAGGGCAGGAAGATACACAACCACACACACATACACAAGGACACACCCAGTTTGCCCTCAGAGCAGGGTGGATGAAAAGCTGGAGAGAAAGCACTGAACGAAATCTGAGATATGTCTTTCTCTCCCTTTCTCTTACACACACACACACACACACACACACACACAAAGTGAGTTGTGTCACGTGCACACGCTTGTACGTTTTGAGCTCACTGAGAACAGAGCGAGAGTCCACATTCCAATTTTGTGTTTAGGAAAGTATTCTTGAAATGTTTATTTGTTTTTGTTTCTCGTGCAGTTGGATCTGCTTTTATCTTTTATCTGTCGCTTTCTTTTTTTTTCCCCCTTCATTAACGAACACGTCGCTTATTTTTACAGAGCAGCCCAGGCTTATACAGTTATGAAAATACTTGACCTCATGACCTGTCCTTCATCATGTTGCTTTGGACGTGTCGCTGTTCATTTCCCTGTGTGTTTGCAAAGCCTTTGTGGGGGGTTTTTATACGCTAGCTCACTGATCTGAATCGTTTTATTTTGGGCCCATGAAGGAACCCTTGATTTAAAAAAGAAAAGAAAAGAAAGAAAGAAAAACAAAAATGTAAAACTAATGTTTCAAGCAGCGGTTTGTACAAAAATGAAATCTTTTACACACAGTGGAGACATGTTTGGTGTCTGTGATGTTTTAGCATTTTGCAGACTTCGACACTTTAAACCGGAGGCTATAGACTTTCATTTCATGCTGGCTACGTGCTAGCCTCGTAGTGCATAACTAAAGGAGCAAACCTCAGAATTCAGACACTAAACATGTCCTGGAGCAGATTTCTGGCAGAATGAAGCTCGAACCGGTGTTATTTCTTATCTCTCCGAATGAATTCAGTTAGAAGTCGTCTGTTAATGTCAGTGCAGATTTTATTATTTCCCCTACAAACACACACACACACACACACACGTACACAAACATGTTCTGGAATCACTTTCTCTACTGTGATAGCATTTAAGTGCTTAATCTGTTCCCAAGTGCCTTTAATTATAGAAACACATGTATAAAATGTAAAGCAACACTTTCATTTGTAAATAAAATCTTTTTTTTTTTCCTCTTTTCTGTCACTTGTTAGTCATGTGTTTGATCTCTTCTTGAAAGATGGTTCAGGCTGGTTAGTTATACGTTCGGATCGCGTTCGGATCAGCGTTCTGAAGAAGGAACATTAACGCAGGATGACCGGGATATGATCCATAATGACGCGGTGCTTGTGCACGAGCAGCTCTGTCACGCTCCGTGAAAGGCGACACGGCTGTGTTAGTCAGTGAAGACGGCCCGTTTGGCAAATACGTCCGTCGCTCATTCCTCCTGCCTCTCATCCTCTCATCGCTTCCTCAGTAGGAGGAGCTGATGACTGAGGAGAGCAAATGAGGAGGCTTCATGAAAACACGGGAGCGCCCATCATGCAGGTCCTCAGGCGAGATATGACGCAGATTTCACCCCAGGACTTGTTGAGGTCTTAAAATATACAAAACTAGCAATAAAAATGTAGCTATATATATATATATATATATATAAAGGTTGCCATCTTGCTGATCTCTGTGTGACGTGTGATTAATTTCAGACAAGAAAATTGAACTGGTGGAAACAAGGTGTTCAATAATAAATGCGACATGGAGTAGGATTAAAAAGGGTTTAATAATTAGGAAGAAAAAAAATAAAAAAACATCACAACCAAATATTAATGGACCTTCCTCTCCTCCCTCTCGTGCGCACCCGTAAGCAGCGGCGCGGGTTTGTGGGCTGTGCAGACGCAGACGCAGACCCCGTGTCGCTCAGAGGAGAAGTCCAGCGCTCGGCGACGTTGGCAAGTCTGCGCAGACTGTCCTCCACAGACGCCAGCAGCGGGTAAACCCTGCTCTCCATCCTGCGCAGCCGAGTGTTCATGGTGCGCCGCAGGGCCCTGAGTTCCCGCTGCAGCATGTCGAAGCCTCCCTGCTGCACGTCCAGGAACGCCAGGTCACCGGGCCGCTGCTGGCCGGGTCGCCGCCGCCCTGTGGGCTGTACCGAGTCCTCCACCTCCACCTCTATCTCCGCCTCCGCCCGCTCCATCTCATCCAACACCGGCTCCGACTTAGGGGCCAACACAGCGTCCACCTGCGAAGCTGAAAAAGTGGGAGATTAATTAATTAATCACTCACACTGAAAACAGCATCTGAGAAACGGACTTTAACGAGCTTTAAAAAAAAAAAAACTTCATTTGGAGTTTAATTAAAACGTATCATTTGCTTTATCGAATTCATCTTTAACCGAACACTGAAATGAACATAAACGCTAACACACACTATTGTTCACAAGCATTGACTCTCAGTAGCTGTCACTACAATCATGATAAAGAACAGGAATTTAAAATAAACTATTTTCCACACAATAACGTACACTGAGCTATCTGCAAAGTCTACACCCTCACGCCCTTTAACATCTTTCATGTGACGTCCACAACGTGATTGGACGTTGATTTACCTCAGGATGTCTTGAATACGTTTTCCTTATTCCAGTATAAATAAATAATACATAATTTAAGAACTATTTTGCCACAGTAATGTAATTTTTTTTGTTGTTAGGTAGCCATAAAAACCAGGAATCTGCTATGTTAGCTTTTATAGCTAGCTAGGTTCCTCTGGTTATTAATCAAATTAATCGCAGATCAACTGTGGCTGGGAAATTAGAAAAAGAACATTTAAAGTCATTATTATGTTATGCCTCCTCTCGGTCAGTGAGGTCTGGCGGCGCGTGCTGACTGTAGCAGCCGGGGTTGTGCTAACATGCTTTGAGTTCAGGTGGTATTTCAGGCTAGAAGTGCTTCAGTGGTATGCAAATTCCTTATTGCAGATAGTGCAAAAGACTTTGGTTTTCTCAGGGCTGCCATCTGGTTGCGTTTTGTATTTAAAATTGCCCTTCAGAGGGCCAAGCAGAGTTTGGTCGGCCCCTCACACCATGCCCATCACTAATCAACTACCTCTTCTACTGCTGCTTCATCTACTGCTTCTTCTTCTTCTTCATTAATGTTTTATGGAGGTTGGCAAACCATTATGGTGCATATTCCACCACCTACTGGGATGGAGCTGGAGCTGGTGTTAAGGGGGAAAAAAGAGGGGAAACAAAACAAAACTACGGAATCCCTCAGCCAGGGGTCGGGGCGCGTTAAATGCGTTCCTTAATCATTTTAACGGGTTATTTTTTCCATAATTAATCACACTAAATTAATGCGTTAAATTGACAGTCGTAATAATAATAATAATAATAAAATATTGGCAACATTAATTTACCAAAAAAATTTAATGTGAGGGGATTTAACTGATTGTTTGTGACGTCACCGACAGTCTGCAATGTGATTGGACGTCAGGATTTACCTCAGGGTGTATACCACAGTGGGACGTTTGTTCCCCCTCATTATTTCTGAACAGAAATGTAACGTAACATGGCGCAGCGTGTGTTAAAATTTATAACACAGAAGGTGTGTGTTGAGGATTAGTTTTTGTGAGTGTTAAGGTACTTTAAGGTACCTGTCAGGCCGAACTCGAGCCCCCCGAACCCGTGTGCGCTTTCCTCGGGGAAAGTCGTGTCCTCGGCCGGGCTCAGTGTCCCGCTGGTGCTCGCTCCTCCTCCTCCTCCAGCTCCAGCTCCGTTCCCCTGCATGGCGCGCCGGGACGCGGCGATCTTCTGCTTGGTTCTCCGGCGCACATCGTTGAAGCGCTTGCGGCACTGCACGGCGGTTCTCCGGATGCCGGTGGAGGAGGTGGCGTTGAGGGTCTTCGCCACTTCGTCCCAGGCCTTTTTCACGTCCTCGGAGTGCGGAGGCCTGTTCCGGGTACCGTAGATTTTGTTGTACCGATTCTGCACCTCCCGCACCAGGATGTCCGTTTCCTCCTGTGTGAACTTCTTTTGTCGGAGTCTGTCTCGGATTTCATCCATGCAGCCCGACATGATCGAGATGTCACGGCGCCGCTGCGGTGGGAACTCGGCTAGATTTTTGCGTTTGCGTTATGGACACCAAAATAGCGCGCTGGATCTCAGGGTGGAAATCACCACCCCAACCCCCCCCCCCCCCCCCCCCCAAGTCGGTGCGCCATGACGTCATAAGCACAAAAGGACCTTACTGAAAATTATTATTATTATTATTATTATTATTATTATTATTATTATTATTATTATTATTATTATGGATAATAATAACAAAAATACAACAGAAAACAAGAGCACATACACTCGAGCACTTTATTAGGAACACCTGTACAAACACTCATTCATGCAATTATCTAATCAACCAATCATGTATCAGCAATCATGCAGATATACAGGCCAGCAGCTTCAAGTAATGTTCACATCAACCATCAGAATAGGGAAAAATATGATCTCAGTGATTTTGACCGTGGCATGATTGTTGGTGCCAGGTGGGCTGGTTTGAGTATTTCTATAACTGCTGATCTTCTGGGATTTTCACACACAACAGTCTCTCTAGAGTTTACTCAGAACGGTGCAATAAAGAAAAAACATCCAGTGAGTGGCAGTTCTGAGGACAGAAACGCCTTGTTGATGAGAGAGGTCAGCAGAGAATGGCCAGGCAGAAAGGCTACAGTAACTCAGATAATCACTCTGTACACTTGTGGTGAGCAGAAAAGCATCTCAGACTGCACAACATGTCGAATCAGATGGGCTACGACAGCAAAAAGACGTATGTCTGTCAGAACAGAACAGAAAGCTAAAGCCACAGTGGGCACAGACCCACCAAAACTGGACAGCTGAAGACTGGAAAAACGTAGCCTGGTCTGATGAATCTCAATTTCTGCTGAAGCACACAGATGGCAGGGTCAGAATTTGTCTCCCAACAGCATGAATCCATGGATCCAACCTGCCTTGTGTCAACATTCTAGACTGGTGGAGGTGGTGTAATGGTGTGGGGAATGTTTTCTTCACACACTCTGGGCCCGTTAATCGCGATCAGTTATCGCTTGAATGCCACAGCCTATTGTGGTTGTTGTTGTTAGACAATGTTGTTGCAGACAATGAGCATCCCTTCATGGCCACAATTTACCCATCTCCTAATGGCTACTTCCCGCATGATAATGCACCATGTCACAAGGCAAAAGTTGTCTCAGACTGGTTTCATGAACATGACAATGAGTTCAGTGTTCTTCAGTGGCCTTCCCAGTCACCGGATCTAAATCCAGTAGAACACTTTTGGGATGTGGTAGAACGGGAGATTCACAGCATGAAAGTGCACCTGAAAAATCTGCAGGAATTGTGTGATGCATGTCATCATGTCAACATGGAGCAGAATCTCAAAGGAACGGCATATTGCGGAATCCATGCCATGAGGAATCGAGGCTGTTTTGAGAGCAAAGTGAGGCCCTTCCCAGTATTAGTATAGTGTTCCTAATAAAGTGCTCAGTGAGTGTAGATTACATGATTTAATTCCCTAAAATACTTTTAATACTAAAATACTTTTTTTTTATTATTACTCACATTTGATACATTTATATATTTTTATTTATTAAACGTTTGCTGTTCCAGCTGCTCCTTTTCTGCCTTTGTGTGTATTTTATATAGTGATTTTATAGATGACCAAATAGTGAACTATATCCACTGCTTTAATAAAGAGAAATTCTGTTTTATCACGTGTAATAGTCTATGTTTACACATATCTATAAGATATTCTTTATTCATTTAAATAATAAAAAAGAGGGATTTCCTGATTTCTTTTTGTAAACCTCACATCCACTCACTGCAGGTTTGCCATAGACATATCAGGGAAGTGTAAAGTGTGTGAAGGTGTTCAGTGGGGACCTGTTGATATGTGTGTGTGTGTGTGTGTGTGTGTGTGTGTGTGTGTGTGTGTGTGTGTATAACTGTCTCCATGGTGCATTCTGTTGTGTATCTGATCATGTAAGTGCAGGAGTTAACGTTCTGCAGCCGGATCTGGAGTTTATTCCTGTCTCAGTCGAGGGTGAGTGAAATTTTGTACACTTTTATTATACTCCTGTGTCCATGAGACCAAAAAATGTCTGTTTTTTATCCTAGTGCTTACATCATCTAGTTGTCTTGTGGAGCAGTAATGACATATAATCGCTGTGATCCACTGCAAAACTGAACTTGTACAGTTTCTCACTGATCTTGTGGAATAAACTGTTTTGTTTTTGTTTTTTATTCCTTTGTTTCTGTTCCAATTATATTGACAAATTCTAGTTCTTCCATTTCAAGCTGTTAATGTGTTGTTTTGTACACTTCTCTTTTTGTTTATTAACAGTCTAAACATTTTTGTGATTTATTAAGTAACTTACACTAAATTGCTTCTAGCTAACATTTAGGGCCTAACAGATACAAAATCTTAAAACATCACCACTTTTTTGTTTGTTTAATTTGAAGTTCTTTAAATGCTAACATGTTTCATGCTTGACATTAAAGACAAACGAGGTGTAATCAAGTGTCACACTGCATTCAGCGCTAGCTGATGTTAGCATGCTAAAAGTGTTCATTGTGCTATGTATGTCGGTACCATCTGTTGTGTACTACCTTCCATTTTTGACACTTAATGGGCCAAAAATATTCTTTGTTCCACACTTCATTTCAATGAAAATTTGCGAGAACACTCTTGGGTATGGAATTGGACGTATGAATGGCAAGGCTGAGGCTAACAATCTAGCTAGCTAGCATGAGCTGAATTCCTTTATATGGACAGTATAAAGGCACACTGACGGTCCAGACACGACAAAACAGTCATCAGATGTGTTGGCAAATGACTAAGAAAAGATTCAAAATTTCCCAAAATACCAAAATTTCACTGTACTGACACTTAACCAAATTTCCATGAGTTCCACCATAATGAAAAACTCCAATGTGGCGTCACAACATGTGGACTTGGTCAGTGCTGCTGTAAAATTTAAAGTCTCGAATAAAGCAAGAGTGAACCAGTGGTGTATAATGTAAATACACACAACCGTCTTGTAATGTAGCATTAGTTCTACACTACATCCGGCTCTTTCTACGGTTTTACATTTATTTGTGTTTTTTCAACATAAACACAAACAGTTATGCAAATTTTAACATCATTCACAAGTACAAAAATATACGATTTAACGCAAAGGCTTTGTGGATGAATCAAATGAATCAGAACTCGGACAGTCTGATTCATCTAAACGATGTAGTTCATAAGAATCGATTCAGTGAAATGATTCGTAACGGGACACCGGGATTTAATGGGCACTGATTTTGTCCACAGTAAATCTCGGCGTGATTTTAGTCCCACCCCGGAGAAAAAAACCCTTCAGGAAATCCGCATCCAAACAGCGATAATGTTCCAGTGAACGGCTTTTGTTTTAATCCCCAAATCCAGCTCGTTTAGACGGAATGCGTTTCTGAGGGGAAGATGTCAGACAGAAGTCGGTTGTTTTCTTCCCGCAGAAGGTACGTGTTTTACAGCGTGTTTTCATCACGTCGGGAGGCTGCGCGTGCATGTGTGCAGCCGGAAGTGAGTCTCCCTCAGCGCTTTCAGTTTTACTAATCGGTCCGGGCCGAAATTTAAATCCTGTCACTTTCAAATCCTGTCACAGCAGAGAGCTAACTAAAGGTGCTAACCAGCCTCACAAACACACAAGCGGGTGCCGCTGGACGAGCGTTAGCTTCGTAGTTGCCATGGTTACGACCGCGCGTATTACTGCGCGAGACTTGTGTTTCAAACGTCTGTTCTGGCGTTCTGTAACCGTTACAACCGTTACAATTCAAACGCCTTCTGACGTCATCGTTCTTTCGCTTTCACTTATACACGTAAAAGCTATGGATTACTGCTAGCAATTATTTAGCTTTATTAGCCTTGCTGAAAAAGGTTTAAATACTACATATTAAGTTAGCAGTGTGTTGTTGTTTTGTTTAAACGCTACCATATAACTCAAAATCCAAACGTGTATAATAAAATTAAGTGTATTTGACTTTTACAGAAGTTTATACATAGTGAGAGGTTTTACCTCAGCAGTCTGACTAGCAGTTGGAGTTCTAACAATGAAGCTTCATCCAGCAGAGGCGTGTCCAGGATTTTAGACATGGGGTGGCGAAAGAGGGGCAGAAGGAAGCACACCAAGGGCAATAAGCTGTGGCGAAACCTCTAATGCTCGAAAATAAGTAATGCCGTGGTGGTGTGATATGGTCCGACGCGAAGAAGAGTTACAGTCACCATGTGGAAGTTGTATTTGTTATATTTTCCTATAACAGTGCTATAGGAAGTGTTTTATTCCTCTCTTACCACAGCAATTTGCCAACGATGACCACTTTACATTTTTTATGGGCTGACATGTTGCTTTTTAACTGTTTACAGTTACACTGAATGCTGTGGAACATCTGCGGGAGTTACTTCCTATTCTCACTTACGTTCTAGCAGCTATAAACATTCAAAATGGCCACCTCCACTGTCCTGAAGACTTTCCTGTAACGGAAGACCTGCTGACCGTTACAAAGCGCTGACACTGGAGACTCCTTCCATAGATATTACATAAATGTCTCCTCACAGAATTCCTGTGAATGAGCTGTTACTATAAAAACGATAACGTATTCAAACGAGTGCATTAATGTAAATACTGTGATTTGCAGCCGCACTACTGTCAGAGCTGCTGTTATAGAAATCTAATCAACACCTTCTGACCAATCACAATCCAGAGTTCAGCAGCACTGTGGTGTAAAGAGTATAATCACATGTTTTGGAACATCATGGTATGGTGATGGTGATTATATTGTCTTTGTAGTGAATAGGGCTTGTCGTTTGGGACGAGTCCACAGTGGACCGATTATGGTATGGTGATGGTGACTATATTTTGTTTATCATGAGAAGGGCTTGTGGTTTGGGACACGTCCACGGTGATGTGAGCAGTTGGAAGTTAAGGGTCCTATCATGCTGCTGTAACACTTATCTAATCTAAATGGGAATCATATAATTTACCAGTTTGCATTCTTTGTACTGTTTTGTGCGAGAAGATTATTTCGATAAAAGTTACAGAACTGCCTTGTTGCCACACGAGAAAAAAAATCTCCATGAGCATCCAGATATTACGAGACAATATCTCATTATTAGAAGAAAAGCATCTCATTACTACATCATCTTTGTTACTTCTCGTTACTTCTTGGTGCTATCGTTAAGATGTTTTATAATAGTAATGAGAAGCGTTTCTCATTAGATGTTTTCTAGTAATAACAAGATGCATATGTTATAAATAACGAGATACTGGTGAGGATTATGTTTCTTGTGTAGCAGCAGTGCACGACTATAAGATATATTGCAGGAACTTGGCATTTGAGAATCTTGTATTTATGTTGATGTCTCAGCTGTACACAGCCACTAGAGGGCAGTAAAACTACAGAAGTGCGGTCTGTCCTGCTGAAGATCATAAACACAACATTGTGTATACTTAAGCTACGTTCACACATACAGCGACAAAGCTGTATGTAGACTATTCATTTTCAACGAGAGCTGGCGACTTCCGGCGACATGAGCGACAGCGACCGTTGGCGACTTGGTGAGGGCGTGTCCAGCGACGCGACAAAGTTGAGAAAAGTTTAGCTTTATGCAAATATGGAGCAACTTGGTGCAGCGACTACCAATAGGAGTGAAGACATTTGAGCGCAGGTGATCCGTCTCCTGTCAGATACTGTAAAAAAATTAATTCTAGTGGTTAGCAGATTTTGAGATTTGGTTGATTTAAATCCTAAAAGAATGCATTTCAAACGTATAGCTATAGTTCCAGTCAAAAGTTTGGACGAGTTTCCCCACCTTCAGCAACAGCTCATCAAACGGAGTCCTGTCCAGCCTGAAACACTGCTGGAACCGGACCTCATCCGACCGCAGCTCCTGTACCAGCCGGTGGTACTCACCATGCTGCCTACGAGTCTGAATTGTTTCTTGGACCCAGACAATCCGGCGCTTGTGCCGCAGACAGACGGCCGCAGTGACAAAGAGCACACACTGCTTCTCCTTCATCTCGCAGGATATGATGCGTATATACACCAGTCAACTTTATATACAAGAGAATGTTTCATTTTAGCAGCAAGAAGATTGATTTGTTGTCAAAAGTGGAATCCTAGTTGTGCCACCCACTGCTAAACGTTACTATGGCAACCAGTAGTAGGAACACCTACTGGTGACTTCATAGTACAGCAACACGGCGACTTGCAGAGATAAAATCACTGCATGTGTGAACGTACCGTACCTGACCTCCGCTCCTGACTCCGTGGAGGAGGTGTCCGTCTGGGATTTATTATTGTGCTCTTGCTTGGTGCGCGCTTTTGAGTTGTACTTTTGTGTCACACACAGATGTAGATTAAATACCATCCTTTATTGTATAGAGGTGCACGTTAATCATCAGTTATACGATATACCGCAATATTCGACACACAATAACGTTACCATGGAAACTTTACGATACCACCACTACTAACCTGATCATACGGCCTGACCACAACAGCGACAAGTAAACGTGTGATAATATATCAGTGGAATCATAAACTGATCAAAGGCTACACAATTGTTGTGATTTAGCAGTATAATATTAGCAAATGCCTAACCAATGAAATTGAATGCAGTTAGTTTAAGTCCCGACACTCACAGTACAGAGACCTGTGGTTTAGTTGACCTGTCTGTTTCCATGGTAACAGGGCGGTTAGTGAGAATGTAAGTTCATTGTCCTCATCGCATACAGACAGGCGTTAAAAACAGACACACACACACACACACACACACACACACACACACCATCTCTGAGACAATGGCAGAGAGAGGAAGGGGGTGAAAGAACGACAGATAATGAGAGGGAAATAAAAAAGAAAGAGCAGGAGAAACAGAGAGATGACAGACAAGAAACAAATAAACAGAACAACAGAGAGAACCAGAGAGAGAGAGACAGAGACGGAGAGAGAGACGGAGAGAAAGAGACAGAGAGAGAGACGGGGAGAGACGGACAGAGAGAGAGAGAGACAGAGAGAGAGAGAGAGAGACAGAGAGAGAAAGAGACAGAGAAAGAGACGGAGAGAGAGACAGGGAGAGAGAGACGGAGAGAGAGACAGAGAGAGACAGAGAGAGAGAGAGAGACGGGGAGAGACGGACAGAGAGAGAGAGAGAGAGAGAGACAGAGAGAGAGAGATGGAAAGGAAAGGAAAGAGAGATAGAGAGCTCAATTTTTGTTTTAAAATTTTTTTTAGAATATTGACAACTTATTAATATTAACAACAGGCAATAAACAACAAACAAACAAATAATGGAATGTTTGCTCAACTAGCAATATTAATCTTATATTTAAATGTAAATATCAATTATTTAAATATATTTTATATGAAATATCTAAAATATCAGAAAAAAATATATATATACTGTATATATTTGTATTATATTATCTAAAATTGTTTATTTATATAAATTAGTTGTTATATTACATCAATTTTTGTTTTATTTGTTAAATATTGCGTCTGTGTGTGTGTGTGTGTGTGTGTGTGTGTGTGTGTGTGTGTGAGATGGGGAGGTGGGGTGGGTAAATCCTCCTCTTAATCTCTCTCTCTCTCTCTCTCTCTCTCTCTCTCTCTCTCTCTCGCACGCACGCACGCACGCACACTCTCGGACACCTGTGAGACAGAGCCGTGGCGCGCGCGTGCTCCTCCAGCGCTCCTGAAGAAAACAAAAACAACAACAACGACAAAAAGCCATTTATTTTTCATGTCGGTTCTCGGAAACGGATTGTGTTAATCAGCTCGTCGCGAATTTTCGAACCGAAATCAGTGGGGCGATAAAGCGGTACACCTGTAAAGCCGGTGGCGCGTGAATCCCGCCGCACGCACGCTCGCACGCACGCACGCACGCGCCCTCATGAGCGCACCGGGAAGCCCGCGCGCAGACTCCAGACTGGAGCAGGTCATCCAGGTAACACTGCAGTCCGATCTGATCTGTTATAGAGTCGTTGTTTAAATCATTTAAGATAAACATATAGCAGAATATCAGAGCTCATATGTAATGCAGGGTTACAGTGCACTTTATTTACGTTATTTACTTTATTTATTTATATTTGTAGGGTTTTATACTAAACTCTTACAGTGGCTCAGGATTCTCTACCTGTTCACCAAATGATAAAAGCTTTAATATTCTCTCAGGGGTCCAAACATTACACTACACTAGACTACAGTATATTTAAACAGTTCTAACTTTAATATTGATTTTTTTTTCAAGGCTTGTGCTGATGTCATACGATCAGGTTTGCGATCGGCCAGCTGCTGATCCGGAGTCTGTAATGTCTGTAGTAAAGTGTATCATGTGATGACACTCTACACCACAGCGGTGTTGCGTTCTGGATTGTGATTGGTCAGAAGGTGTTGATTCATTTTCTATAACAGCAGCTCCGACAGTAGCGCAGGTTTATATTAATGCGCTCTCGTTCTAATACGTTATCAGCAGCTCATTCACAGGGACTTTTGATATAAGTATTCTGTAAGGAGACGTTTATGTAACATTTATGGAAGGAGTCTCCAGTGTCAGCGCTTTGTCACTCTGTAACTTAAATTTTTCCGACATGATACGCGTTAATATTATAGTATAATAGGGTGTGTCTTATTACGATGTTGTAATACTCTCATGCTCGGTGTGTGTAGTGTTGTCCTGTCCCGTTTCGCTGTACCTCTCCACGTCCTGTTCTAAATATAAACCCCACCGCTGTGCCGCCACCTGCTCCTCACACAGCACACTCCACCCTGATCCCAGTTCAGCCTCGACGTGTCTGATGATCAGGATTAGAATCAGGATTAGATTATTGAGGAATGAAGTACTGTAGAATGTAGCAGAAGCTGATCCTGGATCAGAGTAAAACACGTAAATGATCATTGTGATGTAATACTAACTGTAATATTGTAATAATACGCATCACAAATTTTCACCAAAAATGAAATCCAGAGCGTCCAGCTTTACTCCAGACGCAGTCGAGCAGCCGAGACGAGCTCGCCGAGTGAAGTTTGCTTCTTTAGTAGCTAACAAGTAATGGAAGCTGATAGCCTCCAGTTTAGTGTCATGTACACTGCTGACATAGTAGGTCTCAACAACTCAATATGTACATAATCGGTTATATAAAAAATTTATATTTGGGCTGTATTTAGGCCACACCCCCTTCCTGAGTCTGAAGATGTGGAACGATAGCAAACTATGCTGAGACATGCTTATGAGTGTGTGTGTGTGTGTGTGTGTGTGTGTGTGTGTGTGTGTGTGTGATGACTTCTAGAAGTTGGAGGAGAGTGTGTTGTCTGAAGAGAAGAGGTTGACAGTGCGAGGCCCCTCCCCTGATGCCCCACCCACCTGCATACCGGCTCGTGTGCGAGAAATCGTGACCAAAAACCTAAACGAAAGCGGTACGTAACTTCGGCTCTGTCCCATTGTGTGTGTGTGTGTGTGTGTGTGTGTGTGTGTGTGTGTGTGTGTGTGAGATTATATACTCAATATAATCAGTACGGTCTGTCTTTATTCTCCCGCTCTGTCAGCAGCCGGCAGCATGTCCTCGGTTCTGTCCCTGGAGGAGGAGAACCGAGTCCTTCAGAGTGAACTGAGCCGCCTCGAAGACCTGCTGGCCCACAGCCGCGCCGACCGCGACGAGCTCGCCATCAAATACAGCGCCATCAGCGAGAGGGTCAGAGGAGACACACACACACACACACACACACACACACACACACACACACACACACACACACAGAGGAAAGAGAAACGCTTGACTGACCTGAGCACTGCAGTAGGACCCTCCCTCTTCCCACACACACACACACACACACACACACACACACACACACACACACACACACACACACACGGTCAATGATTGGTTTAGGAGGAATTTCTGTTATACACCTTCATCATTTGTGTTTGGTTGCTTAGCTTCATTTTCTTGGCCTGAGTTTTGTTTCTTTGTGTGTGTGTGTGTGTGTGTGTGTGTGTGTGTGTGTGTGTGTGTGTGTGTGTGTGTGTGTGTTTGAGAAAGCGATAGAGGGGGGGTCCGGCTCATTTCCTTGGCAAAGTGGAATGGAATGAAGTGAAGTGGCCCATTGCTATGGTGTTTGTTGCCCCTGGAGACAGTAAACAGGGCAGTTGGGGGGTTTAGGTGGTCCTGCTATGGACTTATAGTGGCACCGTACCAGCTTCATAATGCTTTACATCAAACACAAGCTAAATATATTAAAATAAAGAATTAAAACCATCACCAAGCAGGTCAGGGCTGCGACGGGTTACAAAGATGGACGGCGAATAAAATTTTCACCCAGAGCAGCGAATAGGTGTGAACACAAAGAGAATTACATTATGAGCATTTAAATGACAAAACAACAGGAATTCAGGACTAACCCTGTGTGGCCTGTCCAGAGGATTAGCAGATTAGCAAAGCGACAGGTCATATATGACAGGATAAGATGAAAGAGATGAGGTGAAGCCTTGGTGATAAGTTTTTCTTCTGTTTTTTTTTTTTGTGTCAGACAGTAAATAGGAACTAATTGCAGGTAGGAACTAAAATAGTGAGTGGGGAACTGAAGAAAAGACAATCATTTGGATTTGTGGCTTTAATGTTTCATACTTCATTTACATCGAACTGAAAAATCTCAGTTGAAACGTTGCTTGTTGCTGAAACCGTGGCTTCATGTCTCACGTGTATGTAGACTGGGCGATATGACAAAAATATCATACCATGATACCTGAGGACGTTTCTATGATACACAATGTGTATCACGATATATAATTTAGCTAACAAACTGTCTGCAAAACAGTAGTAAAATTAAACAAAAACCGTTAAACTGACTTGACGATACTTTTATTTAATGCCTACAAAAATAAAGAAGATTAAGTTTGTTTACTTTTCCACATGTCGTGTCAGCTGTAAATTCCTACAGGCTCTCCAGCGGACGCCTCAGTCGGGGTCCTGAGCGTTTCCAGTGGAGACTGGGGTGCATGTTTATCATGGGTGGAGGGCGTTTCCGTGGCGATGCCTCTGTTATTCCTGTTTAGCTGCTTTTCATCTCAGAGAATTGAGATTGGAGGAAGTAAAAGGAGTGCATTTATAAAAAAAAAAAAAAAAAAAAAAAAAAAAAAAAGGATTAAAGTTTCTTTCAGTCGCAGGAAAAATTCTAGGCTTCTCTCAGAAAGTGTTGCAAACCAAAACATTTTTTGTTAAATAATTATCTAAATGTTTTTAACAAGGCTTTATATTTTTATCACACACACACTTAAACACTTATTGTGAGATAAATATTTAATATCAGTATTATCACATGATAATCCCATTGGGTTTTTTTTCTAAAGGAAACAGTAAAGAAGAGTAACTATGGACTGTAATGATAACTACAGACAGAATATAATAACTTAATTTATATGACTATATAAATATAAAGCATTATATAAATAAAGCATGTGCTGATTTAAAATTGCTCGCTCACTGGAATTGCTTGACCGTGTAACCGTGTGTGTGTGTGTGTGTGTGTGTGTGTGTGTGTGTGTGTGTGTGTGTGTGTGTGTGTGTGTGTGTGTGTGTGTGTGTCAGTTGGAGCAGGCCCTGCGCTTGGAGGTGGGGGTCAGTGACAGCGACTCTCCGGAGTGTGTGAGTTTGTCTCAGCAGGTGGTGGAGCTGCGACGGCGTCTGGATGAAGAACAAAACGCTTACAAACGCAAACTCACTGCCTACCAGGAGGGGCAGCAGAGACAAGCTCAACTCGTCCAGAAACTACAGGCCAAGGTCATTCATTCATTCATTCACTTAGTCATTAATTCACCAACCCATTCACTCACTCATTCATGTGCCTGGCACATCATTTAATTTATTCATTCACCCGACACCCTATAACTGAATTAATTTATGCAGTTATTGATTATTCTGTGTTGGTGTGTGTTCAGGTTCTGCAGTATAAGAAGAAGTGCAGTGATCTGGAGCAGTCTGTCCTGGAGAAATCCTCAGAGCAAGTGAGTGTGATTTATTTATACACACGCCACACACACACCACACACATGCCACACACACACTATATACACACCATATACACACCTTATACACACCATATACACACCATATACACACCATATACACATCTTACACACCATATACACACCATACACACGCCACACACACACCACACACATGCCACACACACACTATATACACACCATATACACACCTTATACACACCATATACACACCATATACACACCATATACACATCTTACACACCATATACACATCATATACACACCATATACATACCTTACACACCATATACACACCATATACACACCATATACACACCATATACACACCATATACACACCATATGCACACCTTATACACCATATACACACCATATACACACCATATACACACCTTACACACCATATACACACCATATACACACCACATACACACCATATACACACCTTATACACACCATATACACACCATATGCACACCTTATACACCACATACACACCATATACACACCATATACACACCTTACACACCATATACACACCATATACACACCACATACACACCATATACACACCTTATACACACCTTACACACCATATACACACTCACCATACACACACCATACACACACCATATACACACCTTACACACCATATACACACCATATACACACTCACCTTACACACCATATACACACCATATACACACCACATACACACCACATACACACCACATACACACCATATACACACCATATACACACCATATACACACCATATACACACCATATACACACTCACCATACACACACCATACACACACCATATACACACCTTACACACCATATACACATCATATACACACCTTACACACCATATACACACCTTACACACCATATACACACCATATACACACCTTACACACCATATACACACCATATACACACCTTACACACCATATACACACCTTACACACCATATACACACCATATACACACCATATACACACCTTACACACCATATACACACCATACACACCATATACACACCACATACACACTAAATACACACCTTACACACCATATACACACACACCATATACACCATACACACCATATACACACACACCAAATACAAACCTTACACACCACATACACACACCATGCACACACCATACACACCATATACACACCTTACACACCATATACACACCTTACACACCATATACACAGCTTACACACCATATACACACCACATACACACTAAATACACACCTTACACAGCATATACACACACCATATACATCATACACACACCTTACACACCATATACACACACCAAATACAAACCTTACACACCACATACACACACCATGCACACACCATACACACCATATACACACCTTACACACCATATACACACCATATACACACCTTACACACCATATACACACCACGTACACACTAAATACACACCTTACACACCATATACACACACACCATATACACCATACACACACCTTACACACCATATACACACACACCAAATACAAACCTTACACACCACATACACACACCATGCACACACCATACACACCATATACACACCTTACACACCATATACACACCTTACACACCATATACACACCATATACACACCTTACACACCATATACACACCTTACACACCATATACACACACACCATATACACCATACACACACCTTACACACCATATACACACACACCAAATACAAACCTTACACACCACATACACACAGCATGCACACACCATACACACCATATTCACACCTTACACACCATATACACACCTTACACACCATATACACACCATATACACACCTTACACACCATATACACACCTTACACACCATATACACACCACGTACACACTAAATACACACCTTACACACCATGTACACACACACCATATACACCATACACACACCTTACACACCATATACACACACACCAAATACAAACCTTACACACCACATACACACACCATGCACACACCATACACACCATATACACACCTTACACACCATATACACACCATATACACACCTTACACACCATATACACACCTTACACACCATATACACACCACGTACACACTAAATACACACCTTACACACCATATACACACACCATATACACCATACACACACCTTACATACCATATACACACACCAAATACAAACCTTACACACCACATACACACACCATGCACACACCATACACACCAAATACACACCTTACACGCCATATACACACCATATACACACCTTACACACCATATACACACCTTACACACCATATACACGCCATATACACCCCATACACTTTAAAAATGGTGTGGGTTCAAACAAAAGGTGCTGTGTTCTAAGTTGTTTAACACATCTATATGTAAATATGAGGAAATGAAAGCTGAAATTCTGATCTGTCGTCTCATATTCATCTTTCATCTCAAACTCAGATGTCTTCAATGTGTAGTGAAAACAATAGAATTGGCCTTATACACCGTATGCACACATCCTATACATCATGTACATACCATTTACACACCATGTACACACCATGTACACACCATATACAGTATATTACATTCAGAAAATTGTACACGAACTTTTGTGTTTCTTTCACAGAGTGGGTATGAAAAGTCCACTAATGGTCAGAATGAGTGCAGCAGTGAGCTGGAGACGGCCCTTATCCGCCTGGAGGAAGAGCAGCAGAGGTCTACACACACACACACACACACACACACACACACTGAGCTACTTATGCACTGTTTTATGTCCCTGTTTTATGTTTTGTCACGGCGAGCAGGAGCAGCAGTCTTTCGGCGGTGAACGCGATGCTGCGTGAACAGTTGGAACAGGCCAGTCTGGCCAATGAGGCACTGAGTCAGGACATCCGCAGGCTCACCGCTGATTGGACCAAAGCGAGGGAGGAGCTGGAGCAGAAGGAGTCTGATTGGAGGAGAGAGGAGGAGGTTCATTCATTTGCCTACTATTATTAACTTTGTACAAGACAATTTGTTATAAATATCAATTTTACTACTACTTATAACAACGACAGTTTACACAGCATATTTATTACATTTACATTTACAGCATTTGTTTTGTTTTTTTTGCTTTTTTTGCAGTCGTTCCATAACTACTTCAGCAGTGAGCACAGTCGGCTCCTGACTCTGTGGAGGCAGGTGGTCAGTTTCCGTAGGAGTGTGTGCGAGATGAAGAGTGCCACCGAGAGGTCAGATCACACACACACACACACACACACACACACCATACCATACCCCGACACACACTCTGTTACGCTATGTATCATAATTGTGTTGTTCCAGGGATCTGTCAGTGATGCGCAGCGATCTGGCTCAGGCGGCTCAGAGCGTGCAGCTGCAGTGTGTGTGCGTGTGTGTGGCGGTGCGGAGTCGTGAGGACGGCTCGGCGCTGGTCCTGGAGCGCGAGGCGGCTCAGCGAGTCACGCTGGAGCAGCTGCTCCGAGAGAAAGAGAGCGAGATCGCCGAGAGCCAGTCAGAGAGAGAGAAACTCAACAACAGGTCTGTAAAATAAAACAGATAACCGTGTTGTGTGTGTGTGTGTGAGAGAGAGAGAGAGAGAAAGAGAGTTTAAATAAGGACCTAAACTGTGTTTCATAAAGTTTTCATGAACGCATAACGTAGTATTATTGTAAATAACCGCACTTCTTTTCATAACTTTATAGGAAGAACGTTGAGCTGTGATTTATCCGTGTGTTCTGACTGATGTACCACTATACGATTTATACGCACCACTTTTACCTTTGCTTTACATGTTACACGCTTGGCTTTGTACTAGCTTCGTTCCGACTACTTCCTTCAAAGCTTTATTTTTTGTCGTAATGCCTCACTACAAGTTTAATGAGAAGTCTATAACGCGTAGTGACATGTTGATGACGTTTCTGCGTCGGAATGTTTTATACTCGTCGGTGTTGTGGGTGCGTTTAAGTGTGTTCAGCATCTCGGTGTGTCTTGGTGCGATGTCGTCTGTGTATCGGTAGGCTGGCAGACGCAGAGAGAGAGATGGAGAGACTCAGAGCTCGAGTAGACGAGAGAGAGAACGAGATGACGTCACTCACACGGAGACTGCAGGTGTGTAGAATTCACCTCAGCTTTAATTCAGTTTCATTCAAACTGACTTCAGATTGTAGGAACAGTTCAAATTCACCCATTAACCTAAACGTGGCGTGTGTGTGTGTGTGTGTGTGTGTGTGTGTGTGTGTGTAGGAGCAGAGCGGGGATGAAGAGTCAGAGCTTCACACACTCAGAGCTCACACTAACACTCTGCTGGACACACTGAGAGACATCGCACAGGTAACACACACATCACAGAACACTCAGGAACAACAAAGTCACAAAATCAGACCTCAGCCTCACCCACTCACTTGCTCCGCCCACTCTCTTACCCCGCCCCCTGTGCTGTAGTTGATGTTGTCAGATTCGGACTCGGGCGTGTTCGGCTCATCGGTGGAGGCCGATTCAGAGAACAGCGTTTTGGCTCTGTTGCCGTTGATGCGCTCCTCCTCCCCCCATCGATCCTCATCACCACAGCGGTCACCGTCTCCACGGCGACCCTCCGCCCTGCCCCTCCCCGAATCCGCTCTCTCATCTCTGCGTGCCATGGCAACCAATAGACAGCTACAGCTCCAGGTACACACTCACCTCACACACACACACACACACACACACACACACACACACACACACATGTAATAAACACTATATAAACCTCTGTACTGTCATACATATATAAAATCATATAGAAATATAAAATGCAGGGATTTTTAACAGTATAAAAGGACTGAATTTTTTTTTTAAAATGCAGTTCAAATGTTATTTTGTGTCTTTCTGTCTGCAGGAGGTCAAAGGTCGTCTGCAGTCAGCGCAGTCATCTGTCCAGCAGCTGCGCAAACAGCAGGGGGAGGCGGAGTCATGCAGGAGGGAGGTGGAGCTACGTCTGCAGGCCGTGCAGGGCGAGAGGGATGACGCTCAGAGAGAGAGAGAGACAGCGGTGAGAGAGAGAGACCGACTCCGACAGGAGAGGGACAAACTCTGCAGGTAATTCATTCCTGTCTCCTGCTGCAGAGATCACGAACCAATAAACTGGATTAATGTTATCACCATATTTTCATTTATTATTAATTGAATTAATACATTGACTAATTAAATTGATTCATTATTTTTGGTGCATCTTTAATGGTTTCTCGTCCTCTCTCTCTCTCTCTCTCTCTCTCTCTCTCTCTGCAGTGAGAAGGAGTGTGTGCAGCAGTCTGTGCAGGCTTTGCAGACAAAACTGCAGCTGCTACAGATGGATTGTGAGAGACTGCAGCAGGCTGCGGCGTCTGCGCAGAGAGAGAGAGATCACGAACGAGTGGAGAGAGAGACAGCTGTGCAGGAGAGAGATCGCACCAGAGCAGAGACCGAGAGAGTGTATGGTCTCTCTCTCTCACACACACACACACACACACACACACACACACACACACACACACACACACACTGATTGGCTGAGAGCAGGAGGGACAATAACATGCAACACACACGCATACACGTATGCCATGGCACACTTACTGAGTCAGTATTAAGTGTTATTTATTTACTGACAATTAAAATGGCGCAGTAGAAGTCATGCAGAAAATACAGAAAGGATTAATGCAACATACAGTATATTTAAATGTCTCTATCTCTCTCTCTCTCTCTCTCTCTCTCTCTCTCTCTCTCTCTTTCTCTATGTCTTTGTCTGTCTGACTGACTGTCTGTCTGTCTGTCTGTCTGTGTGCAGTCAGTCTCAGTGGGGACAGAGTGAGAGTCGCTGCAGCTGTCTGCGCTCTGAACTGGCCGCAGTGAAGGAGACGCTCCAGCAGGGGGAGATAGAGAGACAACTGCTCCAAACTGAGAAGACCCAACTGACTGACACTCTCAGTAAGGTAAGACACACATGCACGCACACACACACACACGCAAAGGAGCTCTGTACGTGTGCAGTGACATTTTTTTTTATTCTGTCACTGTGAGAGAAAGAAATAATAATAATATGCACATCTTAGGTGTGTGTGTGTGTGTGTGTGTGTGTGTGTGTGTGTGTGTGTGTGTGTGTGTGGGTGTGTGTACGTGTGTCCTCTGTCCAGGCGGAGTCCAGTAATGCCGAGCTGATGGTGTTGATGGCAAAGCTGCGCTCTGAGGAGGCGTCACTGCGAGACTCTCTGGCTAAAATGAGCAGCTTAAACGAGGGACTCGCTCAGGACAAAGCAGAACTGAACACCATCATCATCCAGGTAAAAAACACAAACAAACAAAAACAAACAAACACACACACACACACACACACACACACACACACACACACACACACGTCTCTCTGTGTACCCAGCTGGAGGAGGAGAGGAGTGTGCTGCAGGGTCAGAAGAGAGAGGCGGAGCAGGAGAAGCTGACCATCAGGGATGAGCTTGTCCGATTGGAGCAGGACCGACTGGAGCTGGACTCTGCCCGCCTCATTCTCCACCAATCACTGCAGGAGTCTGAGCAGGCCAGGGCGGGGCTGGAGGCGGAGCTTCAGATGCTCCGGGTGGACAGACAAAAACTGCAGGAGAAAGTTACACAGGTGATTGTGTATGTGTCTGTCTCTCCCACTGTCTGTCTGTCTCTCTCCCACTGTCTGTCTCTCTGTCTGTCTCTCCCACTGTCTGTCTGTCTGTTTCTCCCACTGTCTGTCTCATTGTCTGTCTCACTGTCTGTCTCACTGTCTGTCTCACTGTCTCTCCCACTTTCTGTTGCTCTGTCTCTCCCACTGTCTGTCTCTCTGTCTGTCTCTCCCTCTGTCTGTCTGTCTGTTTCTCCCACTGTCTGTCTCTGTCTGTCTCTGTCTGTCTCCCTGTCTCTCTCACTGTCTCTCCCACTGTCTGTTTCCCTGACTCTCCCACTGTCTGTCTCTGTCTGTCTCCCTGTCTCTCTGTCTGTCTCTTCCACTGTCTTTTTCCCTGTCTCTCCCACTGTCTGTCTCCCTGTCTCTCTGTCTGTCTTTTCCACTGTCTGTGTTTCTCTGTCTGTCTCTCCCACTGTCTGTCTCTCTGTCTGTCTCTCCCACTGTCTGTCTCTCTGTCTGTCTCTCCCACTGTCTCTCTACTGTCTGTTTCTCCTACTGTCTGTCTCTCTGTCTGTCTCTCCCACTGTCTCTCTCATGTCTGTCTTTTTCTCTGTCTCTCTGTCTGTCCCTCCCACTGTCTGTCTCTTTGTCTGTGTCTCAGTCTCGTGCTTTACTCATATGTCTGACTGCGGTAGCTGTGTGGTGAGGTGAGCTCTTTGGGGGCGGAGCTTGGCATCATACGTGGCGAGGGGGAGAGAAGGGGCGTGGCTCTGGAGGAAGCCGGGCGGACTAGGGCGGAGCTTGCTCGTGAGAGGGCGGGGCTTGTGGTTCAACTCACGGCGTCTGAGAGAGATAACGCTGCACTGACGGAGGAGCTTGCTGCATTCAGGTACACAGAGGCAGAATAGCTATTGGTTTATGATTCTTTATTACATTTATTTCATTTTGTTTTATTGGTTTGATTATTTTATCCTTTTTTTGCTTTATTTTCTTTTTATTTATTGCTGTATTTATTATTTAATTGATGTATTGTTGTAAAAGCACCAGCTGTACTTAATGAATGAACTTTGAGAGAATGACCTATACCAAATATATATATATGTGTGTGTGTGTGTGTGTGTGTGTGTGTGTGTGTGTGTGTGTAAGGGTGGAGAGGGAGGCACTGGAGGCGAGTCTGTTCGAGGTGCAGCAGCAGCTGATGCAGTCAGACTTGCGCAGAGAGCAACTTGAGAATGAAAATCTCAACCTGAGAGCACGACACGATAACACTACAGGTAAAGAGAGAGAACGAGAGAGAGAGAGAGAGAGAGAGAGAGAGAAAACCATGCCATACCTGTCTCTCTGTCTGTCTGTCTGTGTGCTTATCCCTCTGTCTCTGTCTGTGCAGCGGAGCTGAAGCGTGTGCGTGCGGATGGAGAAATGGCTGCCGCTCAGAGTGAGAGAGAGAGACAGGCTCTTAAACAGGAGCTGATTAACGCTCAGCACGAGGCTCAGCTCTCTCTCCGTAATGCGCTGTCTGACCACCAGGAGGAGCTGGAGAGACTCTCCAACGACAAGGTCAGCTCCTGTGTGGTACAACGTTGTGACTTACAGCATCACAGGGTGAAATAGTGACCAAAACAAAGCCAAGGGAATCTCAATAATGTGTGTGTGTGTGTGTGTGTGTGTGTGTGTGTGTGTGTGTGTAGGAGGCTCTACGCTGCAGTCTGCAGGCCGAGCAGGAGGAGGCGCTGCGGCGTGTGAGGGACGAGATGGAGGAGCGTCTGCAGAAGATGGAGCGAGAGCGGGAGGAGCTGCAGGAGGAGATTCGGGCTTTACAGCACACACGGGATCAGAGTCTCCTACAGGCCGAGAGCAACAAGCAGCAGGTAAAGTTCCCCATGGCTGCTCGTATTCTGTACGCCGAGTTCCCTGCTCTATCAGTGCAAAGTTTCATGTTCACTTCATGTTCTACCTGCACATGTTTGGGAACAGCATTTACACAGATCCCCATTGGGCATATCTTTACCTCGTGCTGTAATGTTTGTCCCCGGCTCTGCAGGCTCTCTCCCTGAAGGAGACGGAGAAGGCCATGCTGTCAGAGAGAGTGTGTTCCCTACAGGCCGAGCTGAGCTCTGCAAACCTGGAGCTGGAAAGACTGACAAGAGAAACACAACACCTGAAGGAGCAGGAGAGGGTGAGAGAACTTACACAACACACACACACTCACAAAACACACACGTTTACATACACCACACAATTTACACAAAGATTCAAAGATCTGGATGTGTAGAAATATGGATCTTCTGGTTTTCCCTCTCGGCTTGTCTGGGTGTCGTGTGTGTGTGTGTGTGTGTGTGTGTGTGTGTGTGTGGTGGCAGGCTGCAGTAGGAGCTGTGAACACTGAGCTGCAGGAGCTGCGCATGCAGCTGGAGGACACTGTGAGCTCTAACAGAAGGGAGCTGCGCAGACTTCAGGAGAACTGCACAGAGGAGCAGATACGTGCAGACAACGCACTCCGAGAGGTGAAACACACACACACACACACTGTTACACTCACACTCACACAGACTCACACACTCACACTCCCTCTCTCTCATCCTCAGCTGGAGGAGTGTCGCGCTCTTCTCTCGGCCAGCGAGGAGAGCCGAGATGCCACGAGGCGAGACCTTCTGGAGATGGACAGGCGTCTGAGCCATTCACGTGACGCGGGGGAGGGGCATCGTCGAGACACGGTGGAGCTACGGCGCTCCCTTGGTGATGTCACGAAAGAGAAGGACGCTCTCAACCAGTCAAATGGCCAGCTGAGGGAGGCGCTGAGAGCAGCGGAGAGCGAACGGATCAGGTGTGTATTGAAAATTTTACTGACACACATTTAATTTATGATCATGATAATCAATCAGTAGGAGATTAGATGGTGTGTAGTGATTGGACGCTGTGTATTGATTGGACGCTGTGTATTGACTGGCTGCTGTGTGACCGGATCAGTGTGAAGCGTCAGTGTGAGGAAAAAGAGCAGCGCGTGGCCGTGCTGGAGGAAACCCTGGCGTCTGCGCAGAAGGAAGTGGGGGATCTGCGCAGCTGTTTGCGGGAGGTGGAGCGATCACGACTGGAGGCCAGGAGAGAACTGCAGGAACTGCGCAGACAGGTCTCACACACACACACACACACACACACACACACACACACACACACACACACACACACACTCACAAACAGTGGTTCCCTAACGCTTGTCCTTGTGCAGGTGAAGGTGGTGGATGTAGAGCGGGAGCAGAAAGCCAGAGAAGTGGCAGAGCTCCAGACTCGTCTCTCACTGGAGGAGCAGAAGGAGGAGGAACGAGGGAAGGAGCTCTTCTCCATCAAACAGAAGCTCACTGAGGCCGAGACAGCCAGGAACTCCCTCAGAAAAGAGGTACAGAGAGAAAACATACACACACACACACACACACACACACACTTTAACCAATGCTGGACCAAGCACACATTTTAACCAGGTTCTTGATCCGTCCATGGAGTCCACAGCTGTGTATCAGTAGCAAGTGTGTGTTCCTGGGAAGAATCCTGTCTCCAGAACGTGACTACGTAAAATCTCTACGCAGTAAATTATGCTTCCACGTGTCCAGCTGATGGAATCTGAGTCACTGGGTAGACTCGAGAAAACGTCTGGAAAACGTAAAATAACCCCAAGGAAGTGTAAATGAGTGATATAGATTTCCAGTGTGTGAAACTAAATAAAAGTGGCAAGAATAAGATGAGATGATAAAATGTATTCCATTATGTAACCGTAGCAACCGTTGTATAAGGGAAGGCTGTTGATATGTTCGGTATATTTGTGTCTCCTCAGATGTCGTGTGTGCAGAAGCGTCTGAGCGACAGTGAGAGCAGTCGGCGTGGACTCGAGCGGGATTTGAGCTCTCAGCTGCAGGAGGCGCGCGGCTCTGAGAAGAAGCTGCAGGACGAATTGAGGAACCTGAGCCTGCGTGCGCAGGCCGGGGTCGAAGCGTCTGCGCAGACGCAGCTGCACCTCAGCGAGGCGCAGGGGCGCCTCAATGCCACAGAGGCGGAGCTAACGCGTTCCGAGGCCGCACGCCGTGACCTCGAGTTCCGTCTGGCTAGTTTGCAGTCGGCACTGACTCGGACGCTGGGTATCGGCGCCGGGGGGCGGGGCTTACGCGGACGAAGCCCTGCAGGCTCCGCCCACTCCTCGCTCATTTCTGTTGTGATGCCCCGCCGCCGGAGCATCTCTCCTCTACGCAGCTCGTTATCGCCCCCTAAAGGTGAGGAAATTATTGCAAAAAAATGTTTTAGTTCCTTCCCGTGAGTGTTCCCCGGACACACCATAACATCTGTAATGCAGATTTCTTATAGAACATTTATTTAGAGCCCTTATCTCTGCTTTACGAACATGATTTCCACTGAAGTAAATCTCTCTTTCTGTCTCAGATGTTGTGGATAAATCCACTAAGTCCAGTCCTGATAACACGACCGGGTCTCGTCCCCTGTCCCCTGAGAGAGGAGACACGCCCATCCCTCTCATACAGCCCGACCTCGACCCGGAAACACTCCGCACTGGCCTTCGAGACTTCCTGCAAGAGCTCAGAGAAGCCCAGAGAGAAAGGGTACTCAGACAAACACACACACACACACATCTTCCATCGACACACAACATGGATCTTTCAGTAAGTTTGTGTGTTTGTTTAAATATGTGTTTGGTTTAACTGATGTGTAAAATGTTCTTCAGCACTATTAATTACTGTGTGTGTGTGTGTGTGTGTGTGTGTGTGTGTGTGTAGGATGAGGCACGCAGCCAGTTGGGGGCGCTACAGCAAGAACTAGAGGAAATGAAAGGAGAGAGGGACTCTGTTCAAAACCGCGTCACTCAACTTCACACCACGCTGCAGGAGTGTCAGGAAGGTAAACACACACACACACACACACACACACACACACACACACACACACACATGCTGTATGATTCTGCAGTTCACTAATGTACCTGTTGTTGAAGTGGGTGTTCTTCTGTTCAATTAGCTTTTTTAGTGCATGCATCATTTTCATTGTGTGTGTGTGTGTGTGTGTGTGTGTGTGTGTGTGTGTGTGTGTGTGTGTGTGTGTGCGCAGGTAAGCGGAGTGTGGACGGTCGTCTGAACTCCACTCAGGCATTACTGCAGCAGCATGAGGAGGCGGTGAGGAGAGGAGAGAGAGAGAAGAGAACACTCACTGAACGAGTTAAAGAGCTTGAGAGAACACTGCAGAACGCCGAGATGGAACGCAGACACCTACAGGTATACACACGCGCGCACACACACACTACACACACACTACACACACACACACACACACACACTAACTACACACACACACACACGCGCACACACACAGTACTGGACAGACACTACTGAAGAGTGATGGAGAAATCTTTGTGTATTATTATAATAATAAAATATGTTTTTGTCCACACACACACACACACACACACACACACTCTCACACACACACACACACACACACACACACACACACACACACGCACACAGGAGCAGTGCAGTAAACTCCGGGCAGGTGAGGTGAGGTTGGAGGCGGAGCGTCGGAAGCTGAGGGAGGCCTTAGAAGGGGCAGAATCCCGAGCTACAAGGGTGGAGCTTGGAAGGCGGAGCCTAGAGGGAGAGATCCAACGGCTACGAGTGTCTCTCGCCGAGAAAGAGACAGAAGCCCAGAGTGTTCAGGACCGACACGACAGCATGCTTAAACAGGTGAGTGGTGCACAGGTAACACACACACAGGTAACCCACAGTAACACTCAGACAGGTAACACACACAGTAACACACACACAGGCAACACACACACAGGTGACACACAGGTAACACACGTAACACACACAGTAACACTCACACAGGTAACACACACAGTAACACTCACACAGGTAACACTCACACAGGTAACACTCAGACAGGTAACACATACACAGTAACACACACACACAGGTAACACACACAGTAACACTCAGACAGGTAACACACACACAGGTAACACACACAGTAACACTCAGACAGGTAACACACACACAGGTAACACACAGTAACACTCAGACAGGTAACACACACAGTAACACACACACAGGCAACACACACACAGGTAACACTCAGACAGGTAACACACACAGTAACACACACACAGTAACACACACACAGGCTACACACACACAGGTAACACACAGTAACACTCAGACAGGTAATACACAGTAACACACACACAGGCAACACACACACAGGTAACACACATGTAACACACACAGTAACACTCACACAGGTAACACACACAGGTAACACACACAGGTAACACACACACACAGTAACACTCAGACAGGTAACACACACACACAGTAACACTCAGACAGGTAACACACACAGGTAACACTCAGACAGGTAACACACACACAGATAACACACACAGGCAACACACAGTAACACTCAGACAGGTAACACACACAGTAGCACACACACAGGCAACACACACACATACGTAACACACACAGTAACACTCACACAGGTAGCACACACAGGTAACACTCAGACAGGTAACACACACACACACACAGGTAACACACTGGTAACACACAAGTAACACACACACACAGTAACACTCAGACAGGTAACATACACAAAGATAACACACAAACAGGTTACACTTATATTAACTCAAAAGGTAAGCTGTGACAATGTGTTCATGATTGCACTGTGTGTGTGTGTGTGTGTGTGTGTGTGTGTGTGTGTGTGTGTGTGTGTGTGTGTGTGTGTGTAGGTGGTGGAGGCCGAGGCTCGTGTCTCCTCGTTACAGAGGGAGGTGGACAGATTGTCGTCTCTGCTCAGTAAAGCTCAGGATTTGGAGAGTGTTCAGAGAGACAGAGCTCAGAGCCTCAGCCAGAGCCTGCAGGACATCAACGCAGCTCACAGCGCCACCCAGGGGCGACTCACCACACTGCAGAAAAACCTCACACTCACTGAGCAGGAACGCAAACAACTGCAGGTCAGACACACACACCCTCACGGGGGTAGATACGAATATGAAGGAAATATATCCACAGTCATAACAAAATGCATTATTTATATGGCAATATACATATATATTCTTAAAAAGTTGCATATGTGCTAAAAAATATTACATACAATAAATATAAAATAAAAAGTAAAAAAGAAAACACCCATAATGTGTGTGTGTGTGTGTGTGTGTGTGTGTGTGTGTGTGTGTGTAGGAGCGTGTGGACAGCATGCGGGCGTCTCTGTCTGAGGGGAAACACGCCGTGGAGACTTTGACTGAGCGCATGCAGAACCTGCAGGCTGAACTCACACAGAGCCAACTGAGACGCCAAGAGCTGGAGACGGAGCTCGCTGACACACAGGAGGTGTGTGTGTGTGTGTGTGTGTGTGAGAGAGTGTGTGTGTGTGTGTATGAGAGTGTGTGAGTTAATGTAATTGTAGGGCTCAGTTATAAACCCTGTCTCTCTCTGTCTCCCCGCAGGCCTTGCGTCTGCGCACGGCCGCTCTTTGTGAGACACAGCGCTCTCTGCAGACGGCGCAGACGGAGCGTGTGTGTGTGGAGGAGCGAGTGTGTGTCCTGCAGCGAGCCGTGGCTCTGTTGGAGACGGAGAAGAAGGACGCAGAGAGACAGGCAGTGCGTCTGGAGAAGGACAAGAACGCGCTGAGGAACACGCTGGAGAAGGTTGGAAACCGTAAAATGACAAAACTGTTCACTGCACAGGCCATGCGCTGTACTCGCACTGAAGTGCATTATGGGTAGACATGGTTTAGACATCTTTTGCAATGCATTGTGGGATTAAGGGTGCACTGGATATTTCCTGTGTTATCTGAAACGGTTAGTAAGTATTGCACTGTGTATGGAATAGTGTAGTAATGGGGTTTTCAGTGCTTTCATTACTCGTGTGTGTGTGTGTGTGTGTGTGTGTGTGTGTGTGTGTGTGCGTGCGTGTGCGCACAGGTGGAGCGTCAGAAGCTGAAGACGGAGGAGAGCAGTATGCGTCTGTGTGTGGAGAAAGAACGACTGGATCAGTCACTCAACACGACGGAGCAGGAACTACAACACGCACAGAGACAGATCTCCCTGCTGCAGGTACACACACACACACACACACAAACACACACACACACACAGGGTTGCATTTTGGCTCCTGTGCACAAATACACAGTGTGTGTTACAGACCCAACTCGCGGAGTGGGAGGCGTCACAGAGTGTGAGCGAGCGTGAAGATGCCCTGAAGGAGGCAGAGCTTCTGAGAGCCAATCAGCGTGAGGTTGAGCGACTGAGAGCCAGTCAGAGAGAGGCGGAGCGAACGTTGGCCAATCGGGAGAGAGCGCACCGTCAGAGAGTGAAGGGACTGGAAGAGCAGGTAATAATCCACAACACACTGAACTGCTAATAATAATAAACTGTTGAGTTTCCGGACCTGCTGTCATTTGATGTGTGTGTGTGTGTGCGTGTGTGTGTGTGTGTATGTGTGTGTGTTATTAAAGGTGTCCACTCTGAAGGAGCAGTTCCAGCACGAGTTACGGCGCCGACATCCGTCTCTGCCCCTGGGCAACTGATCTCAGGTCAGCCCTATACACACTGATCTCATAAACACACGACTGTTCTCACATCAGGAGTTACCGTGGAGACCAGTGCACATCATGTGACAAACACACATGTCATGTGACCTGCTACAGATCAGTGTGTGTGTGTGTGGTCCACTCTGAATTCTGCTTTAACCACTAACACCTGCGGAGACTCACACAGCACTGACCTGAGATCAGCAGGTACACAGGCAGCTTCCCACTCAGGTGTGTGTGTGTGTGTGTGTGTGTGTGTGTGTGTGTGAGTGTGTTACACTCTCGAGGAGCGTCCGAGGTTCTTCGTCGGTTCTACTGAATGATGTGTAATTCTTTGTCATGTGACACCTTTGTTGAAGTGAAGTGTGCGTCTCCTCACTCAGGGGAAAATGAAGCGGGGACCTTCACCGTTCACAGCGAGGTGCTACGTGTGTGTTGTTTTTCACATCGCAAACTATTTCACTGACCAGTTTATGAGATTATGAGATCTTTTTTTAAAATTTTTTTTTTTAGACAATTTCTCGAACTTTCACGTTGACTCACATTCACGATAAACAGAATTATGTTTAATTATGGAAGCGACAGCACACAACGCTGATCCGACGCTGTTCTGGACCAAAATCTGGATTAAGATTATTATTAAATTTAGTATCTGATGAATTTGACACAAAAATGTCTGAGAGATGTTTTAACCTTTTTATTTTTTTTAGAGATTTGAGTGAAAGATTTATTTTTCTGTATACTCAGTGTACTGTGTATTATTAATACCAATGTGTGTGTGTGTGTGTGTGTGTGTAGATGTAACTTGATTAATGGATAAATTTTAATCATTTCACTCCAACAATAAACCTGAAATCATTTCGAACAGCAACAAATCTCCCGAGAAGCTTCTGTGGCTCCTAAAGGTCGAGTGTGTTCCTGTTGAACAAAAACTTTGCAGGTGATTGCAGGTGTTAATCTGAGTACGTGATGACAAGACAAACCCCCCCCCCAAAAAAAAGGCAGCCCTGTAAGCAGGACTCTGTGGCTCTGTGGTAAAAGTCTCGCCTCCCGTGTGTGAGGTTGTTGGTTCGAGTCTGGCTGTGTGTCTGAGTTAACCGAGGGGGAATAGTGAGTGAGGAGGGGGTGGCAGTGTGAGAATAGGGTGAGTAAGGAGGGGGTGGCAGTGTGAGAATAGGGTGAGGAGGACAGCAGAAGATGGTAGGAGCTGAATGAGGACCAGGAGGGGGAGAGACAGGAGCAAAAGTGATGAGAGTGAAAATGATCATTTTCATGCTGTGCTTGTTTATAAGTAGAGTATATGGACACCTGGCCATCCTGCGCTGATTACCCAGGCACCTAACACACCCCTCCTGTGAGGATTACCAACACGCCCATGCACCTTCAACACCTCACACGCCCCTCCTGTGAGGATTACTGACACACCCATGCACCTTCAACACCTTACACGCCCCTCCTGTGAGGATTACCCACACGCCCATGCACCTTCAACACCTCCTGTGAGGATTACTGACACACCCATGCACTTTCATATGTTGGTTTTCTGGGTGGGTTTTGTGCCCCCATTCTCTTGCATTAGTGCCACAACAGCTTTAACCAACTGAGCTACAACATTTCACGCTCACTCAGGCCTCCGTCACACCTTCATACTGCTACAGCACCACATTTTATTCTCAAACCTGCCAAAAGTATAGATTAGAACCTTCACAGACCACAACACTGACTCTAACTCTGACTCTAACCGTTACACCATAGAGGAGTGGAGGTGACAGGTGACAGGTGAGTGTTGGACTTTTGTCTAAATGAAATTCTTCACTGTGTCTCATGAGCATGGAGTTCAGACACACACACACACACAAACACACGGCAAAACACATACACTGTCCTTCATACACACCGAGCTGCTGTGTGAGTGCAGAAGGGAGTTCATGCTGATACTGAGCTAATGAGGTGGAGATTAAAGTGAATGTAAATGAGAAGGGACTTGGGGCTAAAGGGAGATGTTTATCGCTCCAAACCGGTGGTGCAGCTCCAAACATGTGGAGAGTGAGGGTGATCGTTTTTATACACAGTGTGTTTGTAATTAAAAGAAACCCCACACATTCACTCACGGTTCCTCTCTGAGCCTCCCTCTTTTTCTGAGACTCCATGCTGTCCTGTGAAGACACACCCCCACGCTCCAAAATTCTGGTGTTTTGGACCACAGCAGCAGTGACTCAGCTGACTGAGCCACACCAGTCTCACACACGTACCAGCTCTTCCATCACACCTTCATACTGGTACAGCACCTTTTTATTCTCAAACCTGCCAAAAGAAGGTTTAGAACCTGAACCTTCAACTTTAAAAACCACAACACTAACCACTACACCACTGAGGGACAGGAGTGATGGGAGTGTGTTTGACTTTTGTCTTTGTGAAGAGCTTTATGATGAGAGACAAACTTAAACTGAGAGATGGAGCTTCTTCTGCTCCTGAGCTCCTGAACGACGAGTTTCAGTAAACATGTAATAGCACATGTGTGGATGATTCCCCAAACCTAACCATCCCATATGTAGCCCATTTGGAGCTGGCTCCAGGCTGCAGACATACTGTACCTATGTGGCTAAAGCTGATATGAGGAATGATAGATGTGTGTTCCTGAAACTTGTCCTTCAGGAGCTGAGGGATAGAAGCAGCTCTGTCTCTACATTTGTGTTGCATTGCAAAGCATTTCATGAAGACAAAAGTCCAACACACATTAATTACTTCCACTTCTCTGTGGCTCCTCTTGGTTAGAGTTATCACCAGTGTGGTGGTTTGAGAAGGTTCTGATTGGCATTTTGGCAGGTTTAAGAATAAAAAAATGGTGCTGTAGCAGTGTGATGGAGGTGTGATGGAGGGATCAGTGGTTGTGAGACTCTGTGGCTCAGTCAATTGAGTCAGAACTGCTTAGAATGTTCCAATCAAAGATCTGACAGGTTCAATGAACCAATGAGAACATAGTATACCTTTTTTTTTTTTTTTAAAACAAAAATTAAGTCTTGTGTTTGTTGGTCAGTGCATCTAAGATGTTTTACCTAGACTCTGTCCCTACAAAACAGATGTTCCAATTGATAAAGGTTCAATTTAAAACAATAACCATCCAAAGGAACCCTTGAGGAACCGTTTTCTCATCGACGACTAAAGCCACTGCTCGTCATATCCGATAGATCTTTATCCTGTTTGGACTGCGGTGCTCTGCTGGTCCCACTGTCAGATCAAGACACCTCCTTCTTATGAATTTTAGCTCCTGTTAAATTTCCATTTTCAGCTCCACAGTGTCTTCAGCTGGATCAGCACTGCTGTAGACTCTGGGTTTCTGCAAAGCTGCTTTTGGGACAATAAAATCTCACAACTCTGTTTGCCGTTACAGTGTTCAGTAACGTCACATAATAACGTCCCTGTAATATTCTAAAAAACGTTTGTGGTGACATTACAACAACTTAATTGTTGAAGCAGGAAGTTTTATAAACATTACGTGAAAATGTTCTTACAACATCCAGAACGTTCATTAGAGAAAGAAAAACTGGTAGAAACGATGTTCAGAAGACGTTCTGACCAGACATTCTGACATTACTGACCAGTGTACGATTCAAATCACACATCAGTCCTGTTTCGTGGTATAAAACGTCTTTATTGAGTTGCTTATTTGCGTAGATGTACACTTTGTAAGAAGGAGCAGAATCCGAGCAGTTCCTGAATCCTAACCAATTCCAGGATTTTGGGTCAGGGGTCAACTTTGTACTGTACTGATGATGATCAGGTGTTTATAACGCCTCAGGAGCTCCTGTAGCGTGAGTACTGCTTGTTTGGCGCTACATTAAACAAGTGAGCAGTGAAAACTGGGTATAGCTCTGATCTGGGATCAGTATATAAACAAAAGCAGTTATATACCAAGCTGGACAACAAACCTAACACAACAACAATAATAACACACGACAGTACAGAGTGATACAGTTTTACAGTAACAAGCTGTTCCTGTGCTCTCCGTCGGCCTCCGTAGCACCGGGTTCTACAGCACCAGTGACTTCATAACAGTCATAAGGATTTATAAAAGGAGTACAAACGTAAATACAGGTTTATATAAATTCATCCGTTCACACGGAGACACTTCAGTATATTTATATAGCATCTCCGTTTCTCTGCTGCACACACGGTCGGCCGCAGGCGTGGGCTAAACCATTCACACAAGCGCACGCACACGTGTGAAGGATTTCCGAGGAAGATGAAGACGTGATGGTGAAGAGGAGGAGTGATGCGAAGAGTAAATGAGTGGAGGTGAGTTTGGTCTTGGATAAGGAGGTGTTTACAAATGTGAGGGAAGTTTATAGCTTATAGCTAACAGTATTTGCCCAGGTAGCATGTGTGTGTGTGTGTGTGTGTGTGTGTGTGTGCACGTCTTTAACAGCCTCCACAGCTTTTTCCGCAGTTGCCCCCAAGAGTGCCACACTGACCAGTAAGAGCCGCCACAGCACAGCGCGGGAACTGATCACGACACAGATCAGCTACAGAGAGACAGAAATCGAGAGAGAGAGAGAGAGACAGACAGAGAGACAGACAGATAGAGGTGATCATGTGGTGGTGATCTGAGATTTAACAGGTTTAATGTTAAAGAGCAGAGCTGGCAATAAATTAATTTTTATTTTTTACCTCTGATCAGCTCCTCGTGGGCACAAACAGTCCTCTCACAGATCTCCTTATTAATGACATACACCCTGCGCAGACTAACACACACATACACACACATTAACTATGACTTCAGAGTGAAAAAGTGAGAGATTGTGTGTGTGTGTGTGTGTGTGTGTGTGTGTGTGTGTGTGTGTGTGTGTGTGTGTGTGTATACAGACCTGTAGAAACAGATGTTGTTGAGACATTGTTTACACGGCTGGTGGACGGAGTAGAGTCTGGTGCAGGGATACTTTTCTTCACGGCAGTCTGAACACACACACACACACACACACACACACACACACACACACACACACACACAATATTACTTTGTGCAGAGCTTTGGGAATTTATATTATTACACAATGTATTATTATACAGTAATTTCTGGACTATATGTCCCTCCAGTGTGTACAAACACACCTCACATGAATGCTCTCTGATTACAGAAAGAATTAAATAATAATAATAATTATAATAATAATAATAATAATAATAATAATAATAATCAGTGACTACGTTTACATGCACATCAAATTCTGTTTAAGGTCTGTATTCAGTTTACAGCCACATTCGGAATACAATGTTTATATGTTTATTCCTGTATACATGGTTGTTGTTGTAAATATGCCTGATTTGCCATTCTTAAACACCTAGCTTGCTGTATAGCTGAGCATCTGTTAGCACCCACAGTTCCTTGCAGACTGAGCATGCGCAAACAACACCTTTCAGTGGATTTTCTGAATAACGTGTTTACACCTTATTGCAACAGGCATATTCCAGGGGTGGGAATCAGAACTACTCAATACTAATCAGAATATTACCAAAATACTGATGTGCACGTAAACGTATTCATTGTTGCATTAATCGAACGTGTTTTTTTCTTCTATAATAGTTGTACAGCGCGTTTGTCTCCCCCTGCTGGTGAAGTGCAGTCAATGCTAACACACTAATACACACACTAATACAATATATACTAATGCTAAAGATATTTTTCTGACACTTGTCTTTAGAGCCCTGTCACAGAAAGAATAAGAAAAATAAATAATAATCAATGTTGCGTTAATCTAATGTGGTTTTCCTTTATAATATTTGCACTCGGTCTAAAACAGCGCTTTGTCTCCCCCTGCTGGTGAAGTGCAGTAAACGCTAGTTAATGCATTAGCGCAGGTGAACACACTAATACAGTAATGTTAGTCATTATTTTACAATTGGCCTAATAAAAAAATGACATTTTCTCATATTTGACACTAAAAAATAGTGTAAGAAGGAAGTGGTTATCTAAACTAATGCTAAAGATATTTCTCTTTATACTTGTCTTAAAACCCTGCCTACCGAAAAATCGTCCTTCTTCCCTGTGCTTTCAATACATTTTGCTTCTAAAGCACTTCATGTCACTTTGGCTCAGACTCACAGAGTCCACAGCGACAGCGACTCATTCTGTCTGTTTTCTGTTAGTGAGTCAAATCATCAATAAGAGCCGACTCTTCTGGAGCGGAGTCGAACTCACTGTTCACGTTAACAAACAATTCAGATGATGAAACGACGTTTGGATTAAATTACACTGCAAGACATACGGGTGTGTGTGTGTGTGTGGGGTGTGTGTGTGTGTGTGTGTGTGTGTGTGTGGGGGGTAAAGAGAGAGCGAGAGAGAGAGAGAGAGATTCAAAGAGCCGACTCGCTCACGAACGACACATTGTTTGTGGGCGCGCGCAGCCGTTCGTGTAGATGATGAGTGTATATATTCAGTGTGTTCATGTCCGTGTCTCACCCAGTGGTCCGGGTTCTGTGGGTTCCGTCTGAAGTTCTACTTCTGAAACACAAAACAGGATTACGCTAACGATAACTGCTAATAATAACAATAATAACAGCTCATTACACAGACCAAATGATGAACAGCTCGAAGTAAAACCCTCTCATCATGACTGTACATCAGGTGTCATGCTGCGTTCACAGGCCTGGGAAGTCCCCTTATTCCAAGTCCCCTTATTCCAAGTCCCCTTATTCCAATCTGAAAGTGTTTAACGTGTCGCTATTTCAGTGTGATCTAACATCGGCTAGCGTTAGCATGTAGCTGTATTCAAGGTAAACATTAGCACAACTGAAGAAGTGGTTAAATCGGTTAAACTAATATCCTTTTAATATTCCTAAAGTCCCAGAATTCCAGATGGTCATTTCCAGTCAGGGGTGAATATACAGGTGCATCTCAATAAATTAGAATGTCGTGAAAAAGTTCATTTATTTCAGTAATTCAACTCAAATTGTGAAACTCGTGTATTAAATAAATTCAATGCACACAGACTGAAGTAGTTTAAGTCTTTGGTTCTTTTAATTGTGATGATTTTGGCTCACATTTAACAAAAACCCACCAATTCACTATCTCAACAAATTAGAATACTTCATAAGACCAATAAAAAAAACATTTTAGTGAATTGTTGGCCTTCTGGAAAGTATGTTCATTTACTGTACATGTACTCAATACTTGGTAGGGGCTCCTTTTGCTTTAATTACTGCCTCAATTCGGCGTGGCATGGAGGTGATCAGTTTGTGGCACTGCTGAGGTGGTATGGAAGCCCAGGTTTCTTTGACAGTGGCCTTCAGCTCATCTGCATTTTTGGTCTCTTGTTTCTCATTTTCCTCTTGACAATACCCCATAGATTCTCTATGGGGTTCAGGTGTGGTGAGTTTGCTGGCCAGTCAAGCACACCAACACCATGGTCATTTAACCAACTTTTGGTGCTTTTGGCAGAGTGGGCAGGTGCCAATCCTGCTGGAAAATAAAATCAGCATCTTCAAAAAGCTGGTCAGCAGAAGGAAGCATGAAGTGCTCCAAAATTTCTTATTAAATCCGGTGCAGTGACTTTGGTTTTCAAAAAAACACAATGGACCAACACCAGCAGATGACATTGCACCCCAAATCATCACAGACTGTGGAAACTTAACACTGGACTTCAAGCAACTTGGGCTATGAGCTTCTCCACCCTTCCTCCAGACTCTAGGACCTTGGTTTCCAAATGAAATACAAAATTTGCTCTCATCTGAAAAGAGGACTTTGGACCACTGGGCAACAGTCCAGTTCTTCTTCTCGTTAGCCCAGGTAAGACGCCTCTGACGTTGTCTGTGGTTCAGGAGTGGCTTAACAAGAGGAATACGACAACTGTAGCCAAATTCCTTGACACGTCTGTGTGTGGTGGCTCTTGATGCCTTGACCCCAGCCTCAGTCCATTGCTTGTGAAGTTCACTCAAATTCTTGAATCGATTTTGCTTGACAATCCTCATAAGGCTGCGGTTCTCTCGGTTGGTTGTGCATCTTTTTCTTCCACAATTTTTCCTTCCACTCAACTTTCTGTTAACATGCTTGGATACAGCACTCTGTGAACAGCCAGCTTCTTTGGCAATGAATGTTTGTGGCTTACCTAGTGAACCAAACTGAGAGACCATTTTGAAGGCTCAGGAAACCTTTGCAGGTGTTTTGAGTTGATTAGCTGATTGGCATGTCACCATATTCTAATTTGTTGAGATAGTGAATTGGTGGGTTTTTGTTAAATGTGAACCAAAATCATCACAATTAAAATAACCAAAGACTTAAACTACTTCAGTCTGTGTGCGTTGAATTTATTTAATACACGAGTTTCACAATTTGAGTTGAATTACTGAAATAAATGAACTTTTTCATGACATTCTAATTTATTGAGATGCACCTGTATGTATGTATGTATGTGTGTATATGTGTATATGTGTGTGTGTGTGTGTGCGCGCTGGTCTGACCTGCTGGCAGCTGTGGTGCGAACTCTGCAACTGCACAGAACACAACACACTGTGAACACACACCATCTCTACACACTCTAATGAGTTTATATTTTGATGAAAACTTAATGTGTTTATGGTTTTTATTGTAGAACTGAATACAAAAAAAATTTTAAAAAACAATGCTGGTCTTACTTTGGCCGTAATCTGTAACAGAAACACACACACACACACACACACACACACACACACACACACACACACAGAAGAAAGAAATGATAAACACGATGTCGATGATAATAAAGAAGAGAAAAGCAGCAGGAGAAGGAACGATGATGATGATGATTATTATTATGAAGATGAAGGACGTGAGAGGAGAAAACAGACCATGATGACGGAGAAGAAGAAAACGAAAGATATTAATGAGGGAAGAGAAGAAGAAGACGACGATGATGAGGATGATGAAGAAAAGAAGACAGTGTGAACTGAAGCCTGACCTCATGTCCAAAATCACACCCTGTTCCCTAAAAACAGTGGAGTGTGTTATGGTGCATTGTGTAGCAGCAGTGCATTG
>CM042558.1:19514799-19592299 GCA_023630585.1 Cranoglanis bouderius
ACACTAGACTTTCAGCAAGCCGAATTTGAAAGCAGAAGGCTGGTGGTTCACCCCAATCTCTTCTGATGTTGTGATCAGTGCTTCCTGGAATTTCAGAAGAGGTCTCGCCGTGACGGTCGATCTGCTATTGGTCACACGTCTTCACGTGACACGGATTCGCAGGTCAGAGATCACAGAACTTTTACTTTGGAACGCGGCGAAAATGCGAAACGTCTCGTTTCCGGTCTCCAGCATTCGCATGCGACAGAAAGAAAAGTGTAGTGTGACTATTAACCCCAGTGTCATTTGGGACATGATGTCATCATGCCACACCCTCCACAGAGACTCCGCCCACTTTCATGAAAACTGTCAGTTCCTGATATAGTAACTGTACTCATCCAATTTGGTGCTTTTACTTTATTGTTTTCTCGTCTCGTCTCCTCTCTCTCTCTCTCCCTGTCTCTCTCTCTCCCTGTCTCTCTCTCTGTCTCTCTCTCTCTCTCTTTCTCCCTGTCTCTCTCTCTCCCTGTCTCTCTCTCTCTCCCTGTCTCTCTCTCTCCCTGTCTCTCTCTCTCTCTCTCTCCCTGGAACAAAAGAGAAAGAGAGAGAGAAAATCCTGACAGAAAGAATGTGGCCTGATTGTCCTCTTTCTGTTTTTCTCTTTTCCTTCTTCACTCCATCTTTATTCGAAAGCCGAAAACGTTCCATAGAGGACTGAATCAGGGGCTGCATTCCAGTGCTAAAGCCGACACTCGTCCCCTCCCTCCCTCCCTCCCTCCCTCCGTCCCTCCGTCCCTCTCTTCCTGTCCTCCTTTCTTTTCTTTCTCCCTCCTTCATTTGCTCTGTCTTTTTTCCTCCTCACGTCTCCACTGTAATGAGATGAGAGTTACCAGGTTGACTGAGTGCAGTGAAGTACAGTGAGCCAAAACCACATCTGTGTGTGTGTGTGTGTGTGTGTGTGTGTGTGTGTGTGTGTGTGTGTGTGTGTGTGTGTGTGTGCGCGCAGTATTTCCAGCATCACTGTTCCTGAGATAAACACAGTGTAATTAAACACGGCTGCCGATCTGTGTGTCTTTATTATGAGGTGTTTGGAGTTTGGAGCGTGTCAGATCGAGACTGAGGATCTGATCTGAGAACATTCAGTTACAGCAGAACTTCAGTGGAGTTTCAGCGATGACGCCTGATCCTAGATCAGTGTTAAAGCTGTGGAGATGATGTCATTAAACTGTCCCAGTGTCCCCGCTGATCTGGGATCAGATTACAGTGTTTATTATTGTGTTTTTCCAGTAACACAGATCCCAGATCAGCTCTAATGCTCTTGTGGCATCACGCATCACTGCAATTACACATTCATTACATCAGATTTCAGGCAGTTCAATAAACAAAGAACGAGATACAAAAGTTAATCAAATTAACGACTAGTGTGAACAAATGAGATGAATTATTCTTTAATATTAGGAGTATAAATAATATTATTAATCCCAAACACTAAATGTAATGTACTGAAATGTATTCCTCTTGGCTTTGCTTCATGTTTTTGTGAAGAATTTGCTCACTTTTAATTTTAAACAAATCTATTTTGTAGCTAAAACATAAAACAGAGGTCGGTTTTTAATTTAGAAAACATGGGGGATACAAACTTTTGCACTCAACTGTACATAATGGAAATAGAGACATTAGCTTAGAACTTTAATTCATTCTTATCCATGTAAATCAGATCACTATCAGTGTGTGTGTGTGTGTGTGTGTGTGTGTGTGTGTGTGTGTGTGTGAGGCCACACATTCCTGTAGTGCATCATGGAGGCTATTGGAAACCACATGCCTCACTCAGCCACATCTGGAAACCATTACGACCCCCCCCATCTGTCCCCTTCTGTCTCACTGCCCCTCCCCCAGCGCGCACGCACACACACACACACACACACACACACACACACACACACACACACCTTCTCTACATTGTGAACATTAACCAACAATGAACTTAAACTTTCATTCATCCAAAAACTCCTTAAGAGTATATCTATAATGCCCACCAGACCAACACACACACACACACACGCACGCACACACACACGCACACACACACACACACACACACGCGCGCACACACGCGCACACACACACACACACACACACACGCATGCGCACACGCGCAGAGTTTATTGGTCTTGGCCCTCCTCCTCTCTATTGTACCATCATTTGGCTTTGAGCTTTTATTTAGTCCCCTGGTGAGGTGCGTCACCTCCTACACACACACACACACCTTACTGCACCATATGGACTACCTTATCATATCTGCACTATTTCATTCTCTGTCTTTACAAAAAAAATAAAAAAATTATAATAATAATTTGCAAGTTGCAGCTGTTCATATCGGACAGTAATATCGCGATACGAGCGGACAGACCGATAAACCGCACACTGTGCTGTAATAAACTAACATCACTTCACCAGTCATCACTCAGCAGGACCTACAGACGGTCACGTGACACATTTCACTACCAACAAATTCATTTTAACTCAGTGTTTCACTCCAGTGAAGTCAAAGCAAACAACACAAGCACTTTAGGGGAAAGAGAGGAACTGATCTGAACTGCACGCCGGATTGACTCCGACTCCACACGGCTTCACAAACACAAGCTTTCACTTTATAAAGCGTTTTAAAGTGTTAAAGCTCCTACCTTACAGTAAACCTCTGCCGAGCTCTCTCAGGATTCTCTGCGTCTCTGTTAGCCTGTGATTGACAGGCAGAATCCCCGCCCACCGGCTTCGGATTCTGACCCCGCCCCCTTTCCCACCGAAGCCATAAAGTTTTCCCCCCTTTCTTTCTTTCTTTTCTTTTCTGTGTTAAAATGCGGAATGATTTTGCCCTCGTCTACTGCAGCTTTGCTTTATTCTCAGGATACAGAATATGTTCTCATTTATTTTACAACAAGTAATAATTCGATTTTTTAAAACTCAGTTTACACTCAATCATCAATGCGGAACATACAAAAGAACATAAACGGCTATAATAATCTATACTGTAATATAATAGTCCTGTATTTTGTCCTGACACGTTATTAAATTCTCCCCAAACGTGTCTAATGGGCACTGCAGTAGGCGGGGCTTATGTTTAATTAATTATGTAACTAATTAAAAAAAAAAAAAAAAAAGATAAACCTTTATTTTTACGTTTTGTCTCTGAAATTATGAGACGGACATCCACTGGTCGTTTCCTAGTCAGGGGTCATGAGGGTGTGATCACGGAAGCCCTTTATTTTGGGGTGACTCCGAGTCAGATGGGTGTGTAGAGTGTTGTATAAACGGGCTCTGGGGTGTGTTTTACAGTGATGACAGCAGATGACTAAACAATGTCCATTTAGAAGTAAATAAATACATATCATGATATTGCTGGGCGTTTCTTTTCACTTTTCCCTGTTTTTATACCAAGTTTTACACCCCGTGCAGACACGTGATCATAAGTTAGTTAACAAGGTTAGGCCTCAAAATGACAGACATCTTTGCATCATAAAGAAATAAAGATTACAGAAGAGTGCATTTCTGGAGCTTTTTAATTTTGAAAAGAAACAATTCAAAACGAACAACTCCATTAGTTTTTTGAGGCGAACACGAAACTCTTCAGCCCTGACGTGTTTGTTGTCCTAATTTTCTAATAATAACCGCACAATGGTGTTTTATTACAGTCTCTCTGCTGCCCTCTTGTGGCCGATATCACACACAGCAATATCAAACCAAACCAAACGCACTGCAGCGCCGTGGACTTTCTACATTCATTTATTACACATATAATCAATATATCCCATGGATACAAGTGTTAATATTTTATGTTTGACTGGACCACACCCAACCTCACCTCTCCATACTCTCACACACACCTGTACACACACACTGACTGTGTCTCGGTCTCTTCATAGGTCCTGTAACAGATGAACTTAATGCAGCATGGAAGAAATTTTCTCATGTATCAATACCATGAGGAGTGTGAGGGTGTTTGTGTGTGTGTGTGTGTGTGTGTGTGTGTGTGTGTAGCTGAAGGATGAAGTCAAGGCCAGGAAATGACCAATCAGATTTCTCTGAGGGCACTCAGTTCTCCAGATCACCGCCATCACACAGCTGCTTCTTTCTTCTCCTTATACGTCGCCATCATTTTCTTAATCTCAGCGATGGCCTTCCCAGGATTCAGACCCTGCACACAACACACACACACACACACACACACACACACTTACTTTCAGTTCTCTTGAATTAAATATTTCACAACTTCACAGCTGGTTACGCACGTTAGCGAGAAACCGCAAAGAAGCGTAAACTCCTCTGTCCTGAAGACGTCAGAAAACGTAAAGTTACAGCTTTAACTCTGACTGTTACAAAGCGCCGACACTGGAGACTCCTTCCGTACATACACGTTACATAAACACGTTTCTCCTCACAGAAAACTCCACCATATCGACGAATTTCAAAATGTGTTTATCATCAGTGGAGCGTCTGCCGTACACGTCCCTGTGAATGAGCGGTTACTATAGAAACGATAACGTATTGGAAAGCATGCATTAATTAACATAAACCTGTGATGTCCAGCTGCACCACTGTTATAGAAAACTAATCAACACCTCCTGACCAATCAGAATGCAGCACTGAACAGCGCAGTAAGTGTGTACCTTGGGGCAGGTCTTGGTGCAGTTCAGGATGGTGTGACAGCGGTACAGAGAAAACGGGTCCTGCAGTTTAGCCAGACGCTCCTCTGTGTAGTCGTCACGAGAGTCCACCATCCACCGGTACGCCTGCGTACACACACACACACACACACACACACACACACACACACACACACACACACACACACACACACACACACACACACGAAATAAGAAACTAAACTATAAGAAGTCAGTGTATTGTGTATGTTTCTCACTTTGAATAATATGAATCTAAGCAAACCTTTACATTTAGCTAACGTTCTATTTTCTTACGAACCGTAAACGTACACCGAGTGTAAACGTGCACTGGGGTGGAGTCACTGATGTTCTCACTCACCTGCATGAGGACGGCGGGTCCCAGGTATTTATCTCCGTTCCACCAGTAACTGGGACAGCTGGTACTGCAGCACGCACACAGGATACACTCGTACAGACCGTCCTAATGTACACACACACACACACACACACGCACACACTTTATAACTTGCAGTGAAGGCAACTCTACAGTAGTTTCAAATGACTCTAAATGCAGTCGCAGTCTCAGGGCAATGGTTGGAGTTTATTTATTTATTTTTCCCCCCCAATCTCCTGTCGTTTGTTGTCGCTGATAATTTGGGGGGGGAGGGGGAGTACTTTTTATCATTTATCATGCACATGAATAAATCCACGCAATTAGGCTGAAATAATAACAATAAGAGAAAAACGGCGTATAAAAGTATAGAAGAAACAAAACATTCTCTCGGGTATAACCGCATCAGCTCCAAGTAGAAAAACCTCCGGAAAAGAGATTTCAGTCAAAGATAGAAAGCAGTGTGTGGCCGTAAACCGTGGACACACCTGTAGAGTGATATGAAGAGTGTGTGTGTGTGTTTTGATGTGCTGTACCAGTTTCTCTCGGTCGGCCATGCTCTGCAGGTACTGCTCCTTCCCCTGCTGACTCTCATCCTTCTTCTTCAGATACGGCTCGATCAACTTGTACTGAGCATAAAAATTATTCATGTCCTAATGTGTGTGTGTGAGAGAGAGAGAGAGAGAGAGAGAGAGAGAGAGAGAGAGAGAGAGAGAGAGAGAGAGAGAGAGAGAGAGAGAGAGAGAGAGAGAGAGAGAGAGAGACTCAGTGTTCAGATAATCCAGATTTTAAAGGGAAATGTTTACTTTACTATAGGAATTTTGTTTAACTCCCCTGTTTCCTGATGTACTTTCAAAGGGCCTCGTTTATTTATCTTGTAGTAAAGTTGTGTGTAAACGTCTGTTCGAGTCAAACCAAGCTATAAATTATCCTCAGGATATATATATATATATACACAAACGTTTCAGAAACACTGATTCTCTTCATGCTCGTGTGTGTATGCTCATCTGCATGTAGCGACGCCCACAAAATTCCATAAAAGGTCGCGGCGTGACATCTGGAAACAGGCCCGTCGACCCCAAAGGACTGGGTTTCACTACATGCTGTAAACGTAATAAACGTAAACAGTTTAAACTCCGCAGTCATGCTTTGAAGTCGATCGGGTCGAGGTTTTTACGTTAGTTAGTCTTCTTACGAGTAAATTTACACGCGCTCAGGAGCACGAATAGGATACGAAAGCTTTTCTGAAATAATAATAATGATAATAATGATGATGATGATGATGATGATGATTCCGTCATGAAAACCAAATCTCTTGTGTAAACGCTCTAATAAATTATTTAAGAATAAATCCGTTCGTACGCAACTCGATAAATGAGGCCCGGTGTTTATATCACTAGTAAACTGCTTTAATCCTGAAAACTTGCTCCAGTCGTGATGCAGTGGTGCAGCTTGGTGCTGGTTCTGGGTACGTACCGGTACCAGGTCTTTAACCACGTACATGTGAGGCAGGGGGTAAATCTTAGTCACTTTACTGGTGTTGGTGTCGATCCTGTTCAGGCACGCCAGCGTGTTCCCACCGTTAATGTTCATCGCACATGAACCGCAGATACCTGACCAACACACACACACACACACACACACACACACACATTTAACAACACTATTCACACTAACAATCAACACTAACACATTTAATAACATGGACAATCCCTTCATACTGACCGGACTGACCTCCTGTGTGTTCAGAGTGTTAATAAGCATGACTATGGATGGAAATGATGAAATTTTCTAGATCTGTGACCCCCCCGGCCCCGACCACAACACCACCATTTATTTTATTTTTTTAAATTCCAGAAGTATAACAGAGGGCGACTGCGATGTTTTACAATGTCAGTAACATGTGTAACGCTAGCGACTCAACACCAAAGGAATATTCCTCACACCGAGTCAGCGGTCTAACACGCTGTTTATACGAGGAGCAGCGGTAATGTGAGATCATCTGTACATCTGGAAGTTTTAGGAGTGATATGTCTGTGTAAGATGATGAGGAAATGTGAAGCAGCTGCACCGCTACAGACACTGAGGTCACAGGAAGATCTTTATATAAAGTGATAAAGGAGAGAAAGTGGTGTCTGTACAATAAATAACATAATGAAGCCTCGGAGTGATTCCCTTCAACTATACTGTTATACTGAACACACACACACACACATAACATGTCTCTCTGTGTGTGTGTGTGTGTGTGTGTGTGTGTGTGTGTGTGTGTGTGTGTGTGTGTGTGTGTTCTCTCACCTTCTCTGCAGGAGCGTCTGAAGGTGAGAGTCGGGTCGACCTCGTTCTTTATCTTAATCAGAGCGTCCAACACCATCGGCCCACAACTACGAAAAAGAAAAGAGGGAGAGAGGGAGAGAGAGAGAGAGAGAGAGAGAGAGAGAGAGAGAGAGAGAGAGAGAGAGAGAGAGAGACAAACAGAAATGGAGGCAGAGAGAGAGAGAGAGAGAGAGAGAGAGAGAGAGAAAGAGAGAGAGAGACAGACAGAAACAGAAATGGAGGCAGAGAGAGAGAGAGAGAGAAAGAAAGAGAGACAGACAGACAAACAGAAAGGGAGGCAGAGAGAGAGAGAGAGAGAGAGAGAGAGAGGAGAGAGAGAGAGAGAGACAGAGAGAGAGACAGAGACAGAGACAGAGAGACAGAGACACAGAAAGACAGAGAGAGAGAGAGACAGAGACAGAGAGACAGAGAGAGAGAGAGAGAGAGAGAGAGAGAGAGAGAGAGAGACAGAGACACAGAGAGAGAGAGAGAGAGAGACAGAGACACAGAGAGAGAGAGAGACAGTAATTTAGTGGCTGTGTTGTGTTAGTGTGGTTGGTGTTCAGTACAGTGTGCAGTAACACACACTCTCTCACTCACGTGTTGAGGTCGATGTCGTACGTCTGCATGTGCGGTTTGTCTCCAGGTTTATCCGGATCCCAGCGATAAATCTGGAACGTCTTAACGCGTGGCTGAGTGGCTGCTGCTGTCTGCACGTACCGGGCGCTCTGTAAACCATCACACACACACACACACACACACACACAGAGAGAGAGAGAGCACATAATCACAGAGCGTCACCAAAAATTTACTCCAAAAACTGTAGACGGCACTGACAGCTGATCACTGATCAGATCCTGAACACTGAAACTACCCCCGGGTAGAGGCGAGCACTCGGACTGACTCACCACCACTTTTACTTTCAGCAGTGGGCTTAATAAAAATAAAAGTCCCATACACACCTCCACCTCCCCCAAAACTCCTGGCTCTGTTTACACGCTGCAGCTGTTATTAGGGGTGGGAGAAAAAACTCGATGCTTCGCTAACGATTCAGAATCGATTCTGCATTCGATTCAAATCACGACCGTGTGCTGTAACGGTCACTTATAGGATCACAGTACTTATGGGGGAGAGAGAGGGCGAGAGAGTGGGCGAGAGAGCGCAGAGAGAAGGGGAGTGTGAGGAGAGAGCTGCTCTCCACTTATATTTCTTTTTGTTCCCTTTTATTCTGTGACCGAGTCAGTTGTTAAACGCTTCCCCGCTCGTCTTCATGTGGAGGAGGAGGAGGCAGCGCTTTCCCCCCCCCGGACATTTCATTAAATACAGGATGAAATGCTAATTCCTGTTTGCTTCATGTCTCCTTCAACTGAGTTATGACTATTTTTTTTTTCCTCATTGAGACACCGATAACATCCGACATCCGTTACAGCCTGCGGCAGAAACAAATTACCGTTACCAGACGCACATACGCATGCTGGCGAATTCTTCATCATCATCATCATCATAGCGCTTCCTCCTCCACATACCTGAAGACGAGCGGCTGTATCTCTCCCCATAAGTACCGTAATCCTTATAAGTGACTGTTATACAGAGATTACAACTATAAACAAAAAGTATAGAAACTCTAATTTTGGTTAAAATGTAAAGGTTATGTGTTCACACAGCAGGAATCGTTTTGGAATCGGATCGTGAAGTGCCTAAAGATTCCCACCCCTAGCTGTTACACACTGACTGTGTGTGTGTGTGTGTGTGTGTGTGTGTGTGTGTGTGTGTGTGAGACATGTTATACAAGTCAGTCGACATTTCATAACAAATCCCAAGAACAGCATCATTCTCTCTCTCTCTCTCTCTCTCTCTCTCTCTCTTTATTCCTGCCTCCTGTGTGTGATGAATAAAGAGGAAACTCCTGCAGTGAAGTTCCTGTCCATCAGTTTAAGAGAATCTGCTGTGAATAATTCACCACATCACTGAGCTGGAAAAAAAAACACGTCAGACACAAAATATCAAAAAGAGGAAGACAAATAGCCGAGAAATCAAAAGTTCAGAAAAGTTAGAAAAGCTGTGAATAAGTAGGAAGAAATATTATATATATATATATATATATAGTGAGAGACATCACAGTCAGTGAGAGACAAGAAATAAAAAATTAAATAACTGTATAAATACATTAAGATGACTGTAATATATAAATTAAATGGTGAATCCAGCTGAAACACAGCCATGTATTCTGTGCAGCCCCACAGTACAGCACTGGAAACATTCTCAACCAATCAGGAAGGAAGAAAAGAAAAAAAGTCAAATAAATAATTATAACTGAATAATTATTAATGAAAACAGACTACAGTCAGCACACACACACACACACACACACTTAAACACACCTGAATAATACAGTAAATCAGCCCGGAGCATTAACAGACAGTTTTCTCTCTGAAGTGGAGAAGTGTTTGATTCTGCTTTGGGTTGTTTTCATTTTTTTATCTGAATAAGATTTAATAAATTCATGTCATTACAGAAGTGTCGGGTTAACGCTTCACTTCAGCACTGTGAACTGTAAATCTCTAATATCTGCTTTAATATTACAATATAATACAATAAAAAACTAGACTTTGACTTTTACTCTTTATCTGAAAGTAGTAAGATAAGATAAAAGCGAATTTCTTGCTAACTACCTGATGAGAGCTTTAACGCCAGTGAGCTTTCCTATGCTATGCTAACCTAAACTAAGCTAAGCTAACCTATGCTAGCTTACGCAACAAACAAAAAAGATTCGCTTTTGTGTTTTATGTTACTATTGTTTTTTTGTTTTTTAACAGATGAATTATTCTCCAGAAAAACACTGTGAATAAACTCTCACCGCTGTTAGGGCTGAGGAGCGCAGCGCCGTTACACCGGACCGCCTCAAGGAGAAACACACCGCCGACATCTTTACACTCTAACTGCCATTGACTGACCCTTTCACTGACACGCACACTACGCATGCGCATGAGCGAAGGTTTCACGCATGCGCAGAGTACTTGAGCTCCGGTTTGCGTTTTATGCTGATCTCAGATCGGTGTTAATCTCTTGTATAATATAACTAACGCTCTGACTTCGGTTTAAAGAGCTGATCCTGAATCAGAATTATAAATAACTAACTAGCTCCGGAAAGTCACTGATTCGTTACAGGATTAGAAATTACAAATATATATATATTTTTAAATAACGCAAATAAATCATTAACAGCAACGCAAATCTTTGCAAAATCGGTTTTTTTTTTTGCAATTGCTGAATTGTTTGCAATGCAAACAACATTGAAGGGAGAAAAACAATTTCAGAAACAACAAATACAAATTCACAAATGATACATAAATAATTTGATAATAAAGATTTTTATAAATCGTCTTATTAAATGTTTTCATTGCAAAAACGCCGTATTCATTTGTATTTTAATAATAACAATATATAATATAATTTTAATTATAAACGCCTTTCAGGGTACCCAAGGACACCACAGCACATAAAACCATGAAATAATAATAATAATAATAATAATAATAATAATAATAATAATAATAATAATAATAATAATAATAATAAGCAAACATATTCTTGTAAAATTATTATTACTATTGATGCTAATCTAATTTTATTGTACATAAATTAGTTGTGTAATGTAATGGTGAGACTTTTACTGTTCGCGCATGCGCACTGCTGAGCGGATCTTTCCAAAGTCACGTTGACGGAAACGGAGAAACCAGACAGTGTGTGTCTGTGTGTATATATATATATATATATATATATATGTGTGTGTGTGTATATAAGTGCAGAAGGTCAGCGGTGTTTAAATCATGGTGTTTCTGACTTTATCGTGTTGGATTCGGAACCGAGGTCCAGACCGGTACTGGAAAGTTCAGGAGCTTTTAAAACACGCCCGGGTGAGGAGATGAGCTAACTAGCGCTAGCATGGAGTTCCAGCTCAGATGGGGTTACACACTGTTTAACACCGTCATGCAGATTATATAAAACGGTCCTAACATTAGCCTCATCTTAATTCTGTATTTGGAATCTTTGATGCTGAGGTTTATTGATTGATTGATTGATTGATTGATTGATCATTGTGGTGTGTTTTGGTTTTAGATTATTGACATTGAACGCACCCCTGTTCCTCTGCATGACCTCAGTACTGTATTAATGTAGAAAGGTCTTTATCTGATGCAGTGCACGTGTGTTAAAGAGATGGGTTTTTTTTTACAGCGTCCCAACATTAACCTCATCTTAATTCTGTATTTTGAGTTATTAATATCAATAAACCCCGGTTTATCGCTATTGAACGCACCCCTGTTTCTCTTCATGACCTCAGCATTGTATTTTTGTTGAGGAGTAAACAGCAGGCTGTTATCTTTTTAAAAAATAATCTACCTTACTGTTTGTTAAAATACATTTTTAAAACATTCCCAATTTAATATAATTTCTTTTTACATATAAAATGATTTTATTTTTATTATTTTTTTTGTTCTTGTTCCGGTGGGTTCTTGGGTTAATGTTGAACGCACCCCGGCTGCTCTACATCTTCTTCTCAGCATTGTAGAAGAATAAAATATTAGATTGTTTGTTTTGTTTTCTTCATTACTTGTCACGTGTGGTCCGACGTCAGGATGGAGACCCCCAGATCTAAACTCGGATTTATTATTTATTATTTAAAAATATATATATATTTCGCAGCACTTTCGAGGAAGGAAGAATCGCTGCTACAGCTTGGCGGTGCGCGCCGTGCGCAGGGCCTTCGTTTACGCCTCCAAAGCCAGGAAAGCCAAACGGCGCAGCATGAGGGCGGTGAGATCTGTGACGTCATAAACACTTCCTTTTTGTTTGTTTGTTTGAAATGACTTTTAAAACACTGGTCCTGTATGTCCAGAGTCCATCATGACTTTAAGGACTGATAAATCTACAGACTCTGAGTTGTTTCTCTGTCAGGGTGACGTGATTTTGACGTGTAAATGTGTGTGCGTTGGTGTTTTCTCTCCTGCAGTTGTGGATCTCTCGTGTGGCTGCAGCCTGTCGGGAACACGGCGTTAAATACCCCGTCTTGATGTACAACCTTGTGCAAGTGAGTGTTTCTTAAACTCCCCAGTAACTCAACATGTCTCTGCGCTGTTCGGAGCGATGCTGTTTAAAAACGCCGCTGGAATCACACGGCGTGAATAAAACCGGCTTTAGATGAAGCGTGAGTGCGAGTGGTGTCGAAATACCTGATGTTTTGTGTGTGAACTCCGCCCACAGTGCAGCGTGCAGTTGAACCGGCGCGTATTGAGCGACCTGGCCGTCACGGAGCCGCGCACGTTCCAGGCGCTGGTGGCGTTGGCGCGAGCTCGGCAGCAGGAGGGTCTGCGGGCGGCGCTGGGTGACGGGAAAGAGCCTCCCGGTGTCTTCTCACGCATCACACAGCTGCAGTGAAGGACAGCTCTCACGGCCAATCACAGCGCGGCTTCTCCACAGAGTCGCTTCTGAATCAGGCGTGCTTTTTTTTTTCCTTGTCGCACCGTGTGAATGAGGCGTGGAAGAACGTGGAGAACCTGGTCACGTGATCCTACATCACCGTGTCTGCTTTAAGATCATCAGAGACTCAGATCAGGGTGTTTAACCCGTGTTGTGTGTAAATATACAAGCAGAACAAACACCACGACCATAATCTGATGTGGTACCTGTTAATAAACTGTTTTTCCTACCTAATCTCTGGTTACAGTAGTGTGTGTGTGTGTGTGTGTGTGTGTGTGTGTGTGTGTGTGTCCATCATTAAATACAAGATCAAGAAACATCCTTACATTCTGAAACTCATTCACATTGTCATCATAACACATTATATTTATTTATAAATATATTTCGGTTTGATTATTTCAGATTAGCAAGATAACGAGCTAAAGAGAGCTAGAAGTGTGGTCTAAATAATAAAAATACATTTTAAATTATGTTGTTTTTTTTTTAACCATGTGGAGAAGGTGCTTTACTGAGCAAAACAGAAAGTTTACAGAAGAAAAAAAACAAATTTGAAAAGAAAAGAAAACAAATTACTGTTCATGCTTTTTAAATCACAGCTAAACGTTTGAAACATTTGTTTTTATTATTATTAAACAAGTAATATTTATTCATATTAAAATTATAATGATTAATATATAATTTTTAAAATTATTTAAGTATTATTTTAATTACGATGATGTTCTTGCGAAACGTTAAACTATAATACACTTATCTTCCACTGCGGCCACCGTACCTCATGATTAAAACTGTCCAATCAGAGCCCTCTGTGTGAGCATCCAATCATAGAGCAGGAGGAAGGGTTTGGATGCATACAGGTAGGATTACAAAAACAAAAAAAAGCACTGCATATAAGGTCACGCATAAGCCACACCCACTATGTGACGTACGGCGGCTACAGTGGGCCAAGAAACATACACGTTTACAAATCTCAAAACCTGTTTCTGGACTTTAGAAATGAACTGGATGATAATTAAGTGTTTAAAATAAATCATTTTCACATTAAATATGATTTATAATGAATTATACAGTTTTAACTTCCATTTTTTTTTGTATTGTTAAGTAATAAATTAATAATAATAATCAAATCTGAACTTTAAGGCTTGTTTGAATTTTCAGGGTTCATGTTTTTAATTGTTCATTACATCATTTCAAAATAACAGGTTTATTCACTCACCATCCACTTTATTAGGAACACATGTACACCTGCTCATTCCTACAGTTATCTAATCAGCCAATCATGTGGCAGCAGCGCGGTGCATAACATCATGCAGGTACAGGTCAAGAGCTTCAGTTACACTATTACACTGTTATAATACGTTATTATTACAGTATACATTTCCCTAGTTTTTAAAATGTGATTTTTAATTTCTTTATCTCTGATTTTCTTTTATATAAAAGTGAAGGTACAGTCAGGTCCAGAAGTATTTGGACAGTGATACAATTTCGGTAATGTTGCCTCTGTACACCACCACAGTGGATTTAAAACGAAGCAATCGAGATGTGATCGAAGTGTCGAACTTTCAGCTTTAATTCGAGGGGTTTTAACGAAAAACACTGTTTAGGAATTACAGCCATTTTTGGAGTCCCTCATTTTTCACAGGCTCAAAAATAATTGCGCAAACTAACACAATCATAAATACCAGGATTATTTTTAATTCTTGGATGCAAATCCTTTGAAGTCAATGACTGCCTGAAATCTGGAACCCGTGGACATCACCGAATGCTTTGGATGCTTTGCCAGGTCTGAGCAGAAAGTATAGCTCTACACACTTCAGAATTCATCCTGCTACTTCTATCAGCAGTCACATCATCAATAAACTCCAGTGATCCAGTCCCATTAGCAGTCGTACATGCCCATGCCGTAACACTTCCTCCACCATGTTTGACAGATGATGTGGTGTGCTTTGGATCATGAGCCCTTCCTTTCCTTCCTTCTCTTCCCATCATTCTGGTACAAGGAAATCTTGCATCAGAACTGGTCAGGCTTTTAAATTTTTTAAAATTATTTTACATGTTTTTTTTTTAGCAAAGTCTAATCTGGCCTTTCTGTACTTGAGCGTTACCAGCGGTTTTCATCTTGAAGTAAACCGTCTGTATTTACACTGATGAAGGTGTCTCTTGATTGTAGACTCTGACAATGATAAGCCTACCTCCTCCAGGGTGTTCTTAACATGGCCAGATGTTGTGGAGTGGTTTTTCTTCAACAAGCAAAGAATTCTGCGATCATCCACCACTTCAGTTGTCTTCCGTGGTCTTCCAGGCCTGTTGGTGTTGCTGAGCTCGCCAGTGACTTGGCCACTCCTAAAGTTCCTGCTGTCTCTCTGATACGTCTGTTTTGGGTTTTTTTTTTTTTTCAGCCTGATGAGAGGCAAAAATGACAAAAATTATGTCGTTGTCCAAATACTTATGGACCTGACAGTAAATAACTTTGTATTCAGCGATAATGTTTCAAAACGATTTCGTTTTATATTTAAGAATAAAACAGACGGTGCTGAGAACAGAATAAATAGGAAACCGAGTAAAATAGTTTGAAAAAAGTGATGATATTATTCCGGATATATTATTATATCTTATATTATTATTCGAATATTATTCTGGATATTTATTTTACAACATTTATTTTACTCTGGTGTAGTTGTGGAAACTACAGAGGTATTAAGCTGATGAGCCATACAATGAAGTTGTGGGAAAGAGTAGTGGAAGCAAGGCTAAGGGGAGAAGTGAGCATTTGTGAGCAGCAGTATGGTTTCATCTGTAGTGAAAGAGCACTACAGATGCAATATTTGCTTTGAGAATGTTGATGGAGAAGTACAGAGAGGGTCAGAAAGAGCTGCATTGTGTCTTTGTAGATTTAGAGAAAGCGTATGACAGGGTGCCAAGAGAGGAGCTGTGGTATTGTATGAGGAGGTCTGGAGTGGCAGAGAAGTATTTTAGAGTGGTGCAGGATATGTATGAGAGCAGTAGGACAGTGGTAAGGTGTGCAGTAGGTGTGACGGAGGAGTTCACGGTGAAGGTGGGACCGCATCAAGGATCGGCTCTGAGCCCCTTCTTGTTTGCGGTGGTGATGGACAGGCTGACAGATGAGGTCAGACAGGAATCTCCATGGACTATGATGTTTGCGGATGACATCGTGAGCTGTAGTGAGATCAGGGAGCAGGTGGAGGAAACTCTAGAGAGGTGGAAGTTTGCTCTGGAGAGAAGAGGATTGAAGGTTAGTCGCAGCAAGACAGAATACATGTGTGTGAATGAGAGGGATCCGAGTGGAACAGTGAGGTTACAGGGAGAAGAGGTGAAGGTGCAGGATTTTAAGTACTTAGGGTCAACAGTCCAGAGCAACGGGGAGTGTGGAAAAGAGGTGAAGAAGCGTGTGCAGGCAGGTTGGAATGGGTGGAGAAAAGTGTCAGGTCTGTTGTGTGATAAAAGAGTACCAGCAAGAATGGAAGGAAAGGTGTACAGGACAGTAGTGAGACCAGCGATGTTGTATGGTTTGGAGACAGTTGCACTGAGGAAAAGACAGGAGGAAGAGTTAGAGGTAGCAGAGCTGAAGATGTTGAGGTTCTCTTTGGGAGTGACGAGGATGGATAGGATCAGGAATGAGTACATCAGAGGGACAGCACATGTGAGATGTTTTGGAGACAAAGTTAGAGAGGCCAGGTTGAGATGGTTTGGACATGTTCAGAGGAGGGAGAGTGAATATATCGGTAAAAGGATGCTGAGGTTAGAGCTGTCAGGCAGGAGGCCGAGAGGAAGACCAAAGAGGAGGTTTATGGATGTAGTGAAGGAGGACATGAAGGTAGTCGGTCTGAGAGAAGAGGATGCAGGGGAGAGGGCTAGATGGAGGCAGATGATTCGCTGTGGCGACCCCTGAAGGGAACAGCCGAAAGGAAAAGAAGATTTTACTCTGGTGTAGTAATTTGTATTCTTGCACGTGGTGGTTCGGCAGCCAATCGCAGGTCGAGAGGGCGGGGTTTGCCGGAATACAGGCGGGAGATAAAGCGACTCACGTTTTGTAAGGCCGTCACCGGCGCAGCCAATCACCGTCAGGTCTTGTTGCGCGCGTGCGCAAACCGCTCCGGCGTGACACGCGTGTGCTGGTGAAGGAGGAAGTGTCCGGTGCGGTACCACACCGGAGGGGAAATTAAAAGAAAAACAAAAAACGGAGCGGACGGTGAGGATCATCAGACCCTGAAACATGTCGTGGCTCTTCGGCCTGAATAAAGGACAAGGCGGCGGCGCGAGCCCGGATGTTCCGTTACCGCCTCCTCCTCCTCCTCCGCCGGCCGCGGGCTCGGGGGGAAGCGGCGGAGACAAACCCAAGGACAAATGGAGCAACTTCGACCCCACCGGGCTGGAGAGAGCGGCGCAGGCCGCCAAGGAGCTCGACCGGTCCCGTAAGTGTGCAACACACACACACACACACACGGCCAGAGCGCTCTATGGGAGCATGCATGACACATATACAGAGTGAGGGGCTACACACGGCTGAATGAAAATGTAGTGCACTACTCAGGCTGTAGAAGACTTTACTTCATCCCCTACAAAGTGCACAAATGTAGGGAGGAAGGAGATTTGGGATTTGTCCCATTCATTCTCAGCAGCAGCAGATGATGATGATGATGATGTAAGTTATGAATGAGGTGACAGAAGAGGGACAGAGCTCAGGATTGGCTGCTGGTCACCCACGTGCGTGTACTCACTCACCAATCAAGGGCAAAAGGTCAAAGGTCACTAGCTCACTGTGTGTTTTGTGAATTGATTTTAAGGTTACACCCAGGGTACTTCAGGATTAATATTTAATTTAAAAAATTAAAAAATCCGTAAAAGATTCCAGTCATCGGTCTGAAGGTCTGAGATGACATTTTTATTTTTATTTTTACACTGTGTAATTTAAGATAATTCCTCGTCACACAAGATCGCAATAAAATCCAGCACGTACTCTCTAATAGACCGTGTGTGTGTGTGTGTGTGTGTCCTCTGTGTCCGATTATACCGTGAAGATCCTCTAACGATAGACCTGTGATTAAAGACCTCGACTACGTTCTGTGAGACGTAAAACGTGTCAATTAACGCTGGTGGTTTGTGATTTGAACCTCAGGCCATGCGAAAGAGGCGCTGGAGTTGGCGCGCATGCAGGAGCAGACGGTGCAGATGGAACATCAGAGCAAGATGAAGGTAAAGTCCGTATCCCGCCGGAGGTCCTGGAGATGCCGCGCCTTCTCTTTCCTAATTATATGAGAGAACTTTTTAAATCATCGTTACGACTTGACGTGTTTCAAGAGTAATGAAAATTATTCACGTGACATCAAGTCACAAAAATAATAGTGAGGGGACAGATGGTGATGAAATGTGTGTGTGTGTGTGTGTGTGTGTGTGTGTGTGTGTGTGTGTGTTGTCAGGAGTACGAGGCAGCAGTGGAGCAGCTGAAGGGGGATCAGATCCGTATTCAGGCGGAGGAAAGGAGGAAAACTCTGAATGAAGAAACCAAACAGAATCAAGCGGTGAGGATCCTACATAGTGCACTTCATGTGGAATAAGGAGCACTACTGAGGGTGTAGGGGGCATCATGACCATCCCTATGTAGTGCACAGATGTAGGGTGTGTGTGTGTGTTAATGTGTGTATTTCCCTCACAGAGAGCTCAGTACCAGGACAAACTGGCTCGACAGCGCTATGAGGATCAGCTCCGACAACAGGTACTGACACACACACACACACACACACACACCATTGCTTTCTGAACACTGTTACTGTCTCACACACACATTATAGCTGTATTACATGAAAATTATATTGACTTTTTTGTGTGTTCAGCAAGCTATAAATGAGGAGAACCTGCGCAGACAGGAGGAGTCTGTACAGAAACAGGAGGCCATGAGGAAAGGTATAACTCACTCCTTCACTTCAGTACTCATTCACTCCCTACTCTAACAGGGGTGAGTGGTGTAAAGTGGAGTGTATTATAAGTGTGTGTGTGTGTGTGTAGCCACCATCGAGCACGAGATGGAGTTGAGGCATAAGAATGAGATGTTGCGGATCGAGGCGGAGGCTAAAGCTCGCGGCCGGGTGGAGAGAGAGAACGCTGACATCATGAGAGAACAGATCCGACTTAAAGCAGCTGAACACAGACAGACTGTACTGGAGAGTATACGGTACACACACACACACACACACACACACACACACGTTATTATAAACTCTACATAGTGCAGCGCGTAAGCAATAAAAGACCATTTCAGATGAATCCACGGTGCTGGTTGGAAATTGTTAAACACTCGCACAGAGAAAAGCTTACTGTTGGAAGTGTGATGGTCTTGTGTTCCAGAACTGCCGGTGCTGTGTTTGGGGAAGGTTTCAGGGCTTTTATCTCCGACTGGGACAAAGTGACCGCTACGGTAAGCTCTCACACACACACACACACACACACAGAGCATCACATCTTGTCTGTGTAATTTTATTGTTATTGGATGTTTAAACTGCACTGTCTCCTCCCCACCACTAGGTGGCAGGACTCACTCTGCTGGCCGTGGGTGTTTACTCGGCGAGAAACGCCACAGGAGTGGCGGGGAGATACATCGAGGCTCGGCTCGGGAAGCCGTCTCTGGTGAGAGAGACGTCACGCATCACGGTGACGGAGGCCATCAAACACCCTGTCAAGGTAACGGCCAAAATACACACCGTTTGGTAACGTTCAGTCTGTAAATCACTGTTTCAGGAAAGTAATGTCTTGTCTCTTTCTCTCTCTCTCTCTCTCTCTCAGACGACCAGGAGGTTGATGAGTAAGCCTCAGGATGCTCTGGAAGGAGTTGTGCTCAATGTGAGTATTAGATCTGTATGATTACTTGCTGATTCGCAAATCATTCACCTTCATGAGGTTAAAAACGTGGACAGAAAAACGCTAAACTCCGCATGACGTGACGTTTACGGAAATGATGGGATTTCTGTAATGACCTGGGATGTGTGTGTTGTTACTCCGCAGCCGTCGCTGGAGGAACGTGTCCGTGACATCGCCATAGCGACCCGGAACACCCGCCAGAACCGAGGCCTCTACAGGAACATCCTGATGTACGGACCTCCTGGGACGGGGAAAACACTCTTTGCCAAGGTACACACACGCGCGCACACACACACACACACACACACACACACACAGAGGGTTTTCTATACCATAGAAAGGTTTAGGTGCAGCACTTAAATGTTTTTGCCGAGCATTTATGCGACATATCAGGATGAATGCAAAAACAACGGTGAGAGTTCTATGTGCTGACCAAAAAAAACCCCCAAAAAAACCCAGAGGTGGCTTGATCTCAAAAGTTAAGCTGGCAACAGGAATGAGCTGCCAATCATCAACCGGTGTTTGGACGAACCCAGACGGCACCTACGCCCTCAGAGAACCTAAGGAAAACCCTGCAAACACAAACGGGAAACTGTATCTGTATAGAATTCCTAAACCTGCCCAGAGCCGACTCTTTTCCTACATTCAGATGCGGAATCGGTCGAATTGACTGAGAAAATAAACAACAACAACAATCCAGTGAGTCAAAAGATTTGAATCACTGAATATAAACGAAACAACACATGAATCACTGAATATAAACTAAATAACTCAAATGAATCAGTGATATAAACTTCAGGACAAACCTGTGATTGTAATCAGCTGTATTGCAGGATTGGGTTCTTAAGTTTTCTTTAAGGGGTTCTAAGTGGAACCCTCTTTAACCTGGAATTGCTATTACAGGATTTAGCACAGAACATATATTTCTTTATTTAATCCGAGATTATGTTTTACCATGTTCTCTGTTTCGTTCCTGATGCTGCTGATGCTGATGCTGTGCTCGGAACAGAAATTGGCAGTGCATTCTGGGATGGACTACGCCATTATGACAGGGGGAGACGTGGCCCCCATGGGGCGGGAAGGTGTAACTGCCATGCACAAAGTATTTGACTGGGCCGGCACCAGCCGGCGAGGGTAAGAACCTTCTTATTGTGGTGCTACACTCTACTCCACACGTCCTGTAAAGCAATAAATGTCCTATAAACATGGAAAATAATCTGCTATGACTACAGCCGTACACCCACACACACACGCCTATAAAGCGGTGTGAACCCTGTGTGTAAAAATGTTTCCTAATTGTTGATTAAGGGGAGATTTAGGGGATTTAAACCCAGAGCAGGGTTCAGTTCACCCCTTCATCGTTCTTTTCCCTTCCCTACAGCCTGCTGCTGTTTGTGGACGAAGCCGACGCTTTCCTGCGCAAGAGATCCACTGTGAGTGTCCGAGTGTGTGTTACAGTGTACCTGTGTGTAGTACCTGTGAGTGACTGAACACCTGTTTATCTGGCTTTTAGGAGAAGATCAGTGAGGACCTGCGAGCCACGCTGAACGCCTTCCTGTACCGAACTGGAGAGCAGAGCAACAAGTGTGTACACACACACACACACACACACACACACACACACAGTACAAAGTAGCCTGATTACACTCCCACATTGTGTAGTTAAATTAGCTTCATACACGCATCGAATTACACACCAGAAAACCAAGACCACAAATTTAATGAAGCGGATCGGACAAATGTAGTCAGTCAGCTAAGAGCTAACAAGTTTAGCATGGTGAGCTAAGCGTGTGTGTGTGTGTGTGTGTGTGTGTTTGAGAGAGACCCATTTTGGACACTAAACACGTCTCAGCTCATCACTTACATTTGGGGTGAAATGGACATTGTGGTCATTTCATCATCACAATTTTACACACGTTCCCCAATATTCCTTGTTCATTATTAATATGATTATTTTATAAACTGTATAAATGATTTTATAATTTATTGGATGTGTGTTTTGCAGGTTTATGTTGGTTTTGGCGAGTAACCAGCCCGAGCAGTTTGACTGGGCCATTAACGACCGTATCGACGAGATTGTAAACTTTGCTCTTCCCGGCCTTGAGGAGAGAGAGAGACTGGTCCGGCTTTACTTCGACAGATACGTCCTGGAGCCGGCCACCGGGGGGAGACAGTGAGTGCACGCCCGGTTGCCTATTTAAATAAACAGGACCTTGTTTTGGAACCTAGATACATCACTCACACACACACGAGACAATAACCGCGCACTGGACATTGTTCTTCGTCTGTATATGAAGAATGCGCTGTATGTAAAGTCTTACCTGTGTGCATTTTGAGCTGCAAGGAAAAACACAAGGGTGAAAACATAACCGAGCACGTTTTCATATCCGGCTGTAGACAAACTAACCTGTACGGTACACGTGTGTGTGTGTGTGTTGATTTAATAATATCCAAGGACACAATCCTACATTAGATCCTTTTTTAAAAAAAAGTTTTGTCGTATTATTTTTTTCTTTAGAAAATAAGTGGCTCTGGAGTCTAAGAATGCGGCACCAACTCTGTGAAAGTGTGTCAGAACGTTTCGAGAACTCTCGCACTCGTTAGTAACGGTGAGGAGGAAAGGAAGAGCAGGTTTATCGGGTCAAGGACGTTTGGGATCAAACCTGAGGGACTAAACTCTGAAACCTACTAAAGGAAGTTTTAATAAGGACTGTCTGGAGACTGCAACCCACAGAAAGTTTATGAGGCCGGGTTTGAAAACGTAAGCTAAATTTAGTCTGTAATTTGGATGAGAGCACTTCTGACTGGGCGTGTCTGCGTTTTCGTGTCGGAAGAGGGGAGATCGTTGGCGTTTGTATATGAGCAAGTTCACGTCGTGTTCATGAATGTTTATAAATGTTCACTGCTAAGACGTGCCCAGCTAGCTAACATGAGCTAAACCTCTTGAAGTGCGGTCATCACGCGTGTTAGCTGAGATGTCTCTCTCTGTCTGTCTTTGTGTTGCAGGCGGCTGAAGCTGGCACAGTTCGACTATGGACAGAAGTGTTCGGACATCGCCAAGCGCACAGGGGGCATGTCGGGCCGAGAGATTTCCAAACTGGGCGTGGCCTGGCAGGTGAGGAACTGCACCCAACACATTCGTCAATGTGATAGTGATCATTTATTAATCCGACACCTCAAAAGTCTTGTGTTCCGGTTGCTAATGATGGTTTTTCTCAAAATAAACTAAAAGTAGGACAGCGGTGAGTGAGTGTGTGTGTGTGTATAAGTGTGTTGCAGTGAGCATGGCCACCAGCAGGGGCCAGCAGCATGTCTCTTCAGGGTCACTCATTCTCTCGTTCTCTCTCCCAGGCGGCCGCGTACTCGTCCGAGGACGGCGTTCTGACTGAAGCCATGATTGACGCCCGTGTGGACGACGCAGTCCGACAGCACATGCAGAAGATGGACTGGCTGCACGGGGACAGCGTTCTGGATAATGAGGGCCGTGTCACTCCTGCAGAGGGGGGCAAAGGTGCCAAAACGGGCTTCATCCTGCCCCAGGTTTCGCCCCCGCAGGCACAAGAGGTTCTTTGTCCCTTAAAGGAGGGTCTGGACTCTACCATTCCACCACCAGAGGAAGGAGGTAGCAGTGCTGCAGAAAAAGGGACAGTTCCACTGGAAGGGGAGGGGGGAGTTAAACACACAGAACAGAAGGACGTCCCACCTAAAGATGGCACACCGGTTTAAGTTTCATCAAGAGCTGATCCCGGGTCAGATTTACCGAGCCTTGATGTGGAATCTAGCTCCCCGGCTGAATCACGTGGGAAACTGTCCACATAACGTGCAGCATTTCAGTTTAGTTATGAGACAAAGCTCGGTGCATCTGTATGGATATTCGTTAAAACAAACAAACAAACAAAAAAAAAGTGTTACCCTGTGTGTGTGTCCAAAATGGCTCCCTGTGTTAAATTTCATTCCACCCTTATGGTGAAACTAATCCTCCAAGACCACGCATTCGTCTTTCCTGAGAATAAATGAACACGTGGCAGTCGAAAAAATCTACAGAGAAACGATTTACAGTTCTAATCTCTGTTGGGGAAAATAAGGAGCCATTTTGGACAGTGTGTATGTCAGGGTGTTTAATGAGGGGCAGATAGCTGGGTTAGTGAGATTAAGATATTAAAGAACAACAAAAAAAAAAAAGTCCTAATTAACGTCTGATGTGTTATATGTGTAACGAGAGCCTGTGTAACGTGTCTCGATGTGATTTCCGTTAAATAACTCTAAAGCTTGGAAGGAAAACGTGTCTAACAAGCTGGATAATGTTTTTCAACTGACAAGATAAAGTAATCCAGATTTCGTTAAAAAAAAAAATAAAAAAAAAAGTCTGCAGTGGTGAATTCTGTGCACTTGTGAATGCCGTGTTGAGTCTGAAGTGATTAGAAAGAGACGAGCAAGTTCACAGTTTGACTTCGCCGTTTAATCGAATACACACATACATCTGCACGAGAACGTTTGAAGAGGAAGAGGAGGAAGACGAGGAGGAGGAGAGGTGTCCTCGCTCCCCGCAGCTTAAACTTGTCATTCTTGAACATTGTTGAAAATGCAGACATTATTATTATTATTATTATTATCATCCCACAACACCACACACGATTTTTACTAAAAAATACAAACAGGACTCGTTAGACGTCTCCGTATCCATATACGACAAATTCATTCACAGCAACAGATCTACCCCCCTCCCCAACCCCCCTCCACGTTACGAATAAAACTGCACCACAGTACTAAAGGTGTGTGGGCATGCTGTTTTTTTTTTCTTTTTTTTTTTTTCTAAAATAGACACAAAAAACTCAGCCCTGATACACAAAAAAATCACCCCCTAAAAAAATGCAAACGCATATGTAATGTCCGTATGGTCACCCCGGGGCACTGTACAAAACTAGCACGTCTGCACAAAAACTCGTATAAACGGACATCGGCAAGCAAAATAAATGTCTAATCGTCAAAAAATGGAGTACCTCGGGCAGGAAAGAAAGTGCAAGTCGGCTCTGATCCCTGCACGGAATCGCTGGACCTTCACGGACATGTTTATAAAAACACACACGGAGTTCGGTGACACTTCGGTCCTGCTGTGCGCTAAATACAGTCACATCCTTGGAGAAACAGGTCAGTGTGAGTTCAGGGGAAGCATCAATTAGTTGTGTGTGTGTGTGTGTGTGTGTGTGTGTGTGAGAGAGAGAGAAAGCGAGTGTGTGTGTGTGTGTGTGTGTGTGTGTGAGAGAGAGAGCTGCTTTAAGACCACTGTCAGAGAGTCGTTCTAGGCCTAGATGCCTGCTGCAGTGTGTGTGTGCGTGTGTATAAATTAGAGCCTGCGTGGGCTCAGGTGCCCGTTGTGGTAGTGTTTGTGTTTGACGTGTACCACGTTGTTGTCCCCGCCACTGTCGTTCCTGCGCTGCTGCAGCCGCCTGCGAAGCTCCTGTACGTTACACATTCTCGTCACCCACTTCCACGACCTCCACACGTCTGCACAGAGAGAGGGAGGGGGTGTTAGTGTGTGGGGGTGTGTGTGTGTGTGTGTGTGTGTTGCAGATGGGTGGAGAATTAAGATCAGAGGACGAGCGTCAGAGATGAAACCCATAACCCGCAAACTTCATCCATCATCGTTTCCACATTTAATAATGAGTGGAGATAAGATTCCTCTACTTAGCATTCTGTACCATGCACGTTTCACTAAAGAAGGTCCTGTTACTTGCTTTAGTTAGATCAGATGTGTTAAGGCAGGGGAAAATATCAGGGCATTCAGGAGCCACAGCACGGAAGTGCACCTGTAGCTCAGGTCTCGTGTTTTTTACGTACACAAAACACTCATGGTTACAAAACGCCCTGCTTTTTGGAAGAAAACGTCCATTATCATCGTGAGGTCATATCCTAAAGCCCTATTCAGATGGTATCACTTTTACAACCGGATGTGGGGTAATGTAATCATCATCAGTCTCATCGATCGTTGGGATTTCAGTCCCATCTGAATCTGTCGTGTCAGTCATTTTTATGGACTGTACATTCCTGCGCCTGGAAAAATGATGACTATAAAAGAACGTTTAGAAATAACCCAATGTTTATATATATCATAAAACTGACTAAAGTTTGCATTAAATCCTGTGGGAAAAGAGGTTTCGCGCTTGTTCAACACTCCAGGAAGGGCTCGCTCTCTCTTTTCCATCGTCTTCCACTGAAACCGAGTCTGACAGACATACATACATATATATATATATATATATATACACACACACACACACACACACAGTTTAAAAGGATGTAATCATATATCTAATCATAATAATCCAGACGTCCTCCAGTAACAGACCAGTCCAGAAATCTTATCCCATCCAAATAGTACTTAAGAGTAAGGACTCTCTTTTGAGAGTCAGCAAGGCTAAAAATAAAAATTAACTCGGCTCCTTAGCTAGTTAAGGACCTTAAAAACTCACGTTCATATGAGTTGTCCGACTAAAGAAATGTTTCTTGACGAGAAAGCTTCCTCACACGGTTTTATCATTTAACCCGATGCATGAACATGTTGAGGATCGTTCACGAGTCGGATCTGTGTCGGAGAACCCACGTGACTTGCTCTCCTGCGGCGAGTTCATAAACGGAGGGATGAAAGGAAGGACGAAGGAAAAGAAGACGGAGGGATGAGACGCTGACAGGATGAGACGGTGCTGCAGCCCTGATGCATCTCATCCGTGATGTTAGCGGACAAGCCGGGGGATTTTTACAGACACCAGGGCTGATGGGTGAGAAGAGAGACGGAGAGGAGAAGAGGACGGCGGAGGAGATGAGAGACATGACACAAATTCTACTCAGCTACTAGCTTTGAATTTTTTTTCCCCCTAAGAAAATTATGAACATTTTCCAAACGTGACTGTTAGTGGAAATACAGACGACGCTACCACGCACGAGGGGGTATTTCTGGCGATCCCTTCTCATCGTATCCTGTTTCGACCTGGGCATTTCCTTATAGTATGATCACATCTCCATCAGGTGAACCTTACACCTTTTGTCTTTGACCTCACCTTTCTGTGGGTGGCTTCTCCAAGCCCGAAGAACCCGGTGTAGAGTTCTGTCCAGCCATAGCAGAACCCAGCTGATACAGAAGCCCAGCAGCAGCCCCAGAACCAGGTCCACTTCCTGCTTAGTCACACTGCCGCCCCCTGCTGGAAGGTCCCGGTCCGGCGAGCTCGAACCCTCGTACGGGATCACGTACTGCACCCGGTGTCTGCAGGAGAGGAGGAGGAGAGGACAAAGTACAGCTTTGAGGGGAATAAGAAAGCCGTTCGAAAGGCACCTTAAGAGGAAAATTCAGAGGCGCAGAAACAGAGAGTCAAGAGATTAAGAGAAAGAAAGAAAAGAATGACCCTGATTATAGGTGAGGAAGTAAGAAAGAAAATAAAATGTATGTTATTTATGATCCCTACAAGAAAAGGGACCTTTTAGAGTTCTCAGTGTTCACAATCACTTCTTTTTTTTCTTTAAAAAAAAAAAAAAAAAAAAAGAATCCAAATCCTATCTATTCACTGCAGTTATTTGTTTGTATCCACCCATGATATTTTCTAATAAAATTTGGTCGGTTCTACTTTCCCAAAATATAAACAAATAAGCGGTTTAAACCGATTTATACACCAGTGCCGATAGTTTTTTGTACATCTGCAGAATCACTGAAAGTTACTAAAAATTTGTTCTGCAAGTTTCATATCTGAGCACCTATCTGTGAGCGAAAACGTCCCGCTCCAGCCTAGATGCACACATCACGATCAAAGTACACTGGGATTGAGAACCGCTGGCTTGATAGTAAACCGTATGAACAGTGAGACAGAAATAAGGCCTAAAGTACAATCAGTGCGCTGAGTAATGCACTGCGGTAAATAAGCAGTTCAGGATTTCGCAGCAGTAAATATGAGAGAGAACGAGCGGGAGTGGACCGAGTTTTATTTATGATGTTTATGTCGTGCCCTCTTGTTCAAACGACGTTCAGATCTTCAAGGCATTATAGTTAGTAACAGCTTCACACTCCCACACACTCCTGCGTTTTCCCCTGAACCACACATCGGGCAGGGATCAGGCCGCCGGCAGAGAGACGTGTGTGGGAGTAAAACGGTTCTCTCGCTTCTGAAAATGCCACAACACACCGCAGGCTGTGTACCCTGGATCTCACTCCTACTGCGCTTAAAGCCTCAGTTAGAAACAGCAGGAACGAGCGAGAACGAGAAGGACTGCTGCTGATTTGTCAACCACATGCTAAACGCCGGTTCTCAAGCCGCTCCTCGGGTTTACTCAGAACACACCCGAACGAGTAACCTGGAGCTCTGCAGGCCACAGATACCCGCTTCAGGTGGATCTTGAGCTGAACTTTGCTCGTCAAATCATGATGGAGTGAGTGGGTTTCCTTCCTTTCAAAAGCGCACAAAAGCTACATGGATTAGAGCGCCCCCTTGTGGAGATTTGACTAAAAGGTGATCGAGTTAGCCAGGTCCATTTGGGTCCATGAGGTGCTAATGTCCTATACAGGACTAGGCAAGTCTGCCGGCACACACCAGGCAAATCGATTTCTTTCTTTACCTGCCACAGGTGCAGTGACACACCCGTTCCGGCCCCCGCACATGAGGAAGGATGTAGTTGTGGAAGCGATCGAGCAGCGCGTTCATGTCCACACAGCGCGCTATCACCTGCGAAACAAACACACAATTTAAGCAAGGAACAAAAACTATATATATATATACAACACATACATTCATAGCTCAGGTGTCACACTCCACTTTCCCCCGCTTGTCTATGCAGTACGGTGCTGAGCAATTTAGAAAATAAAATTATTAGATATGCCATCCTTTTTCTGAGTACAAATTATATTTATCCTCAAAAATTATGATACAGCATTATGCTATTTGTCTAACTAATCTTACCAAGCTCACCAGTTTCTAAATCTTTTCATTGTCATAATGCAATCTTGAACGCAACATCGTTTACAGGATTAAGAATTAAGTGTCTAAACTTAAATTGACATCCCAAATCTATCTGAAGGTACAGCAGCATCTCATCCATGTTCTCCCGTAAGATACACGTGATTATTTCACCGAAAGTGTGATCACCGGAGTCAGGTTTTGTTGATCAGGTGGTTTACGAAGTTAACGTCGCTGAGGCTGGCTGCGATAAGGCCACTTCAAATACAAATGCTCTAATTAATTAATACTGAAGCGGTGTTTTCATTTCCTATCAGACGACATGACTCAGGACACAATCAGGACATCAGTGACAAACAAATTGAGCTCCTGAGTCATGACGCAACCAAGCCACATGATCAGCTTCACTAAATCCCTCAGATCAGTCACATGACACGGGTTTTTGTCTGATGTTTCTCAGGTCTTTATGAACTTTTATGGGCCTGAATTAATAAACAAAAATGGAAAAGACATGACTGCATTTTCAAGACCAGGAGTTAAAATGTGCCAGGTTTCGATCCATTCATTGCTAGGCAAACTTCTCGAATGGTCATATGCACTGAAATTGCAGGTAAACGTTTGTAAAGGACTGATGCTTCACATATGCATAGAAAATATGTAAATATTATTGAATTATGTTACTGTATTGTGTCAAATCATAGCATACAACATAATCTCACTGATTTACCACTTATATAAGTATATAGCATATATAAACCATTTACTCAGGGCTCAAAACAAAAGCAAAGTTTGCAGATAATGTTTATAACATGGTTACAGTGGTATGTCTGTCATATTATTGGGGATATGGTTTAACACATATTAACCACAGTTACCATCTGGTACTACAGTAAAATCCTAACCATATCATCGAGTTTGATCACTTACAATAAAGTCCCTTATGTAAAACTTTAGTAAAATATATTTAAATTCTGTAGAGGAAAAAAAATTATATATAGATTGATAGATAATATATGTATATTATACATTTATAATATATATATAAACACACACCAACTCCAGGTGAACAATAACCCAAGTTGCAAAATAACTAATGAAAAGCTAACTACGCTAATTTACCTCAGCGTCCATTTCCCCCTCAGCTGTTTAAATTTTAACGGTCGGTGCGCGAGGCGGATTGTGAACTAAAACCCGACCTAAAAGCCAACACTTCTAGTGTTTAAACATTTAAAATATGTTTATCGAATCAACCGAGGAATCAATGTGATTATAAACGACCTGACGGAGAGTGTATCGTGTTAAATGTTGAACCCACATCTAATTGCAAGGCTCCGTTCTAAACTGCATTGCACACCATCATACTACATAGTACGCTAGTGCAGCACGAGACAAGTTATAACGTTACCGTGGTTACACAAGTCGCGTGCTATTTTGGCGTACTAGTCAGTAGGATAGTATGCGGTGTCAGAGCTGGTCCTCTAAAATAGGTTTCATTCGATTTTATTGTGAGTTTCGCGTGTTTAATTGAAAATAAAGAACAATTTTGGACTCAAATACTAATTACATTCACACGGTTACATTCACAGTGAGAAAATATCTCTCACGTGGAATTAAATACAGCTTCTCAGACTACTAAATGGCCAACAACAATTGAAATGCGTGAGATTTTCTGGGAGAAAGTGTTTTCTGATAGTTTTATTGCTGTGATTCGTGTAAGAGGTGACTATTTTTATGAGGCAGTGGAAATAACCGTGCTTATTTTGTTGTACTATGGGTTGAGAATGGGTTAAAGGTGAATGTAGGGTACTAGTAAAATTAAAAACAGAAGTGAAGCTGCCAGGCGGATGCTTGAAGAGATTGGCCTGTCTCGTTAAACACTTCATTTACATTTGACCTTTACAGTGAACACCTAGTCTGTTGTAATTTTGTCCCCATATAGATAAGAAATAAAGACTTAGGACAACTCGGCTAAACACTGACGTATACCGAGTTACACAACATTATGCTTTCAGTTCACCAATGAATTACTGCTATAACTGCATGAACCGGAAATCTCACTTATGTGTGCCGTCCTTTTATTTGTGCGTCACCCAAAATATAAAGATGCTGTCCAAAACAAACAAACAAACAAACAAACAAACAAACAAACAAACACATGCATTCATTAAAAATTGAGAAGAGCGCGAGGCGGATCTCCTTACCATCACCAAAGCGGCGCCGACGGCCATAAAGATCATCGTCTCCCATTACAGTCCATCAGGCACAACTTCCCCACTGCAACTCACACACCAGTTTTCTTCATGCGTTCACACACACACACACACATGCACGCACGCAAAACACACCACCACCACCACCACAAACGTGAGGCTTCACCGGAGCCCTCGAGGCCACCGAATTTCCGTTTACCGATCAGGTGTCACGCATGTGCGGCTCCCGGAGATCTCACAGCTCGGCAACAGATTACTGCGAGATCGGATTCAGGAAGAGCAGCAGGAGCATCGCAACACGACCGACGCGGTGCTTAATTATCTCAGAATGAAGCATCACATCCGGATGAGGCGCGTGCGGACACGAACGGCTCAATTTCCGATCCTAATTCATTATAGACGCGTTTGGTGGCTGCTACTGCTGGCTGAATCCTCCTCCCTTCCTGCGATTGGACCAACAGGATGCACACGCAGTCATTCACATTAAAGTCTGGGCAGCTCCTTCATCATCATCATCATCATCATCATTCCTCGAGGAAATCCAAAGCCCTCAGTGATGGATGAAGTTGGTTGGATTTGGAGATTGAGCTTTGTTGAACCTGAGCTTGGGTATTAATGTACTGGGCTCAGATTCTCTCTCTCTCTTTGCACCAGTGTGTGTGTGTGTGTGTGTGTGTGTGTGTGTGAGAGAGTGACAGCAAAACCCCATTAGCTTAATTGGGAACACCAAGCACGGGACACATGACACAGATGCAGAGGAGAGCCATGCACTTTAACCACACACTCACACCCAAGCTTCACGCTCAGGTTACTCCTCAGACACTGGTGCACACAATTTATTTCAACAGAGCTGTATTTCACTTCCTAATCTGATTTAATTATACACTATATGTGGACACCTGATCATCACACTCATGCGGTTCTTCCCCAAACTGTTTCCACAAAGTGAGCTCCATGAAGATATGGTGTGTTATGGTTGGAGTGGCTGAACTCGAGTGTCCTGCACAGAGCCCTGACCTCAACCCCACTGGACACCTTTGGGATGAACTGGAACTGCAGCCTCCTTACACAGGCCTGGCCTTAACCTCCCTCATGCTCTTGTAGTTGAATGAACACAAATCCCCACAGTCACACTCCAAAATCTAGTGGAAAGCCTTCCCAGAAGAGTGGAGCTTATTATAACACCAAAGAGGAGAATAAATCTGGATTGGGATGTTCAACAAGCACATACGGGTGTGATGGTCAGGGGTGCACATACTTTTAGCCATATAGTGTAGATTCCATTGGCAACTTCGGTGCAGGAGCAGGCCAGGGGTTCAAAACGGATATGGACTGTTTTAGGGCCATAGAACATGTCCTAAAACAAATAGTGTTAAGAGTGATGCAGGATGGAGAACCACCGAAAGGCTCAAGATTTAATATCTCCTCAGAGAACAAGCATCAGAACCAATTCAAAGTCAAATTATACAGTCTTAGAAAATTGAGAACATTTAAGTGTCCTTCACTTGTCCCTCTGGGAGAACCCAGAAAGGTTCTTTTGATGCCAAGAACCCTTAACGATACAAACAAACAAAAAAAACCCTTAAAGAACCTTTTTCTTGGTGAGTGTATGCCTACAATATCACTTCTCGTAACTTATGTTCCTCAAAATCACTTCATTTACCTTTCGTGAATTTTACTTCTCATATTTGTGGAAGAAGCAACCCTCTAGATCAAAGATTAATAGTAATAATTCAGAAAATAAATGCCTTTCAGGAAATATATCGGGTAAGAGACCGTTATAATCAGACTAAACATCTAATCCGTTATTAAGCAGTTATAAACAGACACTGGTGTGTATTCACTGCAATTCACTGGAAGGTTTGTTTATTTTTTTTTTTCTTTTAAGTGTACTATTTACACAAATGTTCAGGCACTCTGGACTTACAATCACACTCGCTTACAGTTTACAAAAAAAACAAACAAACAAACAAAAAAAAACAATTAATATATCCTGAAGTTTCCATAATAATGTTTAAATAACTATAAACACAAACAGAAATTACATCGGAAACTCATTTTCTGGTTCTTCATCATCATCATCACCATCAGTATTCAAGTAAGAACATATCAATGCTTACACACACACACACACACACACACACACACACTCCTGATCCTCTCCAAACTACACAACCTGAATATTACAAGTATTACTCAGCATATTTAGAGCAATAATAATAATAATAATAATAATAATAATAATAATAATAATAATAATAAAAATATTCTCAAGGGAAAAAAACGTTTGTCCTGCATTCAGAAATTAATACCTGTAGATGAGTGTGTGTGTGTGTGTGTGTGTGTGAGAGAGAACTGTGTGTCTGACTCAGAGCAGGGAACAACACTATCAGGGATGAAATAGAATGTGTGTGTGTGTGTGTCATGTATTAATACAGGCGGTGTGTGCTGCAGCTCTGAGATCAGAATGATGTCAGTGTGATGATGTCAGTGTGACCAGTCCAGCTGGGCCTCGGGATGTGTGTGTGTGTGTGTGTGTGTGTGTGTGTGAGCAACAGAAATCAGTAGAAGCAGACCGTGTGGAGGAATGGACGGCTGCTTTTGTCCTCAAACTCCTGCAGCAGCTCGTCAATATCATTCTCCATATCATCAGTGTGCTGAATCTGAGAGAGAGAGAGAGAGAGAGAGAGAGAGAGAGAGAGAGAGAGAGAGAGAGAGAGAGAGAGAGAGTGTGAGAGAGTGTCCAATCAGAACTCACTGAATACACATACCTGGAATCTTCCTTTTTCTCCACAAACACATGCAAAGAGACTGGTGATGCTCTCTCGCTCTCTGTCTCTCTCTCTCACACACACACACACACACACACACACACACACACACACACACACACACACACACACACACACACAGCTATACACAGCATTTCCTGTTCTTTGGCTCTGAAAACGTGTGTATTTGTCTCTCTGCAGAAACACTAAACAAACCGTTTCTTTATGATTTACTTATTGATTATGTTGCATTATTGTGATGGCAGTAATCTGTTTCTCTCTTTTTCTCTGCTTTATAATAACACTGATTTATGATACTGTTTCTATAAACCTGATTTATAATCACACTCAGCACAGCTTTGGCCAGACTGTACAACAGCAGCAGCGCCAATAACACTTTCTAAATGAAACTGAAGTGAAATATGAGAGAGAGAGAGAGAGAGAGAGAGAGAGAGAGAGAGAGACACTAACACTCACATGGTTCTCTGTACACCACACCAACACTCCTGTGTTAGTTACTACAAAGGCAGTGTCTCTGTGTGTGTGTGTGTGTGTGTGTGTGTGTGTGTGTGTGTGAGACATTTATCTACAGCAGTGTTACACTCACACACTGACACAGCTCACAGATGAGGAAAGCTCCGAGCGTGGCCTCCTCGTGGTTGTCCTGGATGTCCACGTTGATGACGTGCACCGGCTGGAACGTCTCCTGTTCACGGGAGTTCAGGTCTGCAGGGAACACACACACACACACACACACACACACACACACTATACCTCTGGAACTTTTCTAGAATCCAAGCCTGATTTCATTGTAGAACGCTGTAAACACGGACTAAGCCACATATATATCCCCCCCCCCAAGTTCTCTGGATTCTCTGGTTTCCTCCCATCTCCTAGAAACATGCCAGTGAATCAGTGGACTGGCCAAACTAAATTACTCATAGGTGTGTATAAATCAGTGTGCATAGTGTCCTGCGATGCACAAGCGTCCCACCCCGAGCGTGTTCCCAAGAACATTTTAAAGCCTTTAAATTAGCTCCGCCGCCTCTTGGCCCCACCCATTTAGGGATCTTAAAGGGCAGCTCATGAGGTAAAAACATAAAAAATATTATCATCATCTCTGAATAAAAGGGCCAAGAGTTTCTTCGAAGTTTTCATTCGGCTCTAAAGACTGTGTGTGTGTGTGCGCGCGTGTGTGTGTCTCTCTCTCTCTTTCTCTCACCCTCCAGCACCTGGTCGTACACTCTCTCCTCGCAGGTGATGACCAGGTCGAACTGGTCTTTACAGTTCTGGAAACGTTCAGGTCTCGTCTTGATGCGCTTGTTGCGCTCCAGCATGTGCAGGATACCGTTCTGTGTGTATCTGAGGACAAGCTGAGTCAAGGAGACAACGAACGTGTGATAAAAACTCTCTCTCTCTCTCTCACGCACACACACACACACAAAAAAATCCATGCATAAGCATTTAGCAAACAAACAACAGTGTCTTTTCAGTGCAGAGACGATAGTCACTCTGTGTACACTGTTCAAAAAGCAATGCCAGATTAGATTATAACAGATAAGCATACTAATATATAATATTTATGAAAAAGTAAATTAAGAGTGTTACTGATTTACCAAATGGTCTTTTATCTGTCTCAGGTTTTAAATTATTATTATTTATTTTTTTTTAAATCAAAGCTGCTTGCATCAAACTAATGACCTAAGATGTGACAGAGGTGTTCAATAAGAAAAAAACCGTATATATGATACGAATTTACATGATATAAGATATGCATCACAACGTTAAAGCCGCTTTGATAACTACTGATGAACAGTGGCTTTAATTATATTCCTGTTCAAGGTCCAAAAACAAAATTATTCAAGAAGGTGTCGTTTGTCACAGTATCGATATATAGTTACAGCATCCTGCCGTTTGGAGCTCGAACACACACTGCCTGCATGTGGGAAGTGTGTGTGTGTGTTTGTGTGTGTAAGGCTTTCACACTCAGGGGTCATCAGAGCTGCAGTGGAGCTGTAATGGTGGCACCCGTGCGCCCCCTACAGGCCACATACTTAAAGCGAGTGGAGTCATGGCACAGGAGAGCAATAATCATGCAAAGTAGTGATTATGTGAGTCATTGCTCCTGAAATATCTAGAACATTCATCTGTGTGCATCATCATCCACTGTAAAACTGCGTTTAGAAATAATGATCTGGATAAACCTGTATCGGGTCTGTGTGAAACACAGAAAAAGGCTGAACTAATTACACACACACATTCAGTGTACCACGCTAAACTGGAGGCCATACACTTCCAGTAACTCTTAACTACATTAGCCTTTCAGTTATCACTATAATTTTATTTATTTTTTAATAGCAAACTATACACAATGGCTAATTGACTACATTTCACTCAATTTTGCCAAACATTGCTCCACTGCACATACCTAACTTTTTTTTTTTCCCCTCTTGCATATTTAAAACACAATATAATCACCAACCCCAGGTTGAACTAAAGCTCTAATACTCTCAGGACTAACCCCCAAATCTAGTCCTGCTTTCTAGCCTCCTCAGACAAGCCGGCCTGAATTAAATAATTAATCTGACTAATTCTATAAACTCTGCACCTGTTAATCTGAATTGTTATTGCCCTTCATCTCAGAATACTCTACATTACACAAATGACTCCTCTAACTTGTGTTCTGAAGGAATTCGGTAACGTGTCGGAAATTCTGGCATTCAGGGAATAAAATTAAAAAAAAAAAAATCGAATCAATGCGGAAATTTCCTGTACACACCAAAACAGATAAAAGCCGGTTAGATTACAGACTAAAGCTGACTTTTAGTGGATATCCACTGGCATTGTACATCTTTATCTTTAAGAACAGGCTTAAAACTTTGGCCTGAAAAGCCTGTAGTCTAAATAAAACCTTTTTCTTTTTTTTTTTAAAGAGCATGATGTGGAAGACCAACCTGCCCCGAGATCATTTCTGATCCTAACAACAGAAACGACTTCTTTTCAGCTGATAAATTCAAGCGAGATCTCCTTAGAACCTGACCAGATTTTCAGATTCGATCAGATTATCGCCTCCTAGTGGCGAGGTAAAGTGTCTGCGGTCTTTAGAGCAGTTCTTCGGCCACCCCCCCCCCGCGGGTTCATCATCTAAATTTAAAACTAGTCTTTTTTAAAAGGTCACCCTTCCACCGTGTTCAGTCTGGGTTGAGCGTGCCATGTGTCTGCTCCACTAATCCTAAAATCACACGCAGGAGTTTTTGTTTGAGAGTGTATTCAGTGTATTAACACTCTGCTGGAGACACTTCAGTCAAATCGAGGTTTTAAAAACGAGGCATTGCTTTAATCCAGCAGTGCACAATTAAGCTCCAGTCCAGCCATCTCCAGCGACGCAGAAGTAACCACTGGATTACAGCAATACCCCAATTCTACACTCTACATCTGACTCCTCTAAAGTCTCTGATTGAGAAGGATATTGGACTGAAACACACACACACACAATATATGTAACATAATATAAACTGATATTTTAACACCTAGCACCTACTTGTTTCACAGCCATGTTGTTTTGCATGCACATAAGCACTAGGAGATGAATTCTGTTCAGGCCCTACACGTGTAACAGATGTTGGTGACTTACAACAGATTGTGGTGACTTAACGAATCTGACATGGTTGTACCACCAAATTTATTGCGTCACAAAAAAGCATGTGTTTCAAATGATTGAAATCTTCTGCAGCACATTCAGACTCCAGAGGTGAAAGTGAAAGCAGAGTTTCTACACTGTCCCAATGAACTACCCAAGCTGTAAATAATATTTCTGCGGTTTTCTATCGCGTCGTCACGTTCTAGTACGGCACCGGGTTTAACGCCTATTCCTGCCGCAGATCTGCTCTACTGCCTCGCCCTTAATGTGAAACCCGTGTCCTCCGTGTGGAGTAAATATAACGATCAGTGTGAGTGTGAAGGAGAAGTGAGGGTGTATCAGCTGCATATGCATCACGCTCCTCACCACTGTCAGTCCTCTTATCTCCATAGTCATTCCTCATATAAAAAACAAAAAAAAAACAAAAAACAAAACACTTTTCATGCATACGCACCTCCTCCAGCTCCAGGTAAAAGAGTACAAGGTGTTAAATATTCAGAACTATTAGTATTTGTGTATTTAGAAAACGGGAAGAGAGGGGGACTGTAAAGTTCTGCATGTGTGTGTGTGTGTGTGTGTGTGGGATACAGTTCCTTGTCCTTTCGGACCAGATCGCTGTACATCTGTTCGTAAGTGGTTTTGAAGTCATACACATTAGGCTTGTCTGGAGCGGGTCCTGGGAGTTTCACATGGCTTCCGGTGCCGAAAGATCGCACATCGAAACCGCGCTTGCTGCAGAAACATGGAGAAAGTGTGAAGAGCTGGAAGACACGACGTTAAAACAGCTTGATAAAAGTCAAAGAAACATGTGGAGTGAACATGCGCTCCAGTAAACATCTACTGAATTACAACAACTTACCTGACCCACCTTTTACTAGATATAAAAAAAAATGGATACCCATCAGTTTAACTTGCTATTAAAAGTAAAATATGTCACTTTGTGCTATATCAGCAGTTAATTGACAACCTTTCCAGAGTTGTGAGGCCACAATTTAAGATCACTAAACTGGCCTGAACTCCTTGTATACAGCTTTTTAATAATAATAATAATAATAATAATAATAATTTTTTTTTTTAAGCGATGACTAAACTGTAAAAGATTATCTTTGTACAAAACGTAAATCTATCCTTTAAAAACGTATATGTAGTGTTATCTGTCCAGCAGCAGTCACTATATCCAGCTAAGTTCCTGAACTTGTCATCTAGAGTCCCGGAAATGCGACCGAAAACTAAAGGCTGCTCGGTTCCTGGTGTCGGGAACCGAATGGAGTCGATTCCTCACAATAACTGTATCCTTCTGTATACAGTACTGCCAGCCTGCTGATGTTTGTGTTGTGCAGAGATATTTATCAGACAGCAAAACCCTCACGTTCTCACTTTTTTTTTTTCATAGTCACTCTGTTTTCATTGAACCGAATCGATTTTCTCAAAAGCCTCGGAGCCGATTCTTAATATAATAGAAGAATCGATTCCTTTTTGAGATCCGACTCCCTGCCCTACCGAAAACTCCATCTGCTTCCGGTTTCTATGACACAGCAGAGCTGCGGTTTTGATCCCCCCCCCCACAAAAGAAAATCTCTCAAGACTAAAAACAAAAATACTCTTAAGTTTATTCACTTGGTAGAAGTTGTTCGTATTATTTAGTTTTCTAGTCATAAGGTTTTGTGTCCTGTCAGTTTCGAAGTTTTCCTTGCACGAGAAATGTCGTATGTCAAAACCAGTCAGAATGAAACAGGAAGCCTTGTTTAAAAATTAAAAAAAAAAAAAAAAACCCGACCAGCCGGCGATTGTCAAAGTCGTTCTTCTCATCCTGGTGACCGTGTAGTTTTATTTAAGTTTGTCTTTTCCTCTTTTCGTCGTTACCTGAGGATGTTGTGTGCTTCCATGCTGCGGTTCTGGTTACTCGAGCACACCACCGCTACGCGAAGCGGATGGCTTGGCATAGTGTACTTCTCGTAAAAATTTAACTAATCCACAACTCAAAATTTCAACAAAAACGATTCCTGATTTAAGTCTACGCGAATAAACCCCCCATCGAAAATATTACTAGGCGATAATGTAAGTTTATATCGAAAACATTCAGCGAGCGCAGAGTTACAACTACACCGGGTTTTGTCTAGAGCACAAAATGGCGGACCGGCTGAGGCTGATGCTTACGCAATACGCTGGGCGGGGCTTTTGCTGCGCATGGGCGTGGCTTGGAGCTCGCTCTTGTTAAATCGATCTAATGGCTGTTTATTTTGACTGCGTTTGTCTAACGTTGTACGATTTACTATAATAGAAAAATAAAAATAACAAAAGATGCTACAGAAGGTGAAATGTGCACCCCACAGCCATATACAGAACAATACATTTTAATTCGAACTAATCTTTAATCTACTATGACTAAAAAGATCTCCACACTATTACCCCCATTACAAATACCAGGATATATAAATATACATGATTATGCAAATTAGAAAAACACCCCCCACGTCGTACTGTCATCCATGATATCACTAATGTTAGCTAACTCACATAGCTAGCTAGCTAACTGCTAGTGAATGAGCTCACATTAGCCATGCGTGGACATATTTCATGATTTACATCCTCATTGTCTGACTTATTTTCTGACTTCTGATTCATTTAAAAGAAGAGAAACCTTCCCAATGTAATGTTATCATGACAACCATCGTACGTTCATCATTAAAATGGGCTAAGTTAGCTAGCCCGATAGCTTAGCATGCAAGTTCTGTGGCGAGAAGTTTTCAGAATGATCAGATTAGCGCCAATCATTCCCCGTCATTCCTTTTTGATGTAATCGGTTTATTTTAAAGATTGTTTTTTTTTTTAAAATTCTGATTTTATCCACAATTCCTGAGAAAGTTTCTAAGTTTCTGTTCTGACTAAAGCAATGTAAACAATAAACTATATAACCATAATTAGCATGCATGAGGAGATATTTAAATATCATGATTTCAAGTTTCACACAAAAACACACGTTTTAAAGTTAGGCTAATTATTCTTTTATTGACACAAGTGATTTTATATAACAGAAAGAAAAAAATAGCACAGTATTCAGATTGCTTCACCAGTCTGCGTGTCCTCAGTATAACTGAATCTTATTAACTTTGTAAGGCATAAAATCTTATTGTAGCCACCACAACGCTGGCGTGTGTTAGCCGACTGTATTACTGTAAAGTCCTACAGAAATAAATAAAACAGCATTGCTCCCATAGAGGAGAATATATATATATATATATTTAAAAACCTTCAGGTGCTTCTTTCATTCTCAAAGCTTCAAGAAGACTTTGCCTAAAATGCTAATGTTGCTAATGCCAAATGAATGCTAATGGAACGCGGTTAGCATTCATTCATTTTCCCATCAGCTTTCACCATGCAGCCTAATAACCTAAAATGATCGTATCTCCATGGGAATAAAAAAAAAACCTCTTCATTTTAAGTTTAATATAATCAGGTGCACCAGAAATATGCTTAGATGCATTAGCAACAATAGCATTTTCAGACAAACTTTTCCTTTAAACTCATATATTATGCTCTATATTTAACCATTAATCTTAGGTTTAAACCTTGTCCTTGTAATCACATGCTCCTACAGCTACCTGGCTAATCGAGTTTTGCTAATGTGCACAGTTCAGTGGTAAACGTCAGTTCACACAGTCACAGGTAGGGGGCGCAACAGCTTATTGGCAGATGTTTGTGTGAAGATATATAAATCAAAGTCTTGTTTTTATTTGCTTTTCTACCTGATCTGTGTGTTTATACACACCCGCTGTGATATGTCAGCATGGATCCAATCAGAACCGAGGTTCCGGTGAGATTTGTTTTGGGTTTTTTTTTTTTTTTGCTTCAAGATAAAATGTTTAAAATGCTCATGTCTGAACTAAATCGAGTTTTATGATGCGTGTATTCTGCCACAGTCCTTTTGGCGTGGGTGTCGCCAGAAGCTCACAGAGATAGTAGTGTGTGTGTGTGTGTGTGTGTGTGTGTGTGTGTGTGTGTGTGTGTGTGTGTGTGTGTGTGGGCTGTAAGAGGCTGTTAGAGAGCTTGTCCAGAACCTCTTTTGTCATGGTTGTGTTTGAGTGCCAACGACAGAAGTGTGTATATGTTCATATGAGAGGTCTGTAGGAGGGTGTTTGTGGTTCTTTTTAGATTAATGCGTAGGTAAAGAGAGATGAACGTGAGATGAGGAATGTTTCCATCTAACCAGTCACTGCCATCTGATGTCATCACTGTGCGCCTCAGCTTCTAGTAAAACAAAACTATGTCGTCGCTCTGCTGATCAGGCCATAAACGAAGCCAAAAAGTGTTTATTTTCCGAAAGCGATGGAGCATAATTTAATATCAAACTGCAGCCTGACTGAAATCAAACAAAACCGCCCAAAAAACCACTTCATTTGAAAGTAAAAGGGTGTGTGATTACGATCGAGTCATTTTTATTTACTGTCGAGTACAGTGAGGTGAACGTTGATGACATCAGAGGGCAATGATTGGTTAAAATGAATGTTGATCCAGGAACACGTCCTACCTGAAGAAATCGTGGTCTCAGCTGTTGGTGTGTGTGTGTGTGTGTGTGTGTGTGTTCAGAGGTACGTGTTGTGTGAGCGGCGAGAGTGCTGCTGTGTGGCGAGTGTGTGCTGCGCGCTGGGACTCATGATGTTCTCCGTGATGTAGGCCACCAGCAGGCAGATGATCACGAGCATCACGCAGATGGCTCCACCCACCATCATCATGGCGATCACGATGTCCTGCATCCCCGTGGGCGACACGCTGAACTCCACGCACTCGCCGGGCCCGTCCCAAACCGCCGGCTGCAGGCAGATTCGGTAGGGCACGTTTTCGTGGAGCTCGCTCAGTAAGTAGTCCCTGCAGTCGCTGGCTAGGTGCACACTCGCACACTCGAACTGAGTGTAGCTGCCGTTCCACCAGCACCTCATCCTGAAGCCCCCCTGAGGCTCCGTCCGCCCCACGCCGGGACTCTTTGGTGGGGCAGGTGGAGACCCTGTAGGAGGTTCAGTCGGGATCTCTGAGTTCGCTAGAATGTGTCCTGATTCATCCTGCACCATGGGGTAAGTCCACTGGAGCAGCACAGTGCTGTTGGAGAGCAGGTTGGCGACCAGATGACCTCCAGGTGATGTCACCTGCCTGCAGGTGCTGCCAGGACAGGTGAAGTTGACCCGAGCGTGTCGGAAGCACAGCCGACCGTCTTCGCCTCTCTCCAAGACGCGGTAAGCACACACGCTACCTTCTTTGAGGGAGTCGCTGCCGCCGCCGCCGCTCGGGTCGGTTCGGCTTTCCCGCTGCCTCGGCTCAAAACCGGCGTCCCTGCTCCTGACGTGCGGCGGCGTGACTTTTATCAGGTTGTGAGAATTATCATTACTGACGTCACGGCTCCGCCAGGCGCTCGCTCCAATCCAGCAGCAGAGCAGCACAGAGAGACAGGAGATGACCAGCGAGCTCCGGTGGCTCCTCATTTCTCTCTCCTGAGCAGATTATTTGATTTTTGTTGTACCTTAATGTATCTCTGCGTGCATCTCAGCGAAGGCAGGTGGCTCGGTCACAGCGGGAGGAACCCGAGAGAGGAGCGTCGCAGACCATCACATCACAGCCTGGGGAAAGGAAGTGATCAGGCTGAGATACAATCTACCTTTCCCTCATTTATTCACATTACAGTCTGTAGAGAGAGAGACAGAGAGAGAGAGACAGCGGTCACACCAACCGTTAAGACACCAATCTTATGAGTATTTCCCTCAGAATAGCTGCAGTTCTGTCCATGCACGAGCTTTATTAGCTACAGCACTGCTTACGTGATGAGACAGGCACCATGTCCTCCTCCTCCTCCTCCTCTCTCTTCCTCTGGCCGCCTGACGCCTGTCGTACAGAATGTGGGTGAGTGACGCGATGACGTCTGCGGGTGTTTGTAATCTCGGGTAAGGGTCATGACGTCGCGCTTTTCCTCCTCACATCTCCTCCACTGCGTTCCTCCAGCAGCCTGGTTCCTCCACCGTTCAAGTTCGAGGAGGAGGAGGAGGAGGAGGAGATGAGAAAAGCCTACAAATCGATTCCTAAGTGTTCGGCTCGCGTCTGTTCACAGCTCGCCGTGTTTACATGGAGGACGCTGCTGCTGCTGCTGCGCGTGCTGCTCCTGGTCTCGGTGTGTGGCGCCATCTTGTGTTCGATACGAGAACTGCACAACTAAAGCGAGCCGTATACACACGTTAAAGACGGATCATAAAGATGTGTGAATGATGAATGTCCACATTCAATCGTTATCCCGGCCACAACAGGAAAATTATTTAAAGAAAGGGCTACAGTGCTGTGAAAAAGTATTTCTTCTGTTTTTGTGTATATTTCATACTAAATTTCCTCAAATTAAAACAAAATCTAAGATAAAACAAAGGCAGCCTGAGTAAACACACAATACAGTTTTTAAATGATGATGTTATTTATTGAAGCAAAAATGTTATCCAATACCAACTGGGCCTGTGTGAATATGTATTTACCCCTGTAGTTACTAATTCCCCAAATCTGAATGAAACTGTATTCATAATGGGGTTCAGCTGGACTAGACACAACCAGGTCTGATTACTGCAAACCCTGTTCAATCAAATCAACACTTAAATAGAACTTTTTCAACAGCATGAAGTTGGTTAAAAGCTCTTACCCAGTAACACACTATGCCAAAGATGAAAGAAATTCCAGAAATGATGAGGAAGAAGGTGATTTAAATATACCAGTCTGTGAAGGGTTACAAAGCTATTTCAAAGGCTCTGGAACTCCAAAGGACCACAGTGACAGCCGTTATCTCCAAATGGAGAAACTCGGCACAGTAGTGAACCTTCCCAGACGTGGCCGACCTTCCAAAATTCCTCCAAGAGTGCAGCAACAACTCATCCAGGAAGTCACAAAAGAGCCAAGGACAACAGACCTACAGGCCTCTCTTGCATCAATAAAGTTGACAGTTCATGACTCCACTATCAGGAAGACACTGGGCAAAAATGGCATCCATGGAAGAGTGGCAAGGTGAAAACCACTGCTAACCCAGAAGAACATTAAAGCTCGTCTGAATTTTGCCAAAACACACCTTGATGATCCTCAAACCTTTTGGGAGAATGTTCTGTGGACTGATGAGTGGAAAGTGGAACTGTTTGGAAGACAGGAGGCCCGTTACATCTGGCGTAAACCAAACACTGAATTCCACAAAAAGATCATCAAACCTACGGTCAAGCATGGTGGTGGCAGTGTGATGGTGTGGGGCTGCTTTGCTGCTTCAGGGCCTGGGCAACTTGCAATAACTGAGGGAAACATGAATTCTGCTCTCTAGCAGAAAATCCTAAAGGAGAATGTCTGGTCTTCAGTCCGTAAGCTGAAACTCAAGCGCAACTGGATTCTGCAGCGAGACAACGATCCACAGCACAGGAGTAAGTCCTAGTCCTAGAAGTAAGTGAAAGACTGATCTCCAGTTATCAGAAGCTGCTAAAGGTGACACAACCACAACTTTTTTATTTGTTTCAATAACACAAAAACAGAAGAAATCAGGATTGGGGGCAAAAACTTTTTCACAGCACTGCCAAATAAAAATGTCCACAATGCCTCCTCTAAACCAAACGTGTCGTAAATGATTGAGTACATTTCACTTTTCACCAAATTGTTTTTTTTATGGTAGCCTGTTATTATTTAGTAATAAATTAAACTGTGCGTTTCTCTGGAACTAACAAACAAATCAACAACTGACTCAAAAGAGAAACAGACAGTTTCGTCTCTGCGGCACTGAGTGCGTCAGCATTGTTCTTAATAATGGGAAAATGTTAAGTCAGTATAATAAGGCCCGTGGGTAAATACACACACACACACACACACACACACACACACACACACACACACACACACACACACACACACACACACACACACACACACACACACTGCTCAGCAGTATGTTGTTTGGGTCAGTAATGGAGACAATCACTATTCTATATGAATGTATACAAAACAATATATCATTAGGTTACATAACTGTAAACTAACAATAAATAACATGACAACATTTCTCTGATGTTATATGCCCTCATAGAGATGTTACTATTTTCTAGAACATGAAAAATTGTCAAAAGTATTTAAGCCATGCAGTGTGTAGTTAAACAGCTGTGATCCACACACAGAGGTAAATGCACACTGTTCTGATGGGTAAGGAGGTTATTACTTCTGCTGTGTCAGTGTGTCATCTCTGAGTCTGTACGGTTATGAATCTGTAATTCTGTAACAAAAGTTATCTGTAAAGGTGAACACCGAAAATGCTGATAAAAGTCCTCAACATCATAATGTAAGGAATAACACACTCCAGACCATGCTGGTATACGAAAATAATCCACACCGGGGTGGCGTGATATGGCACGACGCATAGCCGAGCCACTGTTACCCCTCAAAGTGCATTATATTATATAACAGCATGGTCTGGAGTGTGTTATTCTGCTTATACCACAGCGATCTGCCGGTGATTACAATGTTTAATTTATTAATGAACGACACATCACACATTTCATCTGTTTATAGTTACATTTAATCCTGATTCATCTATCATACATTGTATAGCATTCATTGTATATGTACATACTCACATACGTACTACTTACATTGGTCACTGTTATAGTATGTTCACAGCGCTTTCTCTCACTACTGGATATATATTCATAGCACTTTGTATATCTGTTCACTATACATCTGTATATATATATATATATATATATATATATATATATATATATATATATATATATATATATATATATATATATATATATATATATATATATATACAGGTGCATCTCAATAAATTAGAATGTCGTGGAAAAGTTCATTTATTTCAGTAATTCAACTCAAATTGTGAAACTCGTGTATTAAATAAATTCAATGCACACAGACTGAAGTAGTTTAAGTCTTTGGTTCTTTTAATTGTGATGATTTTGGCTCATGTTTAACAAAAACCCACCAATTCACTATCTCAACAAATTAGAATACTTCATAAGACCAATAAAAAAACATTTTTAGTGAATTGTTGGCCTTCTGGAAAGTATGTTCATTTACTGTACATGTACTCAATACTTGGTAGGGGCTCCTTTTGCTTTAAGTACTGCCTCAATTCGGCGTGGCATGGAGGTGATCAGTTTGTGGCACTGCTGAGGTGGTATGGAAGCCCAGGTTTCTTTGACAGTGGCCTTCAGCTCATCTGCATTTTTTGGTCTCTTGTTTCTCATTTTCCTCTTGACAATACCCCATAGATTCTCTATGGGGTTCAGGTGTGGTGAGTTTGCTGGCCAGTCAAGCACACCAACACCATGGTCATTTAACCAACTTTTGGTGCTTTTGGCAGTGTGGGCAGGTGCCAAATCCTGCTGGAAAATGAAATCAGCATCTTCAAAAAGCTGCTCAGCAGAAGGAAGCATGAAGTACTCCAAAATTTCTTGGTAAATGGATGCAGTGACTTTGGTTTTCAAAAAACACAATGGACCAACACCAGCAGATGACATTGCACCCCAAATCATCACAGACTGTGGAAACTGAACACTGGACTTCAAGCAACTTGGGCTATGAGCTTCTCCACCCTTCCTCCAGACTCTAGGACCTTGGTTTCCAAATGAAATACAAAACTTGCTCTCATCTGAAAAGAGGACTTTGGACCACTGGGCAACAGTCCAGTTCTTCTTCTCGTTAGCCCAGGTAAGATGCCTCTGACGTTGTCTGTGGTTCAAGAGTGGCTTAACAAGAGGAATACGACAACTGTAGCCAAATTCCTTGGCACGTCTGTGTGTGGTGGCTCTTGATGCCTTGACCCCAGCCTCAGTCCATTCCTTGTGAAGTTCACTCAAATTCTTGAATCGATTTTGATTGACAATCCTCATAAGGCTGCGGTTCTCTCGGTTGGTTGTGCATCTTTTTCTTCCACACTTTTTCCTTCCACTCAACTTTCTGTTAACATGCTTGGATACAGCACTCTGTGAACAGCCAGCTAATTTGGCAATGAATGTTTGTGGCTTACCTAGTGAACCAAACTGAGAGACCATTTTGAAGGCTCAGGAAACCTTTGCAGGTGTTTTGAGTTGATTAGCTGATTGACATGTCACCATATTCTAATTTGTTGAGATAGTGAATTGGTGGGTTTTTGTTAAACATGAGCCAAAATCATCACAATTAAAAGAACCAAAGACTTAAACTACTTCAGTCTGTGTGCACTGAATTTATTTAATACACGAGTTTCACAATTTGAGTTGAATTACTGAAATAAATGAACTTTTCCACGACATTCTAATTTATTGAGATGCACCTGTATATATATACATACAGTGGGGGGAAAAAGTATTTGATCCCCTGCTGATTTTGTATGTTTGCCCACTGACAAAGAAATGATCAGTGTATAATTTTAATGGTAGGTGTATTTTAACAGTGAGAGACAGAATAACAACAAAAAAATCCAGAAAAACGCATTTCAAAAAAGTTATAAATTGATTCGCATTTTAATGAGGGAAATAAGTATTTGACCCCTTCGACTTAGTACTTGGTGGCAAAACCCTTGTTGACAATCACAGAGGTCAGACGTTTCTTGTAGTTGGCCACCAGGTTTGAACACATCTCAGGAGGGATTTTGTCCCACTCCTCTTTGCAGATCCTCTCCAAGTCATTAAGGTCATTTTCAATGCCCTGGCTGAGGGAAGGAGTTTCTCACCCAAGATTTGACGGTACATGGCCCCGTCCATCGTCCCTTTGATGTGGTGCAGTCGTCCTGTCCCCTTAGCAGAAAAATACCCCCAAAGCATAATGTTCCCACCTCCATGTTTGACGGTGGGGATGGTGTTCTTGGGGTCATAGGCAGCATTCCTCCTCCTCCAAACACGAGTTGAGTTGATGCCAAAGAGATCTGACCACACCTGACCACAACACTTTCACCCAGTTCTCCTCTGAATCATTCAGGCAAACTTCAGACAGGCCTGTACATGTGCTTTCTTGAGCAGGGGGACCTTGCGGGCGCTGCAGGATTTCAGTCCTTCACGGCGTAGTGTGTTACCAATTGTTTTCTTGGTGACTATGGTCCCAGCTGCCTTGAGATCATTAACAAGATCCTCCCGTGTTGTTCTGGGCCGATTCCTCACCGTTCTCATGATCATTGAAACTCCACGAGGTGAGATCTTGCATGGAGCCCCAGACCGAGGGAGACTGACAGTTTCTTCCATTTGTGAATAATCTCACCAACTGTTGTCACCTTCTCACCAAGCTGCTTGGCGATGGTCTTGTAGCCCATTCCAGCCTTGTGTAGGTCTACAATCTTGTCCCTGACATCCTTGGACAGCTCTTTGGTCTTGGCCATGGTGGAGAGTTTGGAATCTGATTGATTGATTGCTTCTGTGGACAGGTGTCTTTTATACAGGTAACAAACTGAGATTAGGAGCACTCCCTTTAAGAGAGAGTCCTAATCTCAGCTTATTACCTGTGTAAAAGACACCTGGGAGCCAGAAATCTTGCTGATTGATAGGGGATCAAATACTTATTTCCCTCATTAAAATGCAAATCAATTTATAACTTTTTTGAAATGCATTTTTCTGGCTGTTTTTGTTGTTATTCTGTCTCTCACTGTTAAAATACACCTACCATTAAAATTATAGACTGATCATTTCTTTGTCAGTGGGCAAACGTACAAAATCAGCAGGGGAGCAAATACTTTTTTCCCCCCCACTGTATATATATATATGCACATACTGTATATATCGCACTTGCTGCTCTTTGCACTTCTGATTAGATGCTAAACTGCATTTCGTTACCTTGTATTTATACATGTGTAATGACAATAAAGTTGAATCTAATCTAATCTAATCTAATCTAATCTAATCTAATGTTGTGTAACGTCTAAGAGACAAGTTAGTTTCTGTTCTCACTTATGTTACACTGTAGCTGCAATAAAAAGTCATTCTTCACCAGTCTCTCTCTCTCTCTCTCACTCTCATACACACACACACACACACACACACACACACACACACACACACACACACACACACACACACACACACACACACACACACACAAAGCCTCTCTTTTTACTGAGAAAATAGAGAAAACAGAAAGTGTAACCGGGATGGAGAGCATTTACAACCCAGACTCCTTCCATAAATGTTCAATAAACAAAAATAAGTCACATCACATCATTGATTATACATTTTACTTCCTGTGTATTATTAGTCTTAGATCATGTAGTGCGTCCACCATTCGAGTCCCTGTGAACGAGCTGTTACTGTAGGAACGATAACGTATTAAAATCAGCGCATTAATATAAACCTGTCGATCATGTTACAGCCGGAACTACTTTCAGAGTCGTGCTGTGCTACAGAACATAATGCACAGTTTCTGACCAATCAGATTCGAGCATTCAACTGTGCTGTGGTATCAGGGGCATTAAACTTCGTTCTCGGCTGTAACACACAGAAGCATTACTCACTTGTACAGCTGGATGAGTACAGAGATCCTCAGAGTTTTTGGGGTGGGGTGGGGGGGGGGGGGATGGGGAGCGGTGTTCATATCTTTCAAAACAGACCAAACTATAGAAAGGTTGAAAGCATGGAAGAGCGATGATCATTTGTCCTCTACAGCTTCAGTCTGAAGGAGTCGTTTCCCCAAAAATGGGCCAAAATGTATTTGCGGTCCAAAGTCTGTTACACTGCAGCTACAAGGCTGATATTACTGTGTAATGGCAGCCTCCAGTTTAGCTGTCTCGATGTCTGAATCCTCACAGAGGTGCTGTCTACACATCATGTTCTTAATGCAAGATTAAAGAAGCAAACTTCAAACACTAGACATGTCTTGGCTAATCAGTCAATCAGTTTAGCATCACAGGACACCGTCAATGGATATTTAATTTCTGGCCGTGATGATAAGAAGTAACGTTCACGCAGAGCATCTTCAGCGACGTCAGAATTGTGCGTATCGTACCGTCGTCTTGTTCAGCGCTTGGCTCCGTGACCCTTTTGGGAAAGCAGTTGCTTAGCCACTGATGCTAATGTTAAATTAGCCTTAAATTGTGTGTTGGTCAGCACTGGTACTGCTGACAGAGGGCTGTGGGCTGGAGTGTGTGTTTGTGTGTATGTGCGTGTTTGCATAAAAGGAAAAACTGATGTATCAGGAAGGAAGTCGTAGGGAGTGACACACACACACACACACACACACACACACACACACACACACACACACACACACACACATGATGGACAGAAAATACATTGAAAGAGAGATAAGCGGGTTAGAAGCAGGGTTAGAAGCAGAGTAAGAGGAAGCCATGGCTGAAGTGCTCACCTTGGATGCCATTTTGTTTGGCATTCTGGTCTTCTCTGGAATTCTGGGAAATATGCTGGTCATCTACACGGTAAGAGCAGGGATGCGCCGATGTCATGTTTTAATTTTTAAAAATTTTTTTTAGAGCTTTGCGTATTGGCCGATATGTGACACCTATGACAGTGAAAACAGAACATGTAGTAGTACGATAGACGGGGTACAGGGGTGTCAATACTTTATGCATCACAATAAATGAGTTGCAGTCAATCTATGTGTCCTATATTTAGATGTACCTGATGAAAAGGTCAGTGAGAGCAGGTCTGATACTGATACGCAGAATCAGACTGATGCTTTTCTGATTCTCGAGATCAAAACCGTACCGTTCGGGATCCGGGACCGGGCCCTTATGGGTCCAGCTCGTGTACTTTAGCTAGGTAGGAAGTGGACCAGTGTTGTAGTGATTTGTCAGAAATCACAAAAGCAAGCCTTTTTGAGATTACTGGGTGTGGAATTATGTAGAAAGGAGTGTGCTTAGTGCTAAATTGGTGGCTATAGGTTTCACTTACATGAAAGGAGGCTCCTGATATTTTCCCTGATTCATAAATGTGGGAGATCTGATTTCAGCCAAATTCGGTCCTCAAAACAAAGCCTCCTTCAAACGACATCTAGGCAAACGCATGTATATGACATTTAACCGCGTTTTACTTATTTACATATGAAAATCAATCACCGGGCTGAGTGTGTTTTTAAAATTCGGCAATGAAAATCTCACTGCCCTTTTAAACAGTAAACACTGACCATGGATTAATGTTATTTATCTCACAGTGCTGTTGAATTCTGGATTGTGATTGGTCGTCGGGTGTTGATTAGTTTTCTAGAACAGCAGCTCTGACAGTAGCGCGGCTGCACATCGCAGGTTTATTTATGAACAATGCGCTCGTTCTAATACGTTACCGTTTCTATAGTAACAGCTGGTTCACAGGGACGTGTACGGCGGACGCTCTGCTATGTTTTCGTGTCGAGATACCAAAGCGTACGGATGAGAAAAGTGTGGTTAGAGTTTTATATTAAGTGTTTGTTGCCAGTGTGTACAAATTTCAAGTTAAAATGACCAGTCTTCTGTTTGAAGTTCGGATGCTCTTCACTAGTTCCATCAGCCGTGTAACACCAGTGCAAAGCTCATGATGCAGTATTCAAGCACAAACATAGTTCAGCTGCTCACCTACATTTGCTATACAACTCATTTATTTCCTTTGGGAATTTTTTGCTCCTATTTACAGCTCTGTGTGTCATTAACGCCCACGACATCCTTAGTATCTCTCAGTTAGCAGAACAGAGCATGCTATCATATCAGGTACGCTGGTGGAAGAAGCTGCCCATGCGCTGACCACTCGATGACCACAAGCTGCCACGCCCACCAAAACGTTTCATTACTGCTGCCCACTTGCTCAGTTATTTTCATAACTTTTTGTTAAACTGGCCCAATTCCCCAAAACATAGACCTGTGAGTAAATAAAACGCTGGAGGGAAGTTCTTTCTTTGAAAGAACATAAAAGAACAGATTCATTGTTGTTTCTGCACAATACATTTAGGTAATGAGAAATTTTTACCCATTACCAGGCCAATCTTTTGTATTTTCCACCACCCTCTGTTGCCTTTCCCTCTCTCAGGTGGTACTGTGTGCCGTGGAAAGTCCATCTCATCACATGCCTCCGTCTGACTTGATCCTGCTCAATCTGTCGCTAGCTAACCTGCTGACGTCGCTGTTCCGCACCGTGCCCATCTTCATCTCGGACCTGGGTCTGGAAGTGTCTCTGGAGACGAACTGGTGCCGAGTGTTCATGCTGCTGTGGGTGTGGTGGCGCTCCGTGGGCAGCTGGGCCACGCTGTCCCTCAGCGTCTTTCACTACACCACGCTGAGACGTAAGCACGTGGCCATGGGCCCCCTGGCGCAGCAGAGGGACCGAAGATGCGTCATTCTGGTGCTGGGACTCGTCTGGGGCGCCAACCTGGTGTTTTCTCTACCCGCCGCCATCTACTCCACACACGTCCATGGAAATATCACCTCCGATTTCATGGTGATCAGCTGCACCACGCGCCCGCTACTCGGCTGCATGTGGGAATTCCCGTCCAGACAGCAGGGTGTGGCCTTTGCTTCCACCTCACTCGCTCTCAACGAGGTTTGTGCACCAAGTAACTGTGTCATTCAGTGATGAGTACAGATGTAGAGAGCTTCCACATTCCGGTGTTTGTTCGGACAGATGATCAGATCGATATATATGAAAATAGACAAATACAGACAGACAGAATTCAGAATTACTTGATGATGTTGTCCTCCTCCAGGTGCTGCCTCTGCTGCTGATGGTGAGTACTAACCTGGCGACTCTCCGGGCGCTGGCTAAACACATCCGCATGGTGATGGTGGGCGTGGAGAGCGGAGCGGCTCACGTGCACATGGAGCGGAAGGCAGGGCAGGTGATCATGATGCTGGTGGCGCTGTTCGTCATGTGCTGGGTGATGCAGGTGGCCGCTGTCACTTATTACAACTACGATGGTGGCGTGCACACCGAGGGCCTGCTGACCGTCGCGCAGTTCTCCTCCTCCATCTTCGTGGGGTTCAGCCCCATGGTGGTGACCTTCGGCCACGGCAAACTGCGCAAGAGGATCGTGGTAATGGTGCAGGAGCTGTGCGTCTGGGCGGGCTGCAGAACCACCAAGAGCGAGGACAACAGGAAGAAGAAGAGGGCGCTGGAGAGCACCACCGTCTCGTACAAACAAGAGACACAGACAAAGAAAGTGACGATGTGACTCGATATGAGCACTGAGGAAATCAACACAACCTCCTATCATGTACATATACGTCTACACGATTCTCAAACTGGAAAGTTTGGAGTGTGTCAAAGAGTAAACAAAACAAAACAAAAAAAGTGTGTGTGTGTGTGTGTGTGTATGTGTGAGAAGGTCAGTCAATTTATTCTATAGCGCTAAGAAAACAATTTAAAATCAGATAGCTCACACAGTGAACATCATAAATTACACGCTGGCTAAAATACAAAAAAACATTTGACAACCAAACATGAACAGCCACTAACAAATATCCACTAACAAACAGCAACCCATGAACAGCCACAAATGAACAGCCACCAATGACCAATTGCTTCTGAACAGGCACCAATGACCAGCCATCAAATGACCAGCTGCTAAAGAACAGCCATCAATGAACAGCCACCAAATGACCAGCCACCAAATTACCAACTGCTAAAGAACAGCCACCCATGAACAGCTACCAATGAACAGCCACCAAATGAACATCCAACAGTGAACAGCCACCAAATGACCAGCTGCTAAAGAACAGCTACCAATGAACAGCCACCAAATGAACATCCAACAGTGAACAGCCACCAAATGACCAGCTGCTAAAGAACAGCTACCAATGAACAGCCACCAAATAAACAGCCACCAACGAACAGCCTCCAAATGAACAGCTGCTAAAGAACAGCCACTTATTACAAGCCTCAAAATTACCAGCCACCAAATGACCAACTGCTAAAGAACAGCCTCCAATGAACAGCCACCAATGAACAGTCTCCAAATTACCAGCCTCTAAATTACCAGCTGCTAAAGAACACCCACCAATGACCAGCCTCCAAATGACCAACTACTAAAGAACAGCCACCAATGACCAGCCTCCAAATGACCAGCCACCAATGACCAGCCTCCAAATGACCAGCTGCTAAAGAACAGCTACCAATGAAAAGCCACCAGATGAACAGCCACCAACGAACAGCCTCCAAATGACCAGCCACCAATGAACAGCCACCAAATGAACAGCTGCTAAAGAACAGCCACTTATTACAAGCCTCAAAATTACCAGCCACCAAATGACCAACTGCTAAAGAACAGCCTCCAATGAACAGCCACCAATGAACAGCCTCCAAATGACCAGCCTCTAAATTACCAGCTGCTAAAGAACACCCACCAATGACCAGCCTCCAAATGACCAGCCTCTAAATTACCAGCTGCTAAAGAACAGCCACCAATGACCAGCCTCCAAATGACCAGCCACCAATGACCAGCCTCCAAATGACCAACTGCTAAAGAACAGCCACCAATGAACAGCCACCAAATGACCAACCACTAACAAACAGCCGCTAATGAACAGCCTCCAAATGACCAACCACTAAAGAACAACCATTAATGAACAGCCACTAATGAACAGCCACTGATGACTAACCGCTAATGAACAGGCATTCACATACAGCTATTACTGAAAACCATTCACTGTCAGTCGATTGACCAAAAACCAACAACTGACCACCAAGAAAACCTGCAAAAAAACCTGCCATTTCACAGTAACTGTAACAGACACAGTAACTGCATTTGCTACACCACCATTCCAGTGTCACTTGTAATTAGCGTCTGCCATACTAACATGCGATTGGTTATTTTCACTCCCTAATTATGAAGTAAAACTCTGTTTCAAGATTTTAACCTTTTTGTTTCCAACTGTAACTTAACTATAAAACTCATTACTACGATACCTACAGAGATTAAATACATCATAATAATTCTACAGAAATTTTTTTTATTTTTTTTTACATTAAAAATGATGTAAATATGCAAGTTTAGGTGGTGCTCCTGTTATTTTGTTTTGGACTGTTGTCATGTTGCAAGAAAATACCAACATTTCAAGTATAACTTTGTTCTTGGAGATAAAGGACAAAATAAAGGTACATTTCCTTTTTTTTGCACAATATGGGTGCAAATATTTTTGTATAATTGTGTGCAGAGGCCACTGGGTGGCAGTGTGTGTCAAGCGGCGTTGCAACGACTAAGTGATTTAGGGTGTGTGTGTGTGTGTGTGTGTGTGTGTGTGTGTGTGCATGAAGACAGGGATTGAATTAAGTTATCTAAACCCCACAGACCTCACCACACCGAGATGTCCAGATGGATGTTATCCCTTGTTGACCTTTAACCTCTCGTATCTCTGACTGATCCTGATCGATCACCTCTTTTGATCCAGTAGGTTATTTATTCAGGTCACAGCCTCACTTGTGAAGATGGAGTAAAGATTTTGTTCTCCTTTGTTCTGACACCAACTCAAGGGTGATAATCCAAACAACAGGGCTAACAGTAAACACCAGGCATTATTCCCTTTACATCAGTTTAATCATATACAACATCTGGTCAATTTCATGACAACTTCATAATCTGTACTGCTAACGCTAGCAGTCTGTCTAATATAAACTAACCCAGCAGGATTTCTGAGAGGATTTTAGGACATTCACATCAAGGTTTTTGATTTGCACTTCTCACACTAGCTAGCTGGCTAATATAAGATAACCTGACAAGATTTACTGAAAAAAAAGCTGCTTTGTGACGATGTCTACTGTTAAAAGCGCTATAGATATAAAATTGAATTGAACTTAATTGAATTTACTGCTAACTACCACCACCTGGATAATCGAAGCTAACAAGATTTCAGAGAGGATTTTAAAGTCATTTTCAGAAATCATCATCATCATCATCATCATCATCATCATCGCTACCACTAGACAGCAAGCTAAGAAGAGCTAACCTGACAGGATTTCTGATATAATGGATATAAAAAGTCACCTTTATTTCATGCTAGCTAACAATAGTAAGTTAGCAAGTAGGATGAGCTAACCTGACAGGATATCTAGGAGGGGTTTTTGAGTCATTCATAAATCTTTAATGCTGACTTTATCCACACAGATTATATGAGCTAACCTGACAGGATTTCTTACAGAATTTTAAATAATACTCATGATTAATCGCTGTTCCACACTGGGTTATGCTAATACATATAAATCACACTCTTAATAACGCAATACAAAAGGCAGTCTCTATGATATAAAACCAGATAGTGTGAAAGTGTCCCCCCCCTCCTCCTCCTCCTCCTCCACAGCACACCAAAAGCCGGTTCTTCCTCTGGAGTCTGGAACCTTCTCTCTTTTCACGAAGCAGCTGTGAGATGGACGAGACAGACGTGTGGTGTGTTAGACAAAGAAAATGGCACTTTGTTCAATTTGAATGAAATGGTCCTTTATTAAAGTAAAAGCCATGAGTGAGAAAACATCAGCAGGTCACTAAAAGTGCGCTAAGTGAACAGGTTTATTCTTCTCGACTATAACAACTAGGGATGCTCATAATGGTATGGAGTACTGGCCCAATACTGTGATAAAAATGCTCCGATACCAACATCTACTGCCACGTGATACTCTGTGATGGAAACCTAGCATTGAAACAGTGTGTGTTTGATAGAGAGCGCGAGGGCGGCTGACCCGAGTGCGCAGAGCAATACACCCGAGAGTGGTCATTAAAAACAAGAGCATCATGTCATGCGTTGTGTCTGAGCGTGGTGGAGCAGCGAAGAAACCGTCACGTATAAGAGCACTTCAGCTGTATGAGCACTGAGACACGTGTGCGTCCTGTCAGTTCATGGCATCATGCACTCATATTTAATGACCACACTCGCTGATACTGCTCCGAGTGCTCAGCGTCTCTCTCTCTCTCTCGCTTTTCTGTACCTGTGTGTGTGTACGTAGTGCAGCACAGCCCCTCGCCACGTGCCGTCCTGTACACAGGTGATACACACACCCGCGTGGTGGGGTTCAGGTGTGTCAGTACAGTGGAGAGCGACTGAGCAGGCAGGTAACGCGACCATGAGGACAAGGATGGAGAGTGTTCCCCCGTCTCCCACTTCACCCAGTAACCCCGAAGCCCCGCCCCTTGCTCCTGAGCCGTCCAGTCCACTTTCACCGAGTCCAAGCCCGTCGGCGTCAATCGGAGGTCGTGTACGGCTGCGAGAACTGCAAAGGAATAACACAGTGTCATAAACGATGCGCTTAACTAATAACGTCTCAAACGGGTTCGCCCGAAACGCCCACCTTAAAATTTCACCACCTAATTTACAGGGGGGGATAGCGTTCTTCACCCGGCACTGGTTTCCTGACGTGAACACGCTGTACACGCTAAAATAAGTACACGACTTCAGACAGCTATAGTACAGTAGGGACCTTAATGAACGAACTCAAATTAAGCTAAGTAGGCGAAGCAGGACGTGGCGAATTATATGTTGAATTTGCAATTTAATATGAAACATAGTGCTGTGTTAATAAGGTCTGACCTTGAGCACCAACAATACTGCACAGACTAGCGTTTTATTATTTTCTAAAATCACTGATTCATCTTAGTAGTTAATCGTCAAGCCCTAAAACAGAACAAGGAAAATTTGGTACTTTGGAACCGTGTACTTATTAAACATTAAAATATGTCCAAAGGACACTGTGTAGGACACGTAACCCACTGCAAACCTCAACTCTCTTCTGTTCTGTTCTCTACTCAGAGATATTTTCTCCTGAGGCCATTTCTTTATATTATATAGCAATATTATTTTTTAATTTTTATTTTTAATGCACCCTTCTCTCATCCCCTCATCCATCTCTCTCTCTCTCTGCAAGACTCCAGAAGGCATTTTTAGATATTTTATAAATGTTGCTATAAAACACTGAATTAAAATGTTAATTGTGCGTACTGGTTTTTATTTCAGCGCTCTGCAGGCTCCTTAGGAAGCTGAGACGGTTCTATACGGAGTGTAAATCCCCAAAAACAAAAACGCTTCAGCCACACTGTTCTCATTAGGGGAAATCGACGGGACATCGAAGTATATTTTTTAAAAATGTGTCGCCGCAGCTAGTGCGACTCTCTCACCCTCCTGAGTGCAGGCTTTAACTGAGATCGCCCCCTCCTGGCCGGAGGAGTGTATGGCGCTGATGGTGATGAGGTAGTGTGTGTCGGGCTGGAGCTGTGTGAGCATTACGCTGCTCTGCGACCCGGACAACGTCACAGAGCGTACGCCCCCGCGTGGGATCTCCCCGAACTCCACCCGGTACCACTTGACCCGTCCCGACTCACCCGGGGACCAGCTCACGCGTAGACGGTCCGGACCAGATTCCGACACCATCACCGTCGTAGGACACAAGACTCCTACACCACAGAGAGGGCAATACAACAACGATAAAAAAACAAAGAAAAACCAAAACATTAGCTCGATACCGTTAGCTACTTAGCAATATTGTGTCTAATTGGAGCGATGCATTATATGAAGATTGATGGATTATGTGTATATTAGTTCATAAACTCTCTGAAGCTTACCAAAGACAGCAATAGTCCAATGTAGAAGTTATGAAAGCGTGTAGGAGTCTTTCAGCATCACGCAGGGTTAATATGCATCTTATAGCACACAGTAGTCTTCTCAAATAATAATATATACTTTTTAATAATCTTATACCACAGTCAATGTATAAACTAGCACCCCCAGAACCCTAACTGCAGCATTTGCTTCCACCGTTAATCTCTAGGACAAAATCAGCCTTACTGCATCCGGCTTTATAATCAACATCTGTCCTTCTGTTCCCAAAATTATTTTTAGTTCTTGATATTCTTCCCTTTCGTGTAGCCGTGCTGCCGAATATGTCCGAGCTGCTAAGTAAAATTAACCGATAAGTAGAAGTGCTTTTCAGCGCAGAACATTATGAGTCATTGGTAGGTGATTCCATGTGGAAGGGGCTGTACTGTATATAAAGTGAGAACATTATATGGGACACTGTACTGGAATCGTTACGCTCTAAAGAATCTCTGACCGGACAGAACCTGTCTCTTAATTAAGATTTAAAACAGAACTTGTCTCAGCATGTTTTCAAGCCTGTCTATTAAAACAGGGTCAAACACTGCACTCAGTCCCAATAACGCCAGATCAGAAAGACATCCACGATCTGAGACACGCAGGGCGCCACAGACCACTTACACCGGCGCCGATTCTGTTCGGCAGTACCACCGAGAACCCGACTGAAACACAGAAGAACCTGGTAACAGAACCTCCTCCTCACCTGGCAGGGTTGTGAAGCCGGCGCTGAGCGTTGTGCTGTGTGTGCTGTGAGGTGTGTGCGCTGTGAGCCGGACGCTGTGGTGTGTATCGGGCTGCAGGTCGGTGAGTTCAGTCCAGGTGTGATCAGGTGATAGTGTGAGTTTTCGGTACTCGTCGGTGCTCCACTCCGTCTCGCCGTACCGGAGCTCATACTGACCGAGTCCACCAACCAGAATGGGCCGCCAGTGCAGCACGGCACTATGGGAAGTCACGTCGCGTACATGGAGACACTCGGTGCAGATCAGGTCTGAGCGGTGGAAATAAAAAACACAAAGTCTTGTTAATAAAGGCATTAACAGCTACACATGAGGAAGAAACGCCACGGAAAGAACGCTAATCAGTCCATCCAGGATTTTCCGATCGCAGAAATTAACGCAAAATCAAGGAACAGCAAAATTGCTGCAGATTTGGGCCAAGATGTGCCGTGTGACGTCATCACAACGCGCATTTAGCCAAAACCCTCTTCATTGCATGTGCGTCGAACACGAGCACAGCTAAAAGGTCTCATTTCCCAACAAACATCACTGCGGAAAACAATTACGTGCAACTGCGATTTCTCAAATTCAAGTAAAATTTGGGGCTGGATAACATCAGAACAGTAAACAGAACCGAACTCAGAACCGAACCATGTGGATCTCCTGTAGTAAATTCAGATCTGGTGCTCCCTATGGCCATTCACAAGCCTCATCATAATACTAAAGCTTTTTAAATGGAAAAACTGAGCGATCAAATGGATCAAAAATATTTGACAAACGTGAAACACAAGGTTTTATTTTATTTACAGTAATGATCGAAAGTTATTCATATTTTTGCTGATTATTTTGGATAATCTTGTTTCTAAATTATTATTATTATTATTATTATTATTATTATTATTATTATTATTACTGCAGTCAAATACTTTACACGCCTCTGCAATGGAATTTCAAGAGCAGTCGCCCAAACTTTAGGAATTAAAACAGAAAGATCAAAAGGTCCTAAATTCATCAGAATAGATGAATAGATGAATTTAGTCCAACAGCTGCAAAGTATCTACTAAAAGGCGAGGAGATCTCATCTCATCTGGCCAGCTCACATACAGTCATAACGTCAAATAGAAACGGAGATTAACGTTTGTTTGTTTTCTTCTTTATTAATACTATTGACATCTTTCCAGAATCATCCGAGTACGTTTCACTGTGAGCTGTGGATGAGACGTAAATGTACGTTTGTTTCTGAGCTGGTTAAAGATAAGCCGCTCGAGTGCCTTGAGCAGAGCTGAGACGTCAGCAGAGAAGCGGCTGCTTGATATCTCCTGTATTCTGGAGAATATTCACATGCTCATGCTGGTTAAATCTGCGCTGAAGCTTAAAACTAAAATAACCCAGAGCTAGTTCAATATTTAACGTCCAGGATTTTTCAGAAGTGTCCTGAATATTAATTAGATCAATCAAGAAATTCTATACGTGTTTTTTTTTTTTTTAGACTCAATGTGCCAGTGCGCTAGCTAAACCACCACCTGCCCTGCTGCTAGCTTGCTAACGTTTTGCACTGAGAGGGCGTTTCTTTCATTATTAGCTCTTCTGAATCCAACAGTCGAATTTCTACCTCATGCTCCATACCTCATGTACCTGCTTGGTGGTCTGGTGAAGTCTGTGGCTAAGCTGTAGGATATTACTCTCACTAACATTACAGTGTGATGCTGCTTGGCTTAGCTAATGTTACTAATGGGTGTTAGCTAGTCATCGTTGCTAGCTCAATGTGTAAGGTTAGTGTAAGGTTAGCCTGTTTACCTGGCTTGACTTGCAAGATAATAATAATAATAATAATAATAATAATAATAATAATAATAATAATAAAGACTCTGTGCAAACATGACACGCCATTTCTTTATGTTTCCACAGATTTTGTGGTTGCTGAGTGAAAGTAATTTCAAAAGTGTTCTCATTTAACATGGCAGGTGGAACGAGACGAGATTTGACAGCATTATCATTATTTATTTTTTATTTTATTTTTTTTTAAAAAGTTTGCGTTAATTAGATGGAAGCGGTGTGTTGTGATGTGTCTGTTTGTTCAGCTCAGCACACCATCTGTTACGCTAACATTACCGCACGGCTTTCCTGCGGAGACGGCTAGCTGTGTGATTAGCAGCACAAACTGTGTTGTTCGGTTTACATCCAGTCACATCTGCTTCCTCAGATCCACCCGAGAGCTGCTGTCGAGAGAACAACCTGATATGCTCAAACAGAAAGGACTGCCAAAATATCTGCTGCTGTGGGCCGCAGGCACGAGATTAAAGCTGCAGTTCAGGAAATAAATGAAGCTGAACAAACGTACAGGAGATGATTAGCCAAGACATGTTCAGTGTGCTAAATTTACTGCTTTGATTTTGCTTTGGCGCTACAAAGCTAATGTAGCTAATAGCTTTCATTTTACACACACCCTATTCACTACACAGTGCACATAAACACCATCATCAGTCCACTGTGGGCGTGTCCCAAATCCCAGTCATCTTTATTCTTTATCGTACACCATTTAGACACCTAGTGCAGTGCATTATGGGATATCATCAGTACTTCTCACCTGTGATGGCTTCTCTCAGGTCCTTGATGATGATGTCCATATAATCAGGATCTACAAAGTACAGGTGTTGTTCGATGGGCGGAGTCACAGCTCTGCTGAACAGCTGGTAATTAGAGTGTCCAGTAGAAACGGCCAGCACAGACACGCCTTCCTCGCGCAGCGCTGCTATCGGACCATCGACGTTCCCTGGCTCCACCCCATCTGTGAGCCATAGGAGCACTCTGGGCGGAGCTTCCTGTCCTGCCGGTTGCCGCAGTAACCTCTGAGCCAATAGCAGCGCTGTTTCCGTCTTGGTGTCCCCGCGCAGCTGTGGTGTTCTCAACAGCGCGTCCTGCAGAGCGTTCTGGCTGCTGTGGGCACTGAAGTCAAACTCCACTTGCGGCTCCGTGTCCACCTGCACCAGCGCCACCCTGACGTGGCCACGCCCGACCTGGAAGGGGCGGAGCAAGTTGGACAGGAAGTGGAGCATGTGGGAGAATTCGTAGAAGGAGACACTTCCGGATGAGTCCAGCAGAAGCAAGATGTCGCCCTCGCAGCAGTCAAACCCTGAGAGAGACAAGACAACCAAATATATCGGGCAGCAGCAGCTCAGAGGTTAAGATGTTGGGCTACTGATCAGAAGGTCGTGAGTTCAAATCCCAGCTCCGCCAATGTTGGGCCCCTGAGTGAGGCCCTTAACCCTCAACTGCTCAAATGTATAAATGAAATAAATGTTAGTCACTCTGGATAGGGGCGTCTGCCAAATGCCATAAATATAAAATTCAATTTAACACTGGATTACCTCCTCCTGAGTGATTCTTCTTCCTGAATCAACACCATATTAAAATGAGAAATTAATTACGAGCCTCAAAGTCTCTGCTGAATCCCTCTTTCCTCGAGTGTCTTGCACTGTGAGACAGGTGGAAAGCTATTTACGGTGGGTGATGAACACCAGCCTCACAGCCAGCAGTGTGTGTGTGTGTTAATAATTTGTGCCTGCAGGTGTTTACTGTTTATCAGAGTGAATTATTCACTTCTCCATCTCAGCCAGGCTTGAAGATTATGACGCTTACCGCTCAGGCGATCTGCTCCTGATTAACTCAGAGACAAAGTGAAGGGTGGAGCGTGGAGGGTTATCTTAAACATAACAATCAGCATGAGGACTTCATTGATAACAGCACACAACAGCAACCAACAAACATAGCTGAATAAAATCTTCTGTGACTATTGAAAAGTACAAAAAAACATGAACAGATGAACAGAGCGGGTGGAGAAGGGTGGAGCTCTCGGGACAATCTCCTATGAAATGAATCCTAATGTTCTACCGATTAGCGGACGAAGCAGCGATATTTAAAATGTTGACAGGAAACATAATCCGATTAATATAAGTTAAGTTTCATATGATGATATTTATATCGCGTCTTGCTGTTTAATTAGAGTGTTAGATTATTTAAAGGCAGATGCAGTAACGGATCACGTCACAGCTATAAATCATAAACACACACACACACACACACACACACACCCCTAAACTATAGAGTAAGACAGGTATTCCCCTGAGGACACAGAGACAGACTGTATGAGGAACATCAGCTATATCTACTATTACATCATATATTCCACCGTCTCTGTCTGTGCCTCTGTCTGTCCACCTATTCGGATGATGTGTGGAAAAAGATGAGCTTTAATCTCTGACTGAACACCTACAACCACCACACACACACACACACACACACACACACACACACACACACACACACTTACACTTTCTGTCTATCTCTCTGTATATATCTCTCTCTCCTTCTGCCTTATTGCTCCCTTTGTTCTCATCACTCCCTCAAATTTTCACTTCAAACACACACACACACACACACACACACACACACACACACACACACACACACACACACACACACACAAAAGTCTGCAGTCATAACATAAATAAACATAAATATGAGTATGACACTGTGGAGGCATAAAAGCAAACAGAGACAAAACACACATAATCATCACAGAACATTTCTGCTCCCAGATGAAATAAAGTGAAAAAAGGACTGAATATGATGCAAGATAAAAGCCTTATCACACACTCCAGAACTGCTGAACAGAGATACAGATCAGGAAAAGAGGGATGGAGAGAGAGAGAGAGAGAGAGAGAGAGAGAGAGACTGATGATGGGAAAAGAATAAAATCAGGCTGTTATTTAACTGAAAGGAAGCACATGCTAATGGTTCGCTCTAATTCAGCTCATGGGTTTGTGCTTTTCCAGTCATTAAAGGCATGAGAACTGTGTTGCTAGGCAACCGGGGAATATAAACACGGAACGCAAGGTAGCTAATTGCTAATGATTTCGCTAACTAGAATGAGGTTGTAAAGTCTTTCAGAGACACAGAGAATGGACTGGAGACAGGAGCAGAGAGGTCGAGTCTGATTTCCCGCCTGTAAATTGCCGAGAAAAGACTACGCCGTAATTGCACTTAGCATCGAGCGCTAACCCAGCTTACGCGATCTCCGCCATATTGGAAAACGAGCGGAACAGTGAGCTGTTGTACGTGACTCTTAAACTCGTAAACATTCCCTCACTGTACTCCAGACAACACGACTGCGTGTACACACGTGTGTAACGCGTGTTTTTATTCTCACTCGGCAATCAGGTCAGATCAGGTCTGAAATAACACGTGTGTCTGATCTAAAATTGGACCGTGTTGGACCACTCACGGCTCTCGGTGAGAATCACACGGCCCAGTTTCAGTCCCGGTCCTCCAGGGTGTCTTCTCACCTATTAGGCCGTGTCCTGAATAGTGCCCCAGAGCTCTGCAGTGTGTGTCTCTGTTGATGTTCAGTGCTGGAGGGCACAAGGGGGTAAAAAAAAAGTGAGAATTTGGACTGGGGGTGTGAATGTTGAGATCCTGAGACCTTCTACAGTTTGGAGATTTTGATTTAGGGTGCTATGATTATAAAACGTTTCTCTATGTATCTTAATTCTATACATGATGGGGGTTTTTGTGTGTTCGTTTAACGAGAGAACCGAGATGTATTTAATCATCATTTGCCCCACCCCTGATCTGGCCAATCATTCATTCCACACACACACACACACACACACACACACACACACACACACACACACGTAGGAACAATTTTGTTGTCCATAAGCGCTGATATTTCTGCTGTAAACACTGTTAAAGTTAGAAATCTGCTTTCCTCAGGAATGTTGTTGGATTTGCTCATTTAAACCCAAAACCACTTAGGAAACCCGAACAAACAGTGTTCCTGTAAACCATCAGAGTAAACTGTTTACAGGTGTGTGTGTGTGTGTGTGTGTGTGTGTGTGTGTGTGTGTGTGTGTGTGTGTGTGTGTGTGTGTGCACTGAAGTGAAGTAAACACACACCCACACACAGCCGCAGCCAACCTGCAGATAAACAACAGCCTAAAGATTTGTGAAATTTGTGAGGTTCTATACTGCAGGTGTTAATTCAGGAGTAGAAGAGTGTATTCTCAGTGCTGTAGGGGGTTCAGTCGACTACACACCGAAATACAGTCAGAGTCTGCAGGTGTAGATTAAAGTGTCGTGTTAATTCAAACCTCCGAGAGTCGATTCAACACCATACGAGTAAAATCAACACCATTAACGTCAAGTCTTTATCTCATATAGTTTGTGAACTCTTTAGGATTTTCTGTATTTCTGCATAAATGTGACCTAAAACATCATCAGATTTTCCTAAATGTAGATAAAGAACCCGATTACACTAATGAGACACAAATATTACACTTGGTCATTTATTTATTGAGGAAAATGATCCAATATCTGTGCTTTCAGTATCCGGTGTGAACTCCTTGTTCTTTAAATAAAACGGGGCGCTCACTCGCACCTGATCGTCGTCCCATGGACTGAAAACACCTGGCTCTTATTTCACCTTCAAATTAACTGCTAATCCTAGACGTTCACATACTTTTGCCCTCACAGAGATGTAATATTGGATCATTTTCCTCAATAAATAAATGATCAAGTATAATATTTTTGTCTCATGTATGTAATCGGCTTCTCTTTATCTACTTTCAGGACTTGTGTCAAAATCTGATGATGTTTTAGATCATATTTATGCAGAAATGTAGAAAATTCTAAAGGGTGCACAAACTTTCAAGCACCCGTGTATACAGTACAGTAAAATTCTTTTCTCCCGGCTTGTTAGGAGTTAATTAAAAGTCAATTCAACTCTCTATGAGTCTTTTATTTTATTCCCTTCACTATCGGTTTATAGAAAAGACTACACTAATAGTGATTCATTCATTCGGAAATCATTTTCTTTAAGATCAGACACTCCGGGGGTGAATCAGATTCACATTAAACTCCCAAAGTTCCACCTCATCTCTTACCTCTGCTCTGAGAACATTCATGTGCGCTGCCACATTCCACCGACTCCAAACTCTCTCCGGTAATGATTAATACATTGTATTAAAGCGTGTGTGTGTGCGTGTGTGTGTGTGTGTGTGTGTGTGTGCGCGCGCGCATCCCTAGACCTTTCACCGGCTCACCTGAACCAGGTGCGGTGTCTCGCGCGCAGCTCCGCGGCACACACGCGCCCAGCAGCAGCAGCAGCAGTAAGCACGCGAACCCGAGCCGTCTCATGGTCACACACACACACACACACGGGACAGGTGATTAGGAACCGGAAGTGCAGTGAAGTGACCCAGCAGCGTCCATTCCTCTGAGACACGCGGGATCCCCTACAAAATAAAATGCCTCTGATTTCGCTCCTGGTCTCTTTGAAAACTCCTCAGCAGCAAGGAAGAAAACTTCTCCTTTCCTCTCACGTGTCCATCTTACTCTCACCTGAGACCTGAGACCCTTTCCCCCCCCCGCCCCTGCAACTTTAATGTGATCTTGACAACCTCATTTCGTTGTCGGCGTCGCGCGCGTCTCAGCTCTCAGGTGATGATGGTGATGAAGATCGGTATCTCGCGCACATTTTAATTCTTCTCCGCTCTTTCTCTCTCTCTCTTTTTTTTTTTTTTGCCCTCCACCTGCCCCTCCCTCCGTCACTTTTTTACCCCGCCCCTCTGTTACTCAGTCAATCTTTAGTTTTATCCCAGGAGGTTTTCTTTCCTTGTCCTGCACAGCTCTCTCACAGAGTTATTAGATCATTTAGCATTTTTATTCTAAATTATGTTTTTTTTTTATGTTATCAAGTGTTTCATCAGTTTTGACTGAACCCCTGCTGTGTTTAATGGTGTCCCTCTGCACGCGCACTAATTCAGAATTATTAAAGGAGTTGTTTTATTAATAACGCGCACCAGAGCGCGAGCTCAGACTCCCACAGTTATGAAAGAATCATGATGAAGGGCCGCTCGAGCGCTTATAATAAAGGACAAAGCAATCAGTCTGGGTTAATAAGCGATGAGGGGTGTGTGTGTGTGTGTGTGTGTGTGGATAGAGCAGTAACCAGGATCAGAACTTTACTGGGGTCCACTCAGCAGTCATGTGACCAACTTCATATTTAATACAGCACTATGCAGAATGTGCCATTACGTCATTGTGGGGATCAGGGGAAACTAATCCCCTTCTGAATAGTACGACTGTGCTAAACAGTGTGTCAGGATAGTAGTGTAGTGTGCAGGTATTTCCACCTACACAGCTGTCCTACAGCTAATGCAGTAGGACATAGTTTAGGATGCAGCTGAATTAGCCTAGCTAGCACTGTAAATGTGTCGAAACGCTCCGCTAAACGTTGGAAACACGTCACAGTGTTAAATGATGGTAGATCTTCACAGAAGATGATGTAGAACTTTACATTTATGGCATTTTGGCAGACAACTTACATTCATCTCATTTAAAGATTTTGAGCAGTTGGGGGTTAAGGGCCTTGCTCAAGGGTCCAGCAGAGGCAGCATGCTGGGATTTGAACTTACAACCTTCCAGTAAGAAGTCCACCGTCTTAACCACTGAGCTACCACTGTCCCTGTATTCTTCACAGCGAGGTAGAACTTCACAGCGAGGTAGAACTTCACAGTGAGGTAGAACTCTTCACAGAGAATTAGAACATTATAGCGAGGTAGAACTTCACATTGAGGTAGAACTTCACAGTGAAGTAGAACTCTTCACAATGAGGTAGAACTTCACAGTGAGGTAGATCACAGCGAGATAGAACTTCACAGCGAGGTAGAACTTCACAGTGAGGTAGATCACAGCGAGATAGAACTTCACAGTGAGATAGAACTTCACAGTGAGGTAGAACTCCTCACAACGAGGTAGAACTTCACAGCAAAATAGAACTTCACAGTGAGGTAGAACTTCATAGCGAGGTAGAACTTCACAGTGAGGTAGAACTCTTCACAACGAGGTAGAACTTCACAGCGAGGTAGAACTTCACAGCGAGGTAGAACTTCTCAGTGAGGTAGATCACAGCGAGATAGAACTTCACAGTGAGATAGAACTTCACAGCGAGATAGAACTTCACAGCGAGGTAGAACTTCACAGTGAGGTAGAACTCTTCACAACGAGGTAGAACTTCACAGTGAGGTAGATCACAGCGAGATAGAAGTTCACAGTGAGATAGAACTTCATAGCGAGGTAGAACTTCACAGTGAGGTAGAACTTCACAGCGAGATAGAACTTCACAGTGAGATAGAACTTCATAGCGAGGTAGAACTTCACAGTGAGGTAGAACTTCACAGTGAGGTAGAACTTCACAGTGAGGTAGAACTTCACAGCGAGATAGAACTTCACAGTGAGATAGAACTTCATAGCGAGGTAGAACTTCACAGTGAGGTAGAACTCTTCACAACGAGGTAGAACTTCAAAGCGAGGTAAAACTTCAAAGCGAGGTAAAACTTCACAGTGAGGTAGAACTTCACAGTGAGGTAGAACTTCACAGCGAGATAGAACTTCACAGTGAGATAGAACTTCATAGCGAGGTAGAACTTCACAGTGAGGTAGAACTCTTCACAACGAGGTAGAACTTCAAAGCGAGGTAAAACTTCAAAGCGAGGTAAAACTTCACAGTGAGGTAGAATTCTTCACAACGAGGTAGAACTTCACAGCGAGGTAGAACTTCACAGCGAGGTAGAACTTCTCAGTGAGGTAGATCACAGCGAGATAGAACTTCACAGTGAGATAGAACTTCACAGCGAGATAGAACTTCACAGCGAGGTAGAACTTCACAGTGAGGTAGAACTCTTCACAACGAGGTAGAACTTCACAGTGAGGTAGATCACAGCGAGATAGAAGTTCACAGTGAGATAGAACTTCATAGCAAGGTAGAACTTCACAGTGAGGTAGAACTTCACAGCGAGATAGAACTTCACAGTGAGATAGAACTTCATAGCGAGGTAGAACTTCACAGTGAGGTAGAACTTCACAGTGAGGTAGAACTTCACAGTGAGGTAGAACTTCACAGCGAGATAGAACTTCACAGTGAGATAGAACTTCATAGCGAGGTAGAACTTCACAGTGAGGTAGAACTCTTCACAACGAGGTAGAACTTCAAAGCGAGGTAAAACTTCAAAGCGAGGTAAAACTTCACAGTGAGGTAGAATTCTTCACAACGAGGTAGAACTTCACAGTGAGATAGAACTTCACAGTGAGGCAGAACTCTTCACAACGAGGTAGAACTTCAAAGCGAGGTAGAACTTCACAGCGAGGTAGAACTTCAAAGCGAGGTAGAACTTCACAGAGAGGTAGAACTTCACAGAGAGGTAGAACCCTTCACGTTGATGTAGAACTTCACAGTAAGGTAGAACGCTTCAGTGTGTGCCATGATGAAGGCCATTTTCTTTCTGCTGTACTTCTTCTCTCCTCGTATGGAGTGCAGTTGCTCTGAGAGTTCCGGGCATTTAACGATGTGTGAAAGCAGTTTTCAAACCACAGTGCAGCCCAAAATAAAACATCTATCAGTCTCTGTTCCACCTGAGTCACTGCACCGTGTGTGAATGTGACTCAGTCCCGGGTCCGGGGTAACTTTTAAACCTGATGTGCACTTGATGATGCGTCCTACAAACAAGTCCAGAATCGATCCTGGGTATCTGATCCTGAGTCTCTCTCGGCTTCTCTCTCCTGCTCTATTTGACTCATCGATAGACATCTGGGGAAATAAAAGAGAAAACATCGGATGAGTGTGTTTTATTTGAAGTTTTACGTTCCTGCCTGGGCACGATATAATTCTACCTCCTCAACATGCAGAGCGAGCGATGAGGCTTCACAAAATTCTGAGGAGCTGTAACGCCATTTCTACAGCGTACGAGCTAAAATCCTCTAACACCAGCATCTGTCTGTCATGAGATGAGTCCAAGCATGAAGAATAAACACACGGACATTCATACATACACTTCCTTACACACACCGTGTTAGCCAACTAGATAAAACTAGCTAAAATGAGCTAATGTCTTGGTATCATATTAAATTATATTCACAAATGTTCATAATCTTCACTGCTGATTCTACTGAGCTAGCTAACGCATGCTAACCCGAAGGAGTTTTCTTATTCATAAATATTCATAATCTTTACTGATCTCGGCTAAACTGCTAATATAATATTCACTGTTAATGCTAGACTGATAGCTAACATACGCTAACCTGACAGGATTCCTGAGCAAATTTGTTTTTAAATTCTAAACTACTATTTAAGGTCTTACTGCACACATTTCAGTCCAGTGACAGAAGGGATTAAATATGATGTTGAGAGCTTTTGTGTTATTTGTCTTTGAGGTATTATCGCTGAACAAATTCCACATAATGCCCCAGCGGTTTGGTGGAACGATGTGGTTAAGTTTTAGGATTGCCTCGACTCGTCCTGCCTTCATTTAGCCTGATTGTTTCATTCAACACCACAGTGGAATGAAACAAGGACATCTGGTGCTTTACAAAACAAGGCAGAGGAACTGAGGAGAACTTGACCTGACATGATGTTTGTGATCAGGAATCTTCTGGTGTCCAGAGTGTAAGGAACACAGCAGGGTTATGGCTCTGAAGCACACGTCACACTTTGAGAAAATTGTTTTGTGTATCGTTTCAGAAGGTGGAATCGAGCCTCAAGGAAAGTTACACAAACACGTCAGAATGTGTTCCTTACAAACTAAAGCTGATTGATGACGTATTTCCTCATGCTTGTGTTCATGCTTTCATCTCAAAATGTAAATGTGCCCTTCTGGTCTTAGTAAAAAATAATGATAATTATTATTATTTTAATAACTATAATAAATAACAACACGTTTCTACCGTTGCCAATAACAATAATACTAAATACAAGATAAAATATTATTAACAAACTTGTAATGAATATAGTTTAAAGGTGTATGATGAGGTTTTGGACGAAAGCACTAGGCGGAGGTGGAGCACTGGGCGGAGGTGGAGCTGTAGGCGGAGGTGGAGCTGTAGGTGGAGGTGGAGCACTGGGCGGAGGTGGAGCTGTAGGCGGAGGTGGAGCACTGGGCGGAGGTGGAGCGGTAGGCGGAGGTGGAGCACTGGGCGGAGGTGGAGCCGTAGGCGGAGGTGGAGCTGTAGGTGGAGGTGGAGCACTGGGGGGAGGGGGAGCGGTAGGCGGAGGTGGAGCACGGGGGGGAGGTGGAGCGGTAGGCGGAGGTGGAGCACTGGGCGGAGGTGGAGCTGTAGGCGGAGGTGGAGCTGTAGGCAGAGGTGGAGCACTGGGTGGAGGTGGAGCACTGGGTGGAGGTGGAGCACTGGGCGGAGGTGGAGCACTGGGCGGAGGTGGAGCACTGGGCGGAGGTGGAGCTGTAGGCGGAGGTGGAGCACTGGGCGGAGGTGGAGCACTAGGCGGAGGTGGAGCGGTAGGCGGAGTTGGAGCACTGGGCGGAGGTGGAGCACTGGGCGGAGGTGGAACGGTAGGCGGAGGTGGAGCGGTAGGCTGAGGTGGAGCGGTAGGTGGAGGTGGAGCACTGGGCGGAGGTGGAGCACTAGGCGGAGGTCGAGTATTAGGTGGAGGTCCAGTATTAGGCAGAGGTGGAGTGGCAGGTGAAGGTGGAGCATTAGGCGGAGGTGGAGTAGTAGGCGGAGCTTCCTTTACACTGCTACACAGCAGTCTCTAACCACGAGTCTTCAAATGACTTCACGAGCCGCAGGTAATAATCCAGAGTATTAGTTCTTTATTTAATGACACTTTTTAATGCTTTTAAGTTTTATGGCATGTTTTAGGGAAATGCATCTAAGTGAAATTAAATCTAAGTCCAAGTCCAACTCTCTAACGTGTAAGACATTCATATCTTTGATTTCATGATAGCTAGCACTTTCATCCATACAAAACAAACATGAAGTTTACATCAGCAAAACTGAAAATGAATTCCACATGATTACCTTCTTAATCCTCACTGTTTTGTTTGGTAAAATAAAATTAAATAATATTTAGTAATATTATCATCTCCCAGGTCTCATGCATCCTACTCCTTCCCCAAAAGCCCAAAATGTCCAGGAAATGCTCAAGCGCCTAAAAGACAATGAGACTGAGACTGTTTTCCCCTCTCTTTCTCAACTCCTAAAAATATACGCTGCATGACCTGTCTCCACATCTCCAGCTGAACGCTCCATTTCAAAGTTAAAACTTGTGAAATCCAGACTTGTTAGTGTGTGTAATGAAGAGATGCTCTCTGACCCATATATATATTCACATATATATATATATGAATCCTAATGAACAACCCAGAGGCGACAGTGAAGGCGAAGAAGAACTCGAGGAGGGAAGTGAACAGGTACAAAGTAAAATCCACAGCGTCGAATGATGAAATAACATCTACGGTGTTTATTCACGTCCAACTGGACACAAATGAACGCTTAAAGAGTTCAAACTCTAGGTGTTAATTCAACAGGAGACATTTCAGCCCCGATCAGGACACATTTCTAGTGCCTTGGGCCCATCTGAACACATGAAAACATCTACATGGACTTACTGACATGACAGAAAGCAGAAAGTAGTAGTATACTGATTTTCTATGGGTAGAAGAATTTCCGTCCGACCACAGTGACGCACAGACGGTTGCTGAATGTTCCTGAAGCGCCACAGCAGGTAATGGTGGTTATTAGCGGTGATTTACGAGAGTTAACCCACTGCAGTGCTTTTACATCTGCACATGGATAAAGTGAATCAATCTCGGTGAAACTGCATGAGAAAACAGAAGATAAAACATCTGCCGAGACGTGTGAAAAACGTACTGCAGACGTCCCTCTGATAAACTAATCCGATCCGAATAGGGCTTTCAGTCATCGTGCGATTTGAAAACCGTCCAGTGATAAATCACCGTGACTCCACTCAGGTTCTACTCTTAAAGACATTTTAAGAGTCTTTAAGCCTCGCCTCGCTGACACAAGACGTGTAAAGAAACCTGGATTTGTGGAGTGAGAAACATCGCTCAGTTCAGACTGATAGAATCACCAGTGCGTTTGTTTTTAAATGCTTTAATGTCTTCACATCTGTGGCCTGGAATTTACACACTGATAACTATCAGGAGCTCACAGAGGTGTGAGAACATGGTGTGGAGCAGGAACACTGGCAGCCACAACCACTCCACAACCCTCACAGTAACACACCGTGGACCTTCTACCTCCTCACAGTAACACACACCATGCAGCGTCTACCTCCTCACAGTAACACACACCGTGGACCTTCTACCTCCTCACAGTAACACACACCGTGGACCTTCTACCTCCTCACAATAACACACACTGTGGACCTTCTACCTCCTCACAGTAACACACACCGTGGATCTTCTACCTCCTCACAGTAACACACACCGTGCACCTTCTACCTCCTCTCAATAACACACACTGTGGACCTTCTACCTCCTCACAGTAACACACACCATGGACCTTCTACCTCCTCACAGTAACACACACCTAACACACACCGTGGACCTTCTACCTCCTCACAGTAACACACACCTAACACACACCATGGACCTTCTACCTCCTCACAGTAACACACACCGTGGACCTTCTACCTCCTCACAGTAACACACACTGCACCTGTGGGAGACCTGTTATTAGTGGAATCAGGTGTGTGAGAGCAGGAATAACTCTCCAGGGTTCTCCAGAAGCAGGGAGGTATATAACACAGAGAGGTTCACACACTAGTTGCTGAAAAATAATCAGACAAGTTTCCAAGATCAGTGGGCGTGGCCAGGTTCGAGCAGGTGAACAGGAAGCACAAAATAGAAAGCATCTGTGAGCATCTGGATCAGTCCCACACCTCACTGTAGAACCTAACATCAGACTGTTCTAGGAGGCTAAGAACCCTTAATTCTCCAATGAACCTGTAAAGAACCATTTTTCTACTGTGTTTCTTGTCTCCTCTCTGCTGTAGCGGGGTTTGGTGTGTCGTTGTTCCACAGTGTAGAGACGACCGGAGACATGGAACAATATCACACTCTTGACATTTAGCTTGTTTTGAATTTGCACTTGTGTTGGTGTGAATGAGGGCTTTGTTTCGCTCCTGACTCACTCCATTACATACACACACACACACACACACACACACACACACACATACACACACACACACAGAGATTTTCCGAAACCTCAGGCCAGATTCAATACAACAAAAACTCCTCTCAGTGTACTGGAACATTCTGAAGTGATTCAATGACCTGAGCTTCATCTTTTAGTTTCACACTCTCTCTGTTCTACTTAATGTAGTGCATCATAGTCCTGGCCATCACACACACACACACACACACACACACACACACACACACACACACACACACACACACACACACACACACACACGTCTGAACAAGCCTGGCATAACAGGATGTAGGGCAAACATAAAATGAGGGAAAAGTTTTCCGCCATAATCTCTGCCTATAATAAACAGCTTTGGAAAAAAGAGTCTCCTCCAAGCAGCGATTAAATCCCCTACACACACACACCCACACACACACACACACACACACACACACACACACACACACACACACACACACACTGCAGCTTCACACACTCTGCTCTTTCCTGCACATAAAATATCCCCCAGGTTGTAATAAAGTGCCGTAAACGCCGAGCAGCAGATCTGTGAGCTCACACATCGATTTTCTCTCCTTGCTCCTCTCGTTTCTTTTCTCTCTCTCTCTCTCTCTCTCTCTCTCTCTCTTTCTCTCTCTCTCTTTCTCTCTCTCTCTCTCTCTTTCTCTCTCTCCCTCCCTCTCTCCCCTCTCTCTCTCTCTCTCTCTCTCTCCCCCTCTCTCTCCCTCTCTCTCTCTCTCTCTCTCTCTCTCTCTCTCCCCCTCTCTCTCCCCCTCTCTCTCCCTCTCTCTCTCTCTCTCTCTCTCTCTCTCTCTTTCTCTCTCTCTCTTTCTCTCTCTCTCTCTCTCTTTCTCTCTCTCCCACCCTCTCTCTCTCTCTCTCTCTCTCTCCCCCTCTCTCTCCCTCTCTCTCTCTCTCTCTCTCTTTCTCTCTCTCTCTCTCTCTCTCTCTCTCAATTGAATTCAATTCAATGTGTGCTTTATTGGCATGACATAATATTTTTTGTATTGCCAAAGTAATATACAACAGTAGACCAAGAGAAGTAGGAATTGAACAAAACATAGTAAACATTGTTGAAAAAAATTTAATTAATTAACAAAACAAAAATAGGAGCAAAACATAAATGAATAAACAGATGTTACAGATGCACAAGATAAATATGTAGCAAAAATTTATAACTAGATGCAACATCATATACATTAATGGTAACACAGGAACACCGGGACAAGGTGTTGATGGTAGGTGGGGTTAGGGTGGGTGGGTGTTTATGGTGGTAGGTGGGGTTAGGGTGGGTGGGTGTTTATGGTGGTAGGTGGGGTTAGGATGGGTGGGTCTTATGGTGGTAGGTGGGGTTAGGATGGGTGGGTCTTATGGTGGTAGGTGGGGTTAGGATGGGTAGATCAGTGGTTAAGATGTTGGGCTACTGATTGGAAGGTCATGAGTTCAAGTCCCAGCTGTTTATGATGGTAGGCGGGGTTAGGGTGGGTGGGTGTTTGTGATGGTAGGCGGGGTTAGGGTGGGTGGGTGTTTGTGATGGTAGGCGGGGTTAGGGTGGGTGGGTGTTTGTGATGGTAGGCGGGGTTAGGGTGGGTGGGTGGGTGGGTGTTTGTGGTGGTAGTCGGGGTTAGGGTGGGTGGGTGTTTATGATGGTAGGCGGGGTTAGGGTGGGTGTGGGTGGTGTAGGTGGAGCGAGTCACTGATTTAGAGCTCTTCCTTAGCTCTGGTTGTCCCTCAGGCTGTGACGAGATGCTACAAATCCTGCAGCGATGTTTGCACTAACGGTTCCGTCACCAAGAATAAAGGGGGGTTTTTGAATTGGGGAGCATGTACTGAATTCGGGGAATATATTATTTATTTTAGGGTAATAGTGATTTCTGATGATCTGGTATTTGGGGCATTGTGTGAGGAAATGCAGCTCTGTCTCCATCACTCCCAGGCTGCAGTGGGAGCACAGCCTCTCGTCACGGGGCGGCCACGTCTGTCTGTGGCGGCCCGTCTCTATGGCCGGCCCGTCTCTATGTCCGGCCCGTCTCTATGGCCGGCCTGTCTCTATGACCAGCCCGTCTCCATGGCCAGCCCGTGCTCACTGAGTCTGTACATCGTCAATGTCTTTCTTCATTTCTTATCAGTCACCGTGGTCAGGTGGTCTGCCACGGTGTTCTCTCCATTTAGTGCCGAATAACATTCCAGTTTGTGTTGATTATTAATGGAGTTTGTCCAATAAATGATGTACTGTTCTTTTTCTGTGTTTGTAATTTGGTTGGGCCGAATGGTTGTGAGTCTCGGTGACGTGGTCCTGAGTCTCGGTGACCTCCGTGGGTGAGAGGTCAGTCAGTCTCAGGACCAGCTGGCAGAGGGAACTCCTCACTACGTTCAGCTCCTGGTATTTTAGGGCTTTATAATGGTATGTGTTGGGGTCACTTGTTTTTAAATGCTTCCAAAATTTGATGGCTCTTTTTTGGATATTTAGAAGGAGAGGGTATTGGCCTAATTCTGCCCTGCATCCATTATTTGGAGTTTTTCTTTAGTATACTTTTGTAAAATTCGGTATGCAGGGTTTCAATTGGATGTTTTTCCCAATTTATAAAGTCAGATTTGATAGGTGGACCCCACACTTCACTGCCATATAATGCAATAGGTTCGATGACCGATTTGAAAATTTTGAGCCAGATTTGAATTGGAATGTCAGTTTGAATAGATTTCTTAATGGCATAGAAAGCCCTGTTAGCTTTCTCTTTGAGTTCATTCACAGCCAGAGAAAAGTTACCTGTAGAACTGATTTTTAGGCCGAGGTAAGTGTGTGATTTTGTGGTTTCTATGTGTCTGTGTGATATTGAAAATGTGTGTGTAAGTCCCTGAGATCTGGATCTTTTTTGGAAAATCATCACTTTGGTTTTCTGGTTTTACTTTTGTTTTGATGTACATATTTATCAATTAGTGTATGGAGGGTGAAAATGTGGTCAGATGTGCGACATTTTG
>CM042558.1:19599799-19612299 GCA_023630585.1 Cranoglanis bouderius
AGTGCACAAGCTCGGTTCATTAACTCTGTGAGTGTGTGTGTGTGTGTGTGTGTGTGTGTGTGTGTGTGTGTGTGTGTGTGGTTACACCTAGAGGAAGGAACTGAAGATTAGAAGGCTGCATTTTAGCTAGCGGATGCTAGGAAGGGAAGACGTGTTGTTTTTAAACCCGTCCTGGTGTTTAATTTTAAAATGAGTTCCTGAGATATTCAGGGAAAGTGTTTATGTAATTATTATTATTATTATTATTATTATTATTATGTTCTTACAGAAAACGGAGTGTTTGCTGGTTTGTGACGTGTCCTGACGTGTGAGACGGTAAATTCCACGATGCATTCCTCTAAACACGTTCTGACATCTTTTGCGTGCGGTTAGCGATTGTTAGCGATGTACACTCGGCCGATCTGCCAGCTCTTGCCCTGCGTGTTGATCTTTTTGAAAGATGCGCCCGAGTTGGCAAAAATAGAGAACCCGAGTTCAGGAGATCAGAAAACCCACAGCTTAGTCGTTATTTTATTCTCAGGTCCAATCAACGTCCAAAATCATTAAGCTGAATGAAATAAATCTGATCAGAGGGAATCTGACTGCTTTAATGAGTCACTGTAGTTATTTAATGTAAAAGAAACTTATTTATGTCAATAATGAACATATCAGAGCGTGCAGCACGCTCACACACAAGTCATCACTCACTCATTCACTCTCACTCATTCACTTGTTCCCTCACTCTCAGTCATTCACTTACTCACTCGTTCACTCACTCACTTACATTTACATTTATGACATTTGGCAGACGCCCTTATCCAGAGTGACTTACATCTATTTCATTTATACATCTGAGCAGTTGAGGGTTAAGGGCCTCGCTCAAGGGCCCAACAGTGGTTCAAAAAATTTGAACTCACGACCTTCCGATCAGTAGCCCAACATTTAACCACTGAGCTACCGCTGCCCTCGCTCACTCACCCATTCACCCACTCACCCATTCACTCACCCATTCACTCACTCACCCATTCACTCACTCACCCATTCACTCACCCATTCACCCACTCACCCACTCACTCACTCACCCATTCACCCACTCACCCATTCACCCACTCACCCATTCACTCACCCATTCACTCACTCACCCATTCACTCACCCATTCACTCAACCATTCACTCACTCACCCATTCACTCACTCACCCATTCACTCACTCACTCATTCACCCACTCACCCATTCACTCACTCATTCACTCACTCACCCATTCACTCACTCACCCATTCACTCACTCACCCATTCACTCACCCACCCATTCACTCGCTCACCAGCCCATTCACTCATTCACGCATTCATCCATTCACTCACTCACTCATTCGCTCACTCACTCACCCACTCACTCACTCACTCATTCACCCATTCACTCATTCACTCACTCACCCATTCACTCACTCATTCACTCGCTCACTCATTCACTCACTCATCCGTTCGCTCACTCACCCATTCACTCAGTCACCCATTCACTCACTCACCCATTCACTCACTCAACCATTCACTCGGTCTCTCTCATTCACTCTCACTGGCTCACCCATTCACTATCACTGACTCACTCATTCACTCTCACTCACTCTCACTGACTCACTCATTCACTCTCACTCACTCTCACTCATTCATTCACTCACTCTCACTGACATTCATTCACTCACTCTCACTGACACTCATTCACTCACTCTCACTGACTCACTCACTCATTCACTCACTCTCACTGACACTCATTCACTCACTCTCACTGACACTCATTCACTCACTCAGTCTCACTGACTCACTCATTCACTCTCACTCACTCTCACTGACTCACTCACTCATTCACTCACTCTCACTGACTCACTCATTCACTCAGTGCAGTTTGTAGACGTTAACAGGTGAATATATGACACTGACTGGCTTCACATGGGTCAGAGGAAGTACATTAATCCCCGGGAGTGGACCTGGCCATCAGGAAGTTTCCTGCTGGGCCTCTCCACGGTGCTACCATCAGAGACCCAGCTTGTGATTAGTTCAGTCCTCTACCTTCCAATTATCCACCGCTTGTGTTTGCCGATGCGTGTAGATTAGACAATGCTGAAGAAAAGAAGAGAATGGAAAGGTTTTGCTGAAAAATGCAGCAATATGTTCCAAAAATATATGAACTTTTAGAGCCACTTTAAAACAAACTTCTGGTCTGACCCTGTTACCCCCACACACTACTGCATTAGTAGCTGTTTTGTGACGGGGGACATGGGTAAAAATATACAGTTTAAAACTACAGTTTACATTTTGTATGTTTTTGGAGCAGAAATCAAATGACCCTGATCTACTTCCTGTCCCAAAGCTCCAGAATTCTGAAATATCTCTGTGTGTAAAGTTAATGAAATGTGCACAAACCCTGAAAACAAACCTCCCCCCCCCCCAAAACCCCCCCCCCCCAGACACACACACACACAAGCATCGTTTCTCACGCAGATAAAAGAATAATGGATTCCTGCTGTCTCTCCATAAGATTTTAAAATATGCAAATGGGCTTGTGTAGCAATACAAATATCCTTAATGCATCTGAAATTGGTGTGTAATGAGGGTGAGACTGTTTTATTTATCACAGCCGCCAGCATCAACTTCTCCAACTTCAGACTGAAAACTGGTCTGGGTTTATCTTCGGGAAGATAATTTGACCTTGCTCTGGTTTACATCATCTACATTATGTCTTATTCAGCAACACTCTGCTTGTGCTGTTGTAGGAAAATAATCAACCCTGGAGTGGTGTGATGAAGCAGAGTCACTCTTACTACCTTTAAGTTGATTAGTTTCCAACAACAGCACGTCTCCATTGTTTTATTCCTCTCAAAGCGCGGCAATTTGCCGACGAGCGCAATTTTTTTTATTCGTTAACAAACGACACTTTACACTTTGTACGTATTAAAAAGTGAATTTTCTGTTGTCGCTTACGTTACAGCAGCTATAAACTATAAACAGTACAAATGGCTTGAAATAGGTTTAATAATCTTATATTTGGTTTACTGTAGTCTTATAATAAGAAATCTGTCCATATCCAAGGTATTTGTCATTTTTTGCAGGGCAGAACGTGTGATTAGACTTGGCTCCTGAAACGTCTCCTCTCCTCCGCAAATATAATCGTGATTGTAAGTCCATGTAGTTGTTATGTTCCCTCTCTCGCAGCGAATGGAGTAGCTTACTTCCGCATTCCAGCTCCATTCAGAAGGACTCTCGTTTTGTTTACCTCGGCCATGTGCGCTTTTGTTATTGTCTTGCGTCATGTCTCTGTCCCCGCCTCCTTATTTCGTATTGGTTCTCCATGTTATGTGATTATCATTTCCAGGTGCCTTTGATTTCATGTATGTTTTCTGTGTGTTTAAAAAGCCCTGTTTTCTTCCACTCAGGGCGGATTATTAGTTTGTAGTTCAGTTTAACGGAGTTTCACTTTGAAGTATAGAAATGTTTCTAGTTCCGTAGCGCGGATTCCGATTTCCGTAGCTCTTGATTCTGGTGTTCTAATTTAGATGTCCGAAGCTCCGTGTTTGTGGTTCCCAAACCACTTCCTTATGTCGAGTGTCCGTTTCCTCCCGAATCTCACTGTGCCGAGCGATTAAACTCTGGACTGATTCTCACGGCATTCGACATTAAGCTAAGTACCCTGGATTCCGATTTCCGCTCTAGCCCTCTTCCTACTTTACACATCTCTGTGATAGGTTTACTTGCACAAGTGTTAGATTTTCTGTTAGCGCTAGTAGTTTGCACACCTTTTGTTATTACCACTCTTTTGTTGTGAAGGTTCATTGCTGGATGCTGTTTTTGTTCGTTTTTTCCTTCCGTGGTTTAGTGTGTGTTTTTTGTACTGCTAGCGCTAATACTTTTGAGAGTGTGTACAAGCTCTGCTTCTATATCCAGCGAAGACTCGAAGCCTTCTAAAAACCTGTTGTTTGCACTGTTTCCTTTTCATATGTATGCTGAATAAAGTGTCGAAGCTTTTCACCGCAACTGTGTCCAGCCTTCTCCTGACATCGTAACAGAATAATCCGCCCAAAAGATGGATGCAGCGGGAAAAGTAAGGGCACGCCGCGCCATGCCACACCACGCCATGCCACGCCACGCCACAGTTAAAATGCCTGCAAACAATTCAATTTTTTTTTCCCAATGGACGTTTGTTTATCCCCCCGATGAGTTTGATGGCTTTTCCACCTGGCCACAGTGTTTCTGTTTGCAGGCACAAATTTATTTCCTGAGTTTGGAGGACCCCAAGCCCGACGAGGAACAGTGGGTGAGGTTCCTCCTCTCTCGTTTGGTCGGCTCTGCTCGCCAATGGGCAGAGCTTCACCTTGCCAGTGGATCCATGAAGTTCAAAACAGTTTTGGGCTTTGTGGATCTACTGGTTCAGGTGTTCGGAAGCCCAGACTTCCAACCCGACCTCAGGACCTTTTTGGGGAGAGGACCGTCTGGGCGACCGACCTAACCGCTCATTCCTGGAATATTATGGGGGTAAGCGGGCTAACGTGGCGGCCTGCTCCTCAGACCCCCAAAACCAGGAGTGTTCCACCGAGGGATGCACCCGCCCGGCCGTCCTGCAGTGCCCCACCTGCAGGAACCAGGGATTAAGGAGCAGCTTCTTCTGCTCCCAAAACTGTTTCAAGGGCAGCTGGCGGGTGCACAAGCGGCTCCACCAGCGGGCACCCTCAGGGCTCCAGCAGGAGACCAAGCAGGAGGTCTTCTCAGCAGAGCTGCAACTGGAGGTTAACCAGGCGACCTCCAGCCCCGAGCTCCAGCAGGAGACCAAGCAGGAGGTCTTCTCAGCAGAGCTGCAACTGGAGGTTAACCAGGCGACCTCCAGCCCCGAGCTCCAGCAGGAGACCCAGCAGGAGGTCTTCTCAGCAGAGCTGCAACTGGAGGTTAACCAGGCGACCTCCAGCCCCGAGCTCCAGCAGGAGACCCAGCAGGAGGTCTTCTCAGCAGAGCTGCAACTGGAGGGTAACCTGGCGACCTCCAGCCCCGAGCTCCAGCAGGAGACCCAGCAGGAGGTCTTCTCAGCAGAGCTGCAACTGGAGGTTAACCTGGCGACCTCCAGCCCCGAGCTCCAGCAGGAGACCCAGCAGGAGGTCTTCTCAGCAGAGCTGCAACTGGAGGTTAACCTGGCGACCTCCAGCCCCGAGCTCCAGCAGGAGACCCAGCAGGAGGTCTTCTCAGCAGAGCTGCAACTGGAGGTTAACCAGGCGACCTCCAGCCCCGAGCTCCAGCAGGAGACCCCAGCAGGCGGTCTTCTCAGCAGAGCTGCAACTGGAGGTTAACTTGGCGACCTCCAGCCCCGAGCTCCAGCAGGAGACCCAGCAGGAGGTCTTCTCAGCAGAGCTGCAACTGGAGGTTAACCAGGCGACCTCCAGCCCCGAGCTCCAGCAGGAGACCCAGCAGGAGGTCTTCTCAGCGGAGCTGCAACTGGAGGTTAACCAGGCGACCTCCAGCCCCGAGCTCCAGCAGGAGACCCAGCAGGAGGTCTCCCCAGCAGAGCTGCAACTGGAGGTTAACATGGCGACCTCCAGCCCCGAGCTCCAGCAGGAGACCCAGCAGGAGGTCTCCCCAGCGGAGCTGCAACTGGAGGTTAACCAGGTGACCTCCAGCCCCAAGCAGCAGCCAGCGAATAGAGAGGAAACCTCTCCTGGCCTGCTCGTCTCAGAGGTTCTAGAAGAAACCTCCACTCCAAGCCCATGTCCAGATATCACTCCTGCTCTCAATCCAGTTCTCACCCTGGTCCCCAGTCTGGTCCCTACTCCGGTTCCCAATCCTGTTCTCAGTCCTGCTCCCAATCCAGTCCTCGATCCTGTTCCCAGTCCGGTTCCTACTCTGGTTCCCGATCCTGTTCCCAGTCCGGTTCCTACTCTGGTTCCCGATCCTGTTCCCAGTCCGGTTCCTACTCCGGTTCCCGATCCTGTTCTTAGCCCTGCTCCCAATCCGGGTCCTACTCCGGTTCTCAATCCTGCTCCCAATCCAGTTCTCAGTCCTGCTCCCAATCCAGTTCTCACCCTGGCTCCCAGTCCGGTTCCTACTCCGGTTCTCAATCCTGGTTCCCAGTCCGGCTCCAAGCCCCGTTCTCAATCCGGTTTCCAAGCCCCATTTCCAATCAATTCCCAAGTCCAGTTTTTGATTTTTATGAGGGCTACATGGGTTTAATTTCGGGATGGGGTGTTAGCCCTCCTCCTCAGTGCAGAGGGTGTTTTCACTCCCAGCTCCACTCATAACCCAGCTCACTCCTCAGTCCCCAGCCCTGTCTCCTCCCTCCGTCCCCAGCCCTGTCCTCCTCCTCCGTCCCCAGCCCTGTCTCCTCCTCCGTCCCCAGCCCTGTCTCCTCCCTCCGTCCCCAGCCATGTCTCCTTCTCCGTCCCCAGCCACTGTCTCCTCCTCCGTCCCCAGCCCTGTCTCCTCCACTATTTCCAACCCAACTCACCTCCACTATCTCCTCCTCTGTTTCCTACCCTACTCACTCCACTATCTCTAATCCAGGAGCTGAAGCAGGTTCCAGGCAGAGCACCAGGTCACGCAGCGCAGCTCGGAGATCCGGGTCCAGCACCAGGTCACGCAGCAGCTCGGAGATCCGGGTCCAGCACCAGGTCACAGCGCAAACCCCGAGACCCAGGGCCGAGCATCAGGTCACGCGCTACTCCACCGATCTAGGCCGAGCATCAGGTCACGCGCTACTCCACGATCTAGGCCGAGCATCAGGTCACGGCGCTACTCCACCCGATCCAGGCCGAGCATCAGGTCCACGGCGCTACTCCACGATCCAGGCCGAGCATCAGGTCACGGCGCTACTCCACGATCCAGGCCGAGCATCAGGTCACGCGCTCCTCCACGATCCAGGCCGAGCATGAGTCCTCGTCCAAGTCCTCGTCCAAGTCCTCGTCCAAGTCCTCGTCCAAGTCCTCGACCAAGTCCTCGTCCAAGTCCTCGTCACGACCCGGTCGACTCTGGCTGCGGGACATTAAATTGCACCAGCCTCGGTTCCAGGGGGGCAGATGTGCTAATCTTGCCCAGGGGTCCGGGTCCCGCCACAACGGACAAAGCTTGCGGCGCTTCGGGAGCCGCGCCTTAAGGGGGGGGCTCTGTTATGTTCCTCTCTCTACGCAGCGAATGGAGTAGCTTACTTCCGCATTCCAGCTCCATTCAGAAAGGACTCTCGTTTTCTTTCCCCCGGCCATGTGCGCTTTTGTTATTGTCTTGCGTCATGTCTCTGTCCCCGCCTCCTTATTTCGTATTGGTTCTCCATGTTATGTGATTATCATTTCCAGGTGCCTTTGATTTCATGTATGTTTTCTGTGTGTTTAAAAAGCCGTTTTCTTCCACTCGGGGCGGATTATTAGTTTGTAGTTCAGTTTAACGGAGTTTCACTTTGAAGTATAGAAATGTTTCTAGTTCCGTAGCGCGGATTCCGATTTCCGTAGCTCTTGATTCTCGGTGTTCTAATTTAGATGTCCGAAGCTCCGTGTTTGTGGTTCCCAAACCACTTCCTTATGTCGAGTGTCCGTTTCCTCCCGAATCTCACTGTGCCGAGCGATTAAACTCTGGACTGATTCTCACGGCATTCGACATTAAGCTAAGTACCCTGGATTCCGATTTCCGCTCTAGCCCTCTTCCTACTTTACACATCTCTGTGATAGGTTTACTTGCACAAGTGTTAGATTTTCTGTTAGCGCTAGTAGTTTGCACACCTTTTGTTATTACCACTCTTTTGTTGTGAAGGTTCATTGCTGGATGCTGTTTTTGTTCGTTTTTTTCCTTCCGTGGTTTAGTGTGTGTTTTTTGTACTGCTAGCGCTAATACTTTTGAGAGTGTGTACAAGCTCTGCTTCTATATCCAGCGAAGACTCGAAGCCTTCTAAAAACCTGTTGTTTGCACTGTTTCCTTTTCATATGTATGCTGAATAAAGTGTCGAAGCTTTTCACCGCAACTGTGTCCAGCCTTCTCCTGACATCGTAACAGAAGTAACACAGTGCGGTAACGTGGGTATTTTCAAAACGCGGATATCTTTTTTTTTTTACCCCTTTAAATTCTTTTGGACATTACCAAGCAAGGCTGATTGTGTTTGCAGGCCATGTCCAGGCTGAGCTGGAGCAGGAGTAAGAGGAATGAAACGTGAACAAAAGAACTGTTTTAACATCTTTCCTCTCAAAGTCAAACTGTACAAAATGGATGTGTTCATTTAGCTCTAAATCTTAACTCTGTGTGTGTGTGTGTGTGTGTGTGTGTGTGTGTGTGTGTGTGTGTGTGTGAGAGAGAGAGAGAGAGAGAGTGATAAAGCTCTCTGAGTATTCATCTGTCCAAAACGTTCCGTATGCGGTTTCACTGCAGAGCGCCGTGCTGCTGAAATTAAAAACCGATCTCCTCTTTTGCATATCAATGATGGAAAACCAAAAGATTTGTCCTTCGCTGCCACAATACCACTACAGAGGCACTCACATCACCGTGCTGTGAAGTAAATGTCATTTATTTTCGACTTTGAGGTCATGAGACATCCTGAATTTAATAACCTACAGTATACTAAAACTAAAAATATATTAATATAAAAAAGCTTCTCACTAGAAGAGAAAAACTGAGTTTCAGTACAATTTTTGTTCAATATCTGCATCAATGATCGATTAACAAGATGTTCGCTATCATATAAATAATGATATCACACTATTGTACTGCCTTCTCTAAAGCGGAACTCTGCTCCTAAACCACATCTGCTCCTTTACCTAAGAATAAAACTATTCACAAAAACCTTGAGACTAAACAAATATGTTTTCAGCCTGGACTTAAACACTGAGACTGTGTCCGAGTCCCGAACACTAACTGGAAGGCTGTTCCATAACTGTGGGGCTTTGTAAGAGAAAGCTCTTCCCCCTGCTGTAGCCTTCACTATTCCAGGTACCAACAAAGAGCCTGCACCTTTTGATCGACGTAGGCGTGGCGGATCATAAAACACCAAAAGTTCGCTCAGGTCAACAGTAGTATTTTATAATCAATGTGAAATTTTACTGGGAGCCAATGCAGTGTGGATAAGATATGGGTGATGTCTTAAGTATTATATTCTAATAGTTATTATTATTCCATTCTCATTAACTCTTACCTTAACTCCTACCTCAATTAACCTCAGGAAGTGTTTTTATCTCTTTTACTCTTTTACTCGGGACTGTGTGAGACAAGGACACGATAAATATTAATGAATCCCTGTTTTATTTGTTCATAATGGCAAAATAACTTAAATAAAAGACTCACAAAATTGTCTGTCACACTCTGTATATATATATATATATATATATATACACACACACACACACACACACACACACACACACACAGTTACACTCACTTATTCACACTCTTGACTCCTCCTTTGAGCTCACACACACTCGCTGTCTCTCTATAATCACCCCATCAAACTCCCGCCATCTCTTTGTCATCCGGTTGTGTTGCCATGGCGAACACCCGGCGACTACCTGTTGTCATGGTGACTCATCAGTTATGAGGGGGGTGTTAATATTTCTGCATAAAAACTGGAGTAGGACAACTTGTTTCCAGTTTAGGTCATCATATTTCTGTCCAACATACACACACTGAGATATTTCAAATCATACAACAAGATAAGCGACACACACACACACACACACACACACACACACACACACACACACACACACACACACACACACACTCACACACTCACTGAAGTTCACTGAAGGATAATTTTTTGTCACCAAACTGTTGCATCTCTCTCTTTAGTGTTTCTGACTTCGTCTGAGCCAGACGTTTAATGTGTTAAGTGTGTGTGTGTGTGTGTGTGTGTGTGTGTGTGTGTGTGTGTGTGTGTTCATGTGAGACGGATTTCCCTAATGGCTTTAAAAGCCTGTCTCTCTCTTGTGAGCGTGCGTTTAAAATCACATAAACACATCAGAAAAATGCAAAGTCATGTTTTCCTTTCTGATACAACCAATTACACACACACACACACACACACACACACACACACACATACACACACACACACAAAAACACACACACACACACACACACACACACACACACACACACACACACACAAACACACGGAATTACGCTACTGTAATTCATTTTAGCTAAAAATTCACAAAGATACACAATTTATTTAATTTTTATTCCACATTATTCAGGTTATATTAGAATTACATACATGAATGAGTTTGGATATTTGGACAGAAAACAAGCTGCTGATTGGTCAGCTGCTGTAACGCCCATCATGACATCATCAGCTGGCAGTTAGGATTTAAATTCTGCGGTCTTCAGTGCACAGGAAGGTTTCACACTTTAATCTGAAACTTTACACAGTATAAAACCCCATGAGAGTGGAGTCTCTGTATGGTTAATGTCACACTGACCTCAGGACACAAAAGAGAAGAAGAAGAAGAGTCGGCTGTAACGATGCGTTCAACTAAAGCTCCTAACTTCCAAAATCCAAAGAAAACTGCCCCCCTCAACTTCCTGTTCAGAATTCCTACATGGAAAGTTAGGAAGGTCGGCATGTCAGAGTGGCCACTCAAGAGTGCTGTTGTAGTGAATAGCAGCATGGATGTGATTCGGCTGTAGTCATGAGTGTCGTCGGGAATCACTAGTGATCACAAGTAATCACAGGTAATCGCTAGTAATCGCTAGTAATCACAGGTAATCACAAGCACTCACATGTAATCACAAGTAATCACAGGCAATCGCTAGTAATCACAGGTAATCGCTAGTAATCACAGGTAATCGCTAGCAATCGCTAGTAATCACAGGCAATCACAAGCACTCACATGTAATCACAAGTAATCACAGGCAATCACAAGTAATCACAGGCAATCGCTAGTAATCACAGGTAATCACTAGTAATCACAGGTAATCGCTAGCAATCACAGGCAATCGCTAGTAATCACAGGTAATCGCTAGCAATCACAGGCAATCGCTAGTAATCACAGGTAATCGCTAGCAATCACAGGCAATCGCTAGTAATCACAGGCAATCACTAGTAATCACAGGCAATCACTAGTAATCACAGGCAATCACTAGCAATCACAGGCAATCACTAGCAATCACAGGCAATCACTAGTAATCACAGGCAATCACTAGTAATCACAGGTAATCGCTAGCAATCACAGGCAATCGCTAGTAATCACAGGTAATCGCTAGCAATCACAGGTAATCACTAGTAATTGCTAGTAATCACAGGTAATCACAAGCACTCACATGTAATCACATGTAATCACAGGTAATCACAAGTAATCACAGGCGATCACAAGCAATCACTGGTAATCACATGTAATCACATGCAATCACAGATAATCACAAGTAATCCCTGGCAATCACAGGTAATCACATGTAATCACAAGTAATCACAAGTAATCACAGGCGATCACAAGCAATCACTGGTAATCGCTAGTGATCACCAGCAATCTCTGGTAATCACATGTAATCACATGAAATCACAGATAATCACAAGTAATCCCTGGCAATCACAGGTAATCACATGTAATCACAAGTAATCACTGGTGATCACAAGTAATCACTGGTAATCTCAAGTAATCTCTAGTAATCACAGGTAATCACAGGTAATCACTGGAAATCACAAGTAATCACAGGTAATCCCAGGAGATCACAGGTGATCACTGGTGATCACAGGTAATCACAGGTAATCACAGGTAATCACAGGTAATCACTGATAATCACTGTTTTTTTATACAATGGGTTCATAAACAAGAAATTAATATTGACTATATGGTTTATTTTGATCCGGCTACGAAAATAGTCCCCAAAGAAGCCGCAGCTGGATAGAGAATAGTGTGTTGCCATGGTAACACACAGACTAACTGACTGTTTTATGCAGACGAGCGGCGTGATACACACACACTGAAATGTCTCAGCGCTGATATACTGCTGTTAAATATCAGCGCTCTCAGGTTAGAGAACCGGAACTAACTGCTGTATAAACAGTGATTAAAATATCACTTCACTACTTTACTTTAGATCAATCAACACACACACTCACACACACACACTCACACACACACACTCATACACACTCATACACACTCACACACACACACACACATACATACATACATTAGTTGGTTATAACACTGATTGTACAGTTCACTGTTCTGAGAAAAAAAATACATCAAAATCTCATCAGCGTTAATGCTAGCTGGCTAACCTGTAGCTAACAAAACATACACTTTCATGGAGGCGTCGATGTTTTTTCCCACTTTGTAGCTTGAACAGTTGTGTAATTACAAATTACGAACTTTATGCTCCTGAGTTAAGAGTTCCGTGATCAAAATCATGCTCACATTTCAAATCTTTCTCACTGCCAGTCATTTCTGCAGCCCCTTCATGAGATTAGCTTAGCTTATTTTAGCTTAGCCTAGTGTGTGTGTGTGTGTGTGTGTGTGTGTGTGTGTGTGTGTGTGTGTGTGTTTGTAAAGCCTGAATCATACAGATGAATG
>CM042558.1:19619799-19624799 GCA_023630585.1 Cranoglanis bouderius
ACTCGTTCCCTCACCAGCCCTCTCTTTATTCTCTCTCTCACTTTATTCTCTCTCTTTATTCTCTCTCTCTCTTTATTCTCTCTCTTTATTCTCTCTCTCTTTATTCTCTAGAATAAAGCGCATTAATATAAACCTGTGATTTGCAGCTGCACTACTGCCAGAGCTGCTGTTATAGAAAACTAATCAACACCTCCTGACCCAATCAGAATGCAGAATTCAGCAGAGCTGTGTGTGTAGTAATGTGTTATGATATAATCAGAGGATGAAGCAGGCGCAGACTCACCACCTCCCACTGCGTCTGCGCAGGCATACATGAGTCACAGTGGACCAGAGACTCAGTGGACTGAGGGAAGGTGTTGGGTACACTGTAACTGAAACACTGTCCCAAACACGCTCTACACACACACACACACACACACACACACACACACACACACACACACACACACACAATTTAAACAAACATTTTTTCTGTTGCACTGATTATTTTTGATGGCAGTCAGAGCCTAATGTGTAGTGTGTAACGTGTGTAAAGTATGTGTGTGTGTGTGTGTGTGTGTGTGTGTGTGTGTGGGTGTGTGTGTGTGTGTGCGGGTGCGTGCACTGACCTGTTTTGGATGGACTGAGACACACACCCCGTGTGCCCTACTATCTGTGTGATGTTCTTGGCCTCACACCAGGCACTCTTATCAGGGAACAGTGCCAGGCGGTTGATGTGTGCAGGCGGCGCTGCTGAACACACAGCCAACAGGACACAGCCAATCAGCAGCATCGCTGCACCTGGAGGGGGCGGAGTCATAACGAGATGTGGTAAGGTCACTATGTAGTGTGCCAAGTAAGGGCTGTGTGCACATGTCCACTAGGGACGCATTCCATATTCTTTATATAAGTGCACTACATGGGGGTTGTAACAATGGCACTTACACCCTATTTAGTGCACTACACTTAGTGTGAAATAATACAGTATACTGACCCTATATTGTGCATGAAATAACTAACTTTTACACTTATGTACTTTATGTAGTGCACCATAAAGAGTCAGTTAGCATTATGCTCCCTATTCCCTAAACAGTGCATTAACTTAAGCACTTAGTTTATGAAATAAGGGCTCTACACCCTCTGTAGTGCACTACGTGTCCAATATGGAGCCACTTACTAGGATTTAACCTCCTACTACCTCTATAAGTGCACTGTTGACTGGGTGAATGAAATACTGCTTTCTGCACCCTTTCTAGTGCACTATATTTCCAACAGAGACAGCGTTTGGGTCTTTAACAGTTTTTCCCATACTTCATATGTACAATAAGGGCACTACATAGGGTACAAAACAGTGCCTTTTACACTCGATGTAGTGCACATCGTGCCTGATAAAGATGCACTTTGGAGTCATAGGGAGCCATGAAATTTTTGTGATTTCATTCTTATTTAAGTGCACTGTTTAGCTTCTACGCCCTCTGTAGTGCACTACATGACCCATAAATTGAGATTTAACCTGCTTTTTTAATAATTGTATACACTGTAAGACTAACACTTGATTAAGTGCACTACATGTCCAATATACTGTATACTTTATATATAGACGAACTCAGCGTCCACGCTATATATATATATATATATACAGTACAGTACTTTTGCACAGTACTGTATATAATCTATATACACAGTGTCCTGAAGGTCCAGCAGGCATCTCCAGTATTTGCCGACTCAGTTCCCTACGTTCTACACAAGCGCACTAAATAGGGCTTGAGATAATGCCTTCTGCATGCTATATAATGCAGATGTGACAGAGCTGTACATTCCCTGCTCCCTACACAGGTCCACTACACAGGGAATAAGTAAAATAATGTAGTGAATTATGCAATAAGTCCAAAAGAAAGCCACTCAGGACTCAGTCTCTCACTTTCTTGACTTTACAAGTGCACTACACAGGGAATAAGCGGGAATGTCCTCTACGCCGATTGGGTTCCGTGGACACGTCTAAGATGTAGACGGGGTCCGGGGAAATTTTTTACCAGTGTAGCTCTACGCATATAAACTCTATAAACGGATTCAGTTTATAGACTTAAGACCACAGCGAGCGTTTGCGCTTGTTGGATGGAAGTTGGATGTAAACATCAGAGATCATTGTGTGATGTTGACCTACATCTCCTGACTCTGATACGCTGCAGTGTGACGCACAAGCCCCGTCTCATCACATCATTAAACATGGAAATATTAAAAAAAGTTTCTGATCTTGCACTCTCTGAAGTATAATGATTAAATGTGATGTGCGATGCGTGGGTTTTATTAAATGTTTTTATGTGTTTTATACGTCCATGTTGCTCTCAGTTTGTTAAGACCAGTTTCACCTACTAGGCCTGTACTTCTACTAATGAATTCCCACTAGGACTTATTGTGAGAGTTTTAATCCCTTAAAGCGAAGTCACTGGCCAAAAAAAAGGTTAAGAATACCTGCTTTAATATCCATATACTCGACATAACATACACCTCACACACACGTCGTGTTGTAGACTCCATGCTAACTGCTAGTTTATTAGCCAGCGCAGGATGAGTGCGGTGAAACTGAGCTCAGTGTAGCTACACGTAGTGTGTTTACTAGCTTCTCCACCCTGTGTGCTGCGGTACATGTAGAGCTGTAGTTCGTGTTCCAGGCCTTCATGTTTGTGTTGGTTATAGCGTGTGTGCAGCTCGGTATTGAACAGGTCATAACAGGAAACCTGCAGAGAGATTTGGCTTTCGGTCTCTGATTTGTTCCAGAACAGATGAAGTATCGCCTGAAGAAACACACGTACTCCGTTCCAATGGAAACTTCACAAAGGCCATGTGAGAGGGCTATAAAAATACCTCTTTATAAAACTATTATTCTGACATGTTGGACTGTGTGTGTGTGTGTGTGTGTGTGTGTGTGTGTGTGTGTGTGTGTGTGTGTGTGTGTGTGTGTGTGTGTGTGTGTGTCTCTATAACAGCTCTGTTGTTCAGGACGGTTTTGCTCCAGTGGTGTGTCACAGCTTCAGAGAGTTTTAATGAGCTTCAGAGAGCTCACATGGCCGACACGGAGAGGCACAAAGAGAAAGAGAGAGAGAGAGAGAGAAAGAGAGAGACGGACTCCACCTGACTCCAATAAACCAGAACACACCACAGCGTATCAACATGTCTCCAAAATGTCTTCAGCACGTCCCCCGAGGACTGTATGTTTAACTGAAGAGACACTAAACGCTCCGCACTCGTCTTTCTTTTCCTTCCAAGACACAAGCGGCGTGTCAGTAACTGGCCCCGAGCCCCACTTCAGCTAAATAACATTCCTCTCAGATTCAATATTCCTGTCCAGAGTGGACGTGGCCCACGGGACGCTGCAGGAGAAACGGAGACGAGCTGGGAGGAGAGGAAAGATCTGAGTCGGGGATTCGATGGAAGGAATGAACGCTTTAATGCCTGGCGAAGTCGTGCAAGTTTGGGCTAAAAGGACCTAGAGATATAATCAGATCCCTCTCACACTCACACACACACACACACACACACACACACACACACACACACACACAAACTCCCTGGTGTTCTTCAGCACACTTTGGTGTTCAGATGGATCTGAATTAACCCTGTAAGCAGTTGCGGAGGTGAAACTTTACACCTCTGCCAGCAGGAACTCCTCCAGAAGAGCCAGTAAGGAGCTGAAACTCTGAACAGACCTTGTTTTTTTGTTGTTTTTTTTAATGGAGCCATTGTTTAATAAACCTCAGGCTGCAGCCCTGCATCGAGCGGATCCACTAAGTTTTCAGAGTTCATTACAGAGATTACACAGATACAGCAGGCTGTGGGAATCTGCTGTGTGGTGAAGCAGCAGCAGCAGAGAGAGAGAGAGAGAAAGTGAAGGTGACGTACCGATCAGAGCCGCGCACCGAGCCGCAGCACGCAGTCACACAGTCCGGGACACCGGCCGCGGGGGTGATGATGATGATGATGATGATGATGATGATGTCGGTGATGGATGATGACGATGATGATGGAGGATCAAACGGAGTAGAGAGTAAAACAGCGCTCGGACTTTCCCCGTGAAGAGAGAAAGCAGTGCGGCGGCAGTAACGGTAACTCTATCTGACTCTCTCCGGTAGATCCTCCCTCCTCCCTCCCCGCCCTCACCCTCACCCCTCCGTTACTCTCTCTCTCTCTCTCTCTCTCTATCTCTCGATCAGCACACGAACAAGGACCACTTCTCTTTCTTTCTTTTTACAAGAGCACACTCACTTTCTCACTGACACCCTGTTAATTAAACACACACACACACACACACACACGTTTGGGGGAGATGTTTATGTAACATTTATGGAAGGAGTCTCCAGTGTCAGCGCTTTGTAAAGCTGTAACTTTTCCGTCGTCTTCAGGACAGAGGAGTTTACACTTCTTTGCGGTTTCTCGCTAACATCGATTTTTTTTTTTTTGTCTTATTAACTTGGAGAATAAAGAGAGGGAATAAAGAGAGGGAATAAAGAGAGAGAATAAAGAGAGGGAATAAAGAGAGGGAATAAAGAGAGGGAATAAAGAGAGGCTGGTGAGGGAACGAGTGTTTACAGCTGTTTATAGTGTAATATCAGCCTGTTTCTATGGTTACGGTGACTAATACACACACAGGTTTAGAACATTGCGAAGTGTGTGAGTTACTGTAGGTAAACACGGCCGGCGCTACACACGGCTCTCCCTCACACCTACAGCACTGAGTTGGTTCTCACCTGGACTGTTAAGAACCAGTGACCACGCTGTAATGTGGAACCGTGTGGGTTCTGTGGGTTCTGTAACTCCACCCTGAAACCTTCCAGCTTTTTATGTCAGATCTGTTTTTCATTACATGCATTAAATTCAATTTCAGCTGAATATTAAACCCTCCAGGCCTCTGATGTGAAGGGTTTGAACCTAAAACCCTGTGGTTCAGGTTAGAGTCATCTTCCAGACTTTTTTTTTGAAAACAGAACTTCTAAAGAGAAGCAGCAGAGTGCTTTAATAAAACA
>CM042558.1:19629799-19639799 GCA_023630585.1 Cranoglanis bouderius
GAGAGAGAGATTAGACACTGCATTACACACACACACACACACATACACACACACACACACACACACACACACAGGTATGAGCCCCAGGCTGCCTGCTTAGGTACATCTCTTCTACCAAAGTAAAGGGGGCACCCTGATGTGACCTTTGACCTCTGAACTGCTGAATAGCACCTGCTAACCAGATGTAGAATGAGGGGGAGGGGCAAGAACCATAGAGAGAGAGAGAGAGAGAGAGAGAGAGAGAGAGAGATTTAACATTCCTTTATTAAACAGAAAAAACACTTGAACTGTGTTGTATCTCTCTCTCTCTCTCTCTCTCTCTCTCTCTCAATTCGTCAGTCCTTTATTGGCCTAAATGTCAGAAGTTACATAACACACACACACACACACACACACACACACACACACACACACACACACACACACACACACTCAGTGTAAACACAGCTAAAGGAACACACACAGTGAACTATTAACACAGTTTATATGAAACCTGGTATAAACACAGGAACAAAGAAGAACGAGTGTCTCTATCTTTCCTAATCCATCCCCCGCACCCCCCCCCCCCCCGCCTTGTTCTTTCTCTCTTTTTTCTTTTGTGACCCCCCTTTGTCTCTACAGAGTAAAGCAGTGAATATTCATACTTTCATTATTGCCCCTCTCTCTCTCCTTCTCTCTCTCTCTCTCTCTCTCTCTCTCAGCAGGACAGAGAGTCAGACCCTGCACTCGTTCTCTCCGCTCTGTCGTTTTATTTTTTCGTGTGATGGGGAGAGTGAGCCGTTACACAACCGCCTCAAACACACCGCAAAAACACCAAACAACATTCCACCCTTCTCTCACTTTCCCACTAACTCCCCCTCTTTCTCTCCCTCTCTCTTTCTCTCCGTCTCTCTCTGCATTTTCTCTCCAATCAAAACTTAGGAAGTTCAACAATTCAGTTTGGCTGAACTGACTCACCTCCTCTCTCTCGCTTTCCTTCCTTCTCACTTTTCCTCTCTCTCTCTCTCTCTCTCTCTCTCTCTCTCTCATCTTCCCTCTCCAACTCCCCTCCTAATTTTTCTCTTTACAGTTATCCCTCTGTCTCTTTCTCTCCTTTTTTACACTTTGTCTTTCTCTTCCCTTTTCCTCTCTCCATCTCTACTTTCCTCCCTCCCCGTTGTCCTCCCTCTTTCTCCTTATCAGATTTTTTTACTTTTCCCGTTTCCTTTTCTTTCATTCTCTCTTTCTTACTTTACTTCTCTCTCTCTCTCTCTCTCTCTCTGTGTGTAATAACAGGAGTTGTGTGTTGTACATGATGCCACTAACATCAATATCACTCTGACCTCCTTCCTCCCTCGTTCCCTCCCTCCCTCACTCCGTGTCATGTTGTGTTGTTCGGTAGTGTGTGTGTGTGTGTGTGTGTGTGTGTGTGTTGTGAGGAGTCACGCACACTGTCTGATGTTTACGGCGTGTCGTATTGGAGCTCAGAGGGGAATCAGCTTCATTAAAACCACATGTGTGTGTGTGAGAGTCTCACAGCACTAACTCTCATTACAGACTCCAGCTGATGTCTTACATGAAACGAAAGATGTCAAAAGAAAACGATGTGATGATGTCATCAAAAGAGCGCCGGCCAATCACACGCAAAGAAACTCGCTACATGGTTATTTATTGTAAAATCATGTGTTTAGCATCACACACTTCTTACTGACATCATTTGGAACATAACTTTCTTATCACCATCTGAATCACACACAGCCCTGCCTTCAGGCCTTAGGCCACGCCCCCCCCCATCTGAGTCTGGTCAGTGTAAAATCCCGGTTAAATATTGCCGTCTCTCTGAGGCTACGATCGGCGTGACAGATGGAAATATTCCCCCAGCTGTCTAAACGGAGCCGGAGCGCACAGGGAGAACCGAGCCGAACCACGAGCTGAGCCGAACCACGAGCTGAGCCGAACCAGGAGCCGAGCCGAACCATGAGCCGAGACGAGACGAGGACAACTCCAGCGACTCACAGCACCATTAATCTTCACCCTGATTCTGGAAACAATCTGACAGCCAGCGAGTTCCTGCCAACCAGATGAACTTCTGCAGAACCTTCTGATGAAAAAAAGTAATACAATTCACACATTCTGGAAATTCCAGAAACAGACGAGTGTTTAAAAACTCCTCCAGGACTCGCTGAGCACCAACAGCTATTTTACCACATCACGTAGAAAAGAAATGTGTTAGATGCCTTGTAACTAATAAACACTGTGTGTGTGTGTGTGTGTGTGTGTGTGTGTGTGTGTGTGTAATTGCTGATATGGTGGTCTGTAAGGAGAAATGTGTTTATGTAACATGTATGGAAGGAGTCTCCAGTGTCAGCGCTTTGTAAGAGTCAGAGGTAAAGCTGTAACTTGAAGTTTCCCACATCTTCAGGACAGAGGAGTTTACACTTTATGTGCGTTTCTGTTTGTCTTATTAATTATGAGAGAGAGAATAAAGAGAGGGCTGGTGAGGGAACGACTGTTTATAGCTGCTATAACGTAAGCGACTAAAGGAACTAACTTGTTTCGCAGACATTAAACGTATCTATAAACGGATAAAACGCATGACAGGTGATTTTTTTTTTAAATCATTAAAAGATTAAAAGTAATTAATGGTAAGTTGCTGTGGTGTAAGAGGAATAAAACACTCTGGGTCATGCTGTTATAGTAAAATAATCAGCTCACCACCATGAAATTGATATGCATATGATAACGATTCCGTCCGTGAATATTCAAATTGCTCTCTGACGTCATCTGGCGGCTCGTTGAGCATGCATTAGTGAAGTTATTTTGAAGGACATTACTCAGGAGGACAGCACTAAAACTGCTAAACTGTTTACACGAGCTCTCAATAAATAATATAATTATAATGAACAAGGTCAGAAGTACTGTAATATTTCCTGAACCATAATTAATCACGTGACTTATTTGAATAAACATATCATCACAGGATGACCTCTTCTACTGACACGGCTCATCTAAAACCCACAGGACACGCTGAAAGCACTAAAACTCAGGGTTTAAGCCGAGCACATACACAGATCGAACTTAAAATGGAATATAAAAACACTTCGAGGTTTTATTTACCTAATTTGACAGCGCTGTCCGCGAGACACCGGTCCCACTTCCGGCCGCGCTCCTCCGCCATGTTTCAGCTGCCTGAGCTACTGCTGAGGGCTGATCTCGGAAAGTCTCGCGAGAATTAGGGACCTCTTCAGGCGGGACATAAAAAATAACGGATTCAGTGCCATATTAGTTTCTCAGTTAATGCAGGACGTTAAAGTAGATTAGTGTTTATTGTCGTATTGTCGTGTTGTTGTTCTGTTTGTACACATCATTAACACAATACTGTGCGATTTCGGACGTCGTACATAAATCAAAACAGATAAATTCAGACAGCAGTATGATTGACAAAATTATTACCCAATCACAGCACGGGAAGAGCGGTGCAAGCAGCCAATCAGAGCTCACAGGGCGGGATTTGCCGGAAATACACGAGTGAGAAATGTCAACTGTTTAAATGAATATCAACTATTATAAACTATAGTTATAATTCACACAAATAAGATAAACACACAAACTACACACACGGAATTAAAAGAGAATGCAGTTAATGCTTTAGTGTGGGGACCTAGTAACATTTATATCCTACAGTATGTATTTTTAAACATCGCATTTTGGGCTGACAGGCAAATTGCTCTCCTTTCTCACTCTATAATAAATTAATGATTGGAATGGATGGTGAATTTAATAAACATCTAATATAAATGTAAGGTAAGCATTTAATTTTAGTCTTTCTCCACCTGCCTAGACTGAAAGCTGTCATGTGATGAGGGAGAAGTGCACTCTGAGGGAACTCCTTAAAGCTTCTCTGTAAAAACAAATAAATAAATTAAACAAACAAACAAATAAATAAATCCGACCACAGTGTCTCTTCATCAGAAAGTGTTCTACATGTAACCTTTTTTAGGAAGCACTTTCAATTACACAAACATTAGAATTAATAAATTAATAAACATTAGAAATATAAGTATATAAAACAAAAACAAAATGTAAAAAAAAGCAATGTTTCTGTTTCAGCATTTTTATTTTATTTTTTCCATAATCAGTTACTATTGATTCATCTTTCAAATTGATATGTTTTTATAGTATATAAATAATTTAAAAAGTGTTGTTTATAATTCTCTCTCTCTCTCTCTCTCTCTCTCTCTCTCTCTCTAGTCAAGCCAAGTCAAGTCAAAAGGTTGCTTTATTGGCATGAAAAATATTAACATTTGTATTATCAGACTTTGTACATACATTCAACAATACAGTAAAAAAGAAACACTAGTAATGAGACTAATAGAACCCCGAGAATAAAACACACACACACACACACACACACACACACACACATATATATATATATATATATATATATAATTAAAACATTTAAAAAAAAACACAATATAAATAATATAAATCTCTCTCTATCACCCCTATTGGCCACACGTGGTACTGCAGTCTGGCCGGTCCAGGCCACGCCCTTTCTTATTCCATACATGGCCATGCCTAACTTACCTCGCTCTGATTGGTCGGTGGCGCTAAAGCTTATCATAACCCGGATATGTTCTCTTTTATTTTTTATTTTGCTGTCTCCGCCTCTTTTCTCGTGGCCCCGCCCCGCTTCCACCCGTAGCCCCCGGTTGAGGAAGTGAGTTCCGCTGACAGGGCTGGGCTCTGAGGAGAAAACTGCTGTCCGCTCGGCACGGCTAAAAACACGGTGTAGCGCCGACAGAACCAAGCCGAACCCGCAAACAGCCTCCGCGACGAGCGCTTAGAGTCACCCAGGACCGTGTGTTTATCCCTCCGAGACCGTCGCAAACATGGTAATGCCTGGTGCGGGGATGCTACGGAAAGTTAAGCTAAGCTAAGCTAAGACAAGCTAGGCTAGTCACTGCTTTTTCCTTTTATAGGAGAAACGCTGCGTGTCCGGTGCCACCCCAGAAAACTATTTCTGTTTTTGAAGGATGCTGTGTGTGTTTTTATGAACAGAGATGTAGTGTTCTGAGCTGTGTGTGTGTGTGTGTGTGTGTGTGTGTGTGTGTGTGTCGTTAGCAGTGCTAGCTGCTTTGGTCTGTCTGTCTGTGTGTGTGAGAGAGCTGGATGTTTGTGGATTAACTCTTAATGGGTGTTGATATGGTAAAGCCGCTTCAGGTTACTGCAGTTCTGCAGGGTATAAATCCATCCTGTCCGAGCTCATACTACTGTACAGCACCAGCAGGAACACACACACACACACACACACACACACACACACACACACGCGAGTAGTTTTAATATAAAAATTAAAGATAAAGTTTCCTCTGTGGACTAAATGTGTTTATTTGCTCCAGCAGAGTTGATGATGTGACGAAAAGTGTACAGAGTGTGTATTTAAAAGTGATCCTGATTCCACTAACACTGCGTTCACACCTGATTGCTTCATGCATCCAGATTACACCAGATCACTACACAGATTATTCCCTGTGAAGGTGTTTAATCCGATCACTACACAGATTATTCCCCGTGAAGGTGTTTAATCCGATCACTACACAGATCATTCCCTGTGAAGGTGTTTAATCTGATCACTACACAGATTATTCCCCGTGAAGGTGTTTAATCCGATCACTACACAGATTATTCCCCGTGAAGGTGTTTAATCCGATCACTACACAGATCATTCCCTGTGAAGGTGTTTAATCTGATCACTACACAGATTATTCCCCGTGAAGGTGTTTAATCCGATCACTACACAGATTATTCCCCGTGAAGGTGTTTAATCCGATCACTACACAGATTATTCCCCGTGAAGGTGTTTAATCCGATCACTACACAGATTATTCCCCGTGAAGGTGTTTAATCCGATCACTACACAGATTATTCCCCGTGAAGGTGTTTAATCCGATCACTACACAGATTATTCCCCGTGAAGGTGTTTAATCCGATCACTACACAGATTATTCCCCGTGAAGGTGTTTAATCCGATCACTACACAGATTATTCCCCGTGAAGGTGTTTAATCCGATCTCTACACAGATTATTCCCCGTGAAGGTGTTTAATCCGATCACTACACAGATTATTCCCCGTGGAGGTGTTTAATCTGATCTCTACACAGATTATTCCCCGTGGAGGTGTTTAATCTGATCACTACACAGATTATTCCCCGTGGAGGTGTTTAATCTGATCACTACACAGATTATTCCCCGTGGAGGTGTTTAATCCGATCTCTACACAGATTATTCCCAGTGAAGGTGTTTAATCTGATCTCTACACAGATTATTCCCCGTGAAGGTGTTTAATCTGATCTCTACACAGATTATTCCCTGTGGAGGTGTTTAATCCGATCACTACACAGATCATTCCCCGTGGAGGTGTTTAATCTGATCACTACGCAGATCATTCCCCGTGAAGGTGTTTAATCCGATCACTACACAGATCATTCCCCATGGAGGTGTTTAATCTGATCACTACGCAGATCATTCCCCGTGAAGGTGTTTAATCCGATCACTACACAGATCATTCCCCATGGAGGTGTTTAATCTGATCACTACACAGATCATTCCCCATGGAGGTGTTTAATCCGATCAGGATGCAGATTATTCCTCGTGAGATGGTATGAATTCTTTAAACAGTCACCTGTAACATTCACAGAACATGATAAACATTGTTTGTGCACTATTAGCATTAGCGCACTATTAGCATTAGCATGTACAAACATGGTGTTCTCCTGAAGATCATCAAATTTGCAGAAATCCCTTTTTTTAATCTGTCTTTTTGCATAAAACGTGTGGAAAGGAGGAAGGTGCTTGGGAGCAACAGTGATTTGTGGATCAGATTCAGGACAGTCAGGGCTGGGTTTGTTTAAAAAATGCAAATATACAGCGGCGCTTGAAAGTTTGTGAACCCTTTAGAACTTTCTGTATTTCTGCATAATTTGATTCAAGTCCTAAAAGTAGATAAAGAACCCAATTACACAAATGAGACACAAATATTATACTTGGTCATTTACTTATTGAGGAAAATGATCCAATATTACATCTCTGTGAGGGCAAAAGTATGTGAACGTCTAGGATTAGCAGTTAATTTGAAGGTGAAATTAGAGTCAGGTGTTTTCAGTCCATGGGACGACGATCAGGTGTGAGTGAGCGCCCTGTTTTATTTAAAGAACAGGGGTCTATCAGAGTCTGATCTTCACATCACGTGTCTGTGGAAGTGTATCATGGCACGAACAAAGGAGATTTCTGAGGACCTCAGAAAAAGAGTTGTTGAAGCTCATCAGGCTGGAAAAGGTTATAGAACCATCTCTAAAGAGTTTGGACTCCACCAATCCACAGTCAGACAGATTGTGTACAAATGGAGGAAATTCAACACCACCGTTCCCCTCCCCAGGAGTGGAGACCAACAAAGATCACTCCAAGAGCGAGACGTGTAATAGTCCACGAGGTCACAAAGGAACCCAGGGGAACTTCTAAGCAACTAAAGGCCTGTCTGACGTTGGCTAATGTTAATGTTCATGAGTCCACCATCAGGAGAACACTGAACAACAGTGGTGTGCATGGCAGGATTGCAAGGAGAAAGTCACTGCTCTCCAAAAAGAACATTGCTGCCCTTCTGCGGTTTGCTAAAGATCTCATGGACAAGTTTTGTGGATGGATGACTTTTTGGTTTAAATGGGAAGCGTTTTGTTTGGAGAAAGGAAAACACTGCATTCCAGCACAAGAACCTTATTCCATCTGTGAAACATGGTGGTGGTAGTGTCATGGTTTGGGTCTGTTTTGCAGCATCTGGACCAGGATGACCCGCCATCATTGATGGAACAATGAATTCTGAATTATACCAGTGAATTCTAAAGGAAAATGTCAGGACATCTGTCCATGAACTGAACCTGAAGAGAAAGTGGGTCATGCAGCAAGACAACCACCCTAAACACACAATGTTCTACCAGAGAACGGTTAAAGAAGAATAAAGTTTGTTTTGGAATGGCCAAGTCAAAGTCCTGACCTTAATCCAATAGAAATATTGTGGAAGGACCTGAAGCAAGCAGTTCATGTGAGGAAACCCACCAACATCCCAGAGTTGAAGCTGTTCTGTTCTGAGGAACTAAAACTCCTCCAAGCCGATGTGCAGGTCTGATCGACAGTCACCGCTAACGTTTAGCTGCAGTTATTGATGCACAAGGAGTTCACACCAGATACTGAAAGCACAGAGATGTAATATTGGATCATTTTCCTCAATAAATAAATGACCAAGTGTAATATTTGTGTCTCATTTGTGTAATCGGGTTCTTTATCTACTTTTAGGATTTGTGTGAAAATCTGATGATGTTTTAGGTCACATTTATGCAGAAATGTAGAAAATTCTAGAGTTCACAAACTTTCAAGCACCACTGTATATATTTCAGTTAAAGTATGATGGATTAACATTAACTTCCAAAATGTAACATCTAATAATATCATCTTGTACAGAGTCACGATAACAACAGTATTGTGACTAACGTTAGTCACAGATTAATACGATTCTGAGAAAACAACTTTGTGTGTGTGTGTGTGTGTGTGTGTGTGTGTGTGTGTGTGTGCGCGCTGCTGACAGCGTGGCTGTTACACTGCAGATGTTTGGAGGTCACTTCAGAACGTTCTCTGCTGGCCGCACTGTTACTCCTCAGCTTTATTCCATCACATCCCAACTCCACTGTTTACCAAACTGTACATCTGTGTAAAACAAACACACACATACACACATACACACACACACACACACACACACACACACCTCTCACCACAGCACGTAACGGTTAAAGTGCACTTAAACTTCCTGTTGCGCTTCCACAACTTACTGACACACAAAGTTATGTAAGGGTTCAGAGAGAGAGAGAGACGCAGACAGAGATACACACAGACACAGTGAGACATGCAGACAGACGGGGAGATGGGCAGAGAGAGACAGACAGGGAGACAGTCAGACGCAGACAAAAAGAGAGAGAGATGCAGAGACAGACAGACAGACAGACAGAGAGAGAAACACACAGAGAGAGACACAGACGGGGAGAGAGAGAGAGAGAGACACAGACGGGGAGAGAGACACAGACGGGGAGAGAGAGAGAGAGACAGACGGGGAGAGAGAGAGAGACACACAGACGGGGAGAGAGAGAGAGACACACAGACGGAGAGAGAGAGAGAGAGAGACAGACGGGGAGAGAGAGAGAGACACACAGACGGGGAGAGAGAGAGAGAGAGAGAGAGAGACAGACGGGGAGAGAGAGAGACAGACGGGCAGAGAGAGAGAGAGAGAGACAGACAGGGAGAGAGAGAGAGAGACAGACGGGGAGAGAGAGAGAGAGACAGACGGGGAGAGAGAGAGAGAGAGAGACAGACGGGGAGAGAGAGAGAGAGACACAGACGGGGAGAGAGAGAGAGACACACAGACGGGGAGAGAGAGAGAGACACACAGACGGGGAGAGAGAGAGAGACACACAGACGGGGAGAGAGAGAGAGAGACACAGACGGGGAGAGAGAGAGAGACACACAGACGGGGAGAGAGAGAGAGAGACACACAGACGGAGAGAGAGAGACACACAGACGGGGAGAGAGAGACACACAGACGGGGAGAGAGAGAGAGAGACAGGACGGGGAGAGAGACAGACGGGGAGAGAGAGAGAGAGAGACAGACGGGGAGAGAGACAGACGGGGAGAGACAGACGGGGAGAGAGAGAGACACACACAGACGGGGAGAGAGAGAGAGACACACAGAGGGGGAGAGAGAGAGAGACACACAGACGGAGAGAGAGAGACACACAGACGGGGAGAGAGAGACACACAGACGGGGAGAGAGAGAGAGAGAGACAGACGGGGGAGAGAGAGAGAGAGAGACAGACGGGGAGAGAGAGAGAGAGACAGGGACAGACAGGGAGAGAGAGAGAGACACAGACGGGGAGAGAGAGAGAGAGACACAGACGGGGAGAGAGAGAGAGAC
>CM042558.1:19644799-19657299 GCA_023630585.1 Cranoglanis bouderius
ACGCCTGGTTGAGGTAAAACACACACACACACACACACACACACACATACACACACACACACGTTCAGCTTTCTGCCATGGATCTTGTATTATTTATTATTTCTGTCATGTTTTTTTATTACATAATGTGTTGGAGATCTGTGTTAGCACTGATGTGTGTGTGTGTGTGTGTGTGTGTGTGTGTGTGTGTGTGTGTGTGTGTGTGTTTTTATAGGACATGGAGAATAAGATCCGCTCCACCCTGAATGAGATCTACTTTGGCAAGACCAAGGACATCGTAAACGGCCTGAGGTACAGGAGAGAAGTGTGTGTGTGTGTGTGTGTGTGTGTGTGTGTGTGTGTGTTTGAGAGAGGGAGAGTGTGTGTGTGTATGTGTGTGTGTTTGAGAGAGGGAGAGTGTGTGTGTGTATGTGTGTGTTTGAGAGAGGGAGAGTGTGTGTGTGTATGTGTGTGTGTTTGAGAGAGGGAGAGTGTGTGTGTGTATGTGTGTGTGTTTGAGAGAGGGAGTGTGTGTGTGTGTGTGTGTGTGTAGTATTCATGCTGACTCCATAAAATGCCTCTACACACACTCCTCCAAATGCTTTCTCTTTTCTTTTATTATTTCTCTCTTTTTCTTTCGTTTTCTTGTCACCCTGCATTTGTTTTCGTTTTGTTTTTCTTTGCATTTTTTTTTACTTTGCTACCATAACTCTCTCTCTCTCTCTCTCTCTCTCTCTCTCTCTCTCTCTCTCTCTCTCTCTCTCTCTCTTTCTATCTCTATCTCTCTGCCTCTCTCTCCCTCCCTCCTCCGTGTGGTGTTTTCAGATCTATCGAGTCTCTCCCTGATAATCAGAAGTACAGGCAGCTGCAGCGAGAGCTTTCTCAGGTTCTCACTCAGCGCCAGATCTTCATAGACTAGGGCTGGAGGTATAGGGCTCGCTGTGTGTGTGTGTGTGTGTGTGTGTGTGTGTGTGTGTGTGTGTGTGTGTGGAGAGAAACCTGCCTGCCTGATGCATGCCACTAGCACAGGCTTGGAGCCCGAGAGCCGTTTGGTCTGTACACACACTAACACTGGTGTTTATTGCGGTTGTGCTGTAACCACTAACACCTGAGAGTAATGTGTGGAGTTTCTCCTGCACTCAGCATTTACCGTACCATTTACCCTTTCATACTCGGCTGCTCTCAGACCCGACTGAAGACCTCTGGGCTGCGTCCCAAACCACATACTACAGCACTAAACAGACTAAATAGTGGACTTCTGACTAAATAGTAGTGTAGTCTGTAGTGAGATTTGAAGTGAAGCCCAAGAGTTTTTTAAAATTTTTTTTTTAACCCAGAATAGTTATTTGACTCATCGGTGCTGTACGGTTTATCTAGCTCCGCCCACACATCTGTATCCGGTTCTCCTGCACGAGAACCAAATTCAGCAGGAACCCAACAAGTCTTTATGTAAATAACTGACCTTTTATTGGTTAATCCTGAGTTATTTCCCTTTACTATTTGTCTAAATGCTGATATTTACATTCACAAACAAATGTAATCAAATTGTCCAGGCTGTTCCTTTAAAAGAGCTAAATCTGTGTGTGTGTGTGTGTGTGTGTGTGTGTGTGTGTGTGTGTGTGTGTGTGAGAGAGAGAGAGAGAGAGAGTGCATGCACTTTCTGGTTCCTCCTCAGCTATAGGATTTTGGCTCACTGGTGCCCCTTTGTGTTGACTGGGTGGAGTGTGAGTGTGCGTGAGTGAGTGTGCGTGAGTGAGTGTGCGTGAGTGAGTGTGCGTGAGTGAGTGTGCGTGAGTGTGTGTGTGAGTGTGCGTGAGTGTGTGTGTGTGTGTGTGAGTGTGTGTGATATTTTGTGACATGTTGCTGGACATTTGAGGATTTGAAGGTTTAATATTTGCATGTGCCTGAAGCAGGTTTATCGTGTGTGTGTGTGTATGTATGTGTGTATGTATGTGTGTGTGTGTGTGTGTGTGTGTGTGTGTGTGTGTGTGTGTGTGTGTGTTCTTTAACACCTTCTTGTGTCTCTGTACAGGAGTGTGCAGACGCTGGCGGGGGTTCGAGCCAAGCAGGAGGCTCTGAGGACCGATCTGATCGACGCACTCAACAAACGCAAACAGCAAAGCTAGAGACACTCCCCCCCCCGACCCCACCCCCTCGGTCTCTCACTCACACTCAACCCCCTGTCTCACACTCAACACCCCCCCCACCCCCCCACCCCCCACCCCCACGTTTATTTTGTCTCACCAGTTTGATCGTCGTCTCCTTTGTGCTGTTTGTGGAAACACAGAAAGGAGAAACATGCTTGGCTTTGGGTTCTGTTCTGTTTTGTTTTGAGTTTTTCCTGCAGGTTTTGTGGCACTTCTCTTCCCTCTCTCTCTCTCTCTCCTCTCTCTCTCTCTCTCCTCTCTCTCTCCTCTCTCTCTCCTCTCTCTCTCCTCTCTTTCTCTCCAAGCAGGAGAAATCTGTTTTTGTTTTGTTTTTTTATGGGGGTGGAATATTATGTCCTTTTTTTTGTTTTTGTAAAGCTTACAGTACATGTATTATTAGAGCCTCCAGCAACAATAAAACTGTAAAATGCTATAAATGATAATCGGATGTCTCTGATTGTGATGTGTGAAATATAACGTGTGTGTGTGTGTGTGTGTGTGTGTGTGTGTGTGTGTGTGTGTGTGTGTGTGTGTGTGTGTGTGTGTGTGGTGCTCTGTTGTGTCTCAAACAACTCTGCATCAAACTGATGTCACAGCAGATTTCTTTCACCTTCAACTGGCTGTAAATGATCTCGATTAAACAAACAAACACTTAATTACATCTAGAAATCATTTCATAACTCCAGATTTGTACTAAAATCTTTTACAGCTTTATATTAATAGACTGCAATTAAATGGATCTCGTATAGAACTTTCTGTAATCTGTGGTCAGATTATTATTATTATTATTATTATTAATAAAAAAATATTATATTATTTTTGCTCAGTTGTCTTTGGGTAAAAGTTTTTTTTTCTCATAAAAAAAAAATTTAAATCCTCAAAAACAGAAATGATTGTTTACGTTTTCAAGGTTTAAAGCTCTGCTTGACTTCCGGTTGAACCCGGAACCCGCTACCTTTCTTCTCATGATTTCAGTCACCGGTATTAAAAACAAACAAAAAAAAACACATTTATATATTTTAAAGACGTTTACATTTATTTTTTTCGCTTTTAAAATTGTATATATATATATATATATATATATATGTATGTATGTATAATTATATTTATTTATATATATAATCCCGGTATCCGAGTTTTGTAGCGCCACACTCTCAGTACCCGGATGTAACGGCGTTATCTGATTTTATTTGTACAGAAATGTCCTACAGAACAGTTATGCTTCTCACCTTCTTATATTTTTTATGAGGAAAGCTATTCGAATTTTGCCAGAAAGTGTTTTATGGCTTTATAAAACACTTTATTATACGGAATAACTGTTGGATTGAGGACGGTTCATTACTTCCGGTACAATCCAGTGTTGGTGTAATAACACTCTTTGACCGGCAGATGGCAGAAGCGCACCAGTGGCACAATAATATTCTTGTTTCTGGACTCAGTACACACTGGACCCAACAGGTTTATGTAGATTTATCATCAATTATATACAGTAGAGTCAGATTTTAAACTTCCATCAGTTCGTGTGTTTGTTGGTTTTGGTCAAAATAACAGTAAAAGAAGATTATATTAAACAAATATTTATTTTATCAAACTCAATACACACAAATTAAAAGATTCTAGGCTGTCAAGTTCTCTCTCTCTCTCTCTCTCTCACACACACACACACACACACACACACACACACACACAAAGCCATTAAATTAATTGATTTATGCACCTTAATCAACATTGCCATAAACGCACATGTCCCATCACAGGTTTTATTGATGTTGTGTTTATTTTGCATTGTTTTTGTGCTTGTGTGTTTACTCCTGAACATCCTTCCTAATGCACAGATACAGCAATGCACTTTAAAATATTAAGGAAAAAAATTATACTGCATAACAACAACAACAACTACAACAGATGATTAATGTTTACTGGTTTCATTTCACTTACAGCTTTAACAATAGAGCTGTCTGTCTTTCACTCTCTTGTTTTCTCTCATCATTGTTTATTATTTCTCAGCTTAATGAGTAACATTTAACATTTTTTTTAACACTTAATGCTTTTAACACCTTTACCTGTAATGTTTTAGACATTAGTGGAGCTGATGGTTTATTCACAGCTCCTCCACCTGAACTCCAGAGGAATGGCATTTTCACGCTGTGTGTGAAAGTGTTTACATGGAGAGATGAAGTGTGTGAAAGTGCAGATTTGTACCTTTTAAAATACAGGTGCATCTCAATAAATTAGAATATCATGGAAAATTCATTTATTTCAGTAATTCAACTCAAATTGTGAAACTCGTGTATTAAATAAATTCAATGCACACAGACTGAAGTAGTTTAAGTCTTTGGTTCTTTTAATTGTGATGATTTTGTCTCACATTTAACAAAAACCCACCAATTCACTATCTCAACAAATTAGAATACTTCATAAGACCAATAAAAAACATTTTTAGTGAATTGTTGGCCTTCTGGAAAGTATGTTCATTTACTGTACATGTACTCAATACTTGGTAGGGGCTCCTTTTGCTTTAATTACTGCCTCAATTCGGCGTGGCATGGAGGTGATCAGTTTGTGGCACTGCTGAGGTGGTATGGAAGCCCAGGTTTCTTTGACAGTGGCCTTCAGCTCATCTGCATTTTTTGGTCTCTTGTTTCTCATTTTCCTCTCGACAATACCCCATAGATTCTCTATGGGGTTCAGGTCTGGTGAGTTTGCTGGCCAGTCAAGCACACCAACACCATGGTCATTTAACCAACTTTTGGTGCTTTTGGCAGTGTGGGCAGGTGCCAAATCCTGCTGGAAAATGAACTCAGCATCTTCAAAAAGCTGGTCAGCAGAAGGAAGCATGAAGTGCTCCAAAATTTCTTGGTAAACGGGTGCAGTGACTTTGGTTTTCAAAAAACACAATGGACCAACACCATCAGATGACATTGCACCCCAAATCATCACAGACTGTGGAAACTGAACACTGGACTTCAAGCAACTTGGGCTATGAGTTTCTCCACCCTTCCTCCAGACTCTAGGACCTTGGTTTCCAAATGAAATACAAAACTTGCTCTCATCTGAAAAGAGGACTTTGGATCACTGGGCAACAGTCCAGTTCTTCTTCTCCTTAGCCCAGGTAAGACGCCTCTGACGTTGTCTGTGGTTCAGGAGTGGCTTAACAAGAGGAATACGACAACTGCAGCCAAATTCCTTGACATGTCTGTGTGTGGTGGCTCTTGATGCCTTGACCCCAGCCTCAGTCCATTCCTTGTGAAGTTCACTCAAATTCTTGAATTGATTTTGCTTGACAATCCTCATAAGGCTGCGGTTCTCTCGGTTGGTTGTGCATCTTTTTCTTCCACACTTTTTCCTTCCACTCAACTTTCTGTTAACATGCTTGGATACAGCACTCTGTGAACAGCCAGCTTCTTTGGCAATGAATGTTAGTGGCTTACCTAGTGAACCAAACTGAGAGACCATTTTGAAGGCTCAGGAAACCTTTGCAGGTGTTTTGAGTTGATTAGCTGATTGGCATGTCCCCATATTCTAATTTGTTGAGATAGTGAATTGGTGGGTTTTTGTTAAATGTGAGCCAAAATCATCACAATTAAAAGAACCAAAGACTTAAACTACTTCAGTCTGTGGCATTGAATTTATTTAATACACGAGTTTCACAATTTGAGTTGAATTACTGAAATAAATGGAGTTTTCCACGACATTCTAATTTATTGAGATGCACCTGTACACACACTAAAGTTACAAAACCAAAACCACAGCGACAAAGAAATGGCTTTAAAAAGTACATTTAATGCTGAGAGGGTGCACTCCGGACTGGTGCTGTAGGTTGTCCTTTAAAACACACACACACACACACACACACACACCCTCTCCACTCTACTCGCGCGCTCAGTCCCCCACGGTGCATTGAAACCAGTTTATGTAAATGAGTGGTGGTGGTGGAGCCATTTTAATGCGTGACTCTGAGCAGAGCGGAGCTTCATTCACTCTGCACGAGCGTGTGAGAGAGAGACGGAGAGGGAGAGTGTGTGTGAGGGAGAGAGGGAGACAGGGAGAGGGAGAGAGAGAGAGTGTGTGTGAGGGAGAGAGAATAAAAGCCGCGGTTTGTGGGTTTTTTTTTTGCTTGCACCGGATTAACGCGCGGAGGAGAAAGAGGAGAGGAGAGGAGGAGAGAAGCATGGACGCGTCTCAACAAAGACGGAAAAGAAGTTTTGAGTGAATTTGAAGTTGAACAGAAACTCCAGCAGGAAATTTCCGAGATGAGGTGGGACCTGCTGTTCTGCGCCCTCGCGTGCTTCAAACTCCCGTCGTGTCTCGTGCACGGTTTCCTGGTGAACCTCCGCGCGGACGCCAAACCGGGCAGCACCGTCGCACGCGCCGGGCACCGAGGCTCCGCGTGCGCTCTGGATCAGGTCATCGCTCCGACGTTCACGCGGAGTTTTCTCAAAACAGACCCCTCAGAGGGCACGGTGTCCGTCTCTGGGTCTCTGCCCCGCTGCCGCGCTTTACCGGCAAACCCGTTTCTGGTGTACACGGTGACCGACTGCACGAGCGACGCCCCCGGGTTCAGGCACCTTTTAATCAGACAGTACCACGTGCGCGTCCGCGGGAAGGACTGCCAGAGCACACCAGAACGCAGGGACAGATGGGACATGGAGGTCATAACTTTGCTGAACCTGTACGACCACGAGACCAAATGTCACGAACCCGGACGTGCACTCTTTCACCTACAGGAAGTGCTACCTTTACACACAGGCTCAGTTTGCAACGTAAGCCGGACTGATTTTTATGTTTCTGGGGGTGAACTGTTCGCATCCGAGCCGCTCTGTATGAAGCGCGACTCACTCGTGGAGTTCGATCTGCGTTGCCAGGGACAAGCACCGGACGGGGCAATTTCCGCACATTGGCACATAGGTCAGGGTTCCTTCAGGCAAACTTACCTGGAACGGTTACTATCCACAGTGGCGGTGCAGAGCGATTCCAGTTTGCTTAGCAGGAAAAGGAGGAACACTAAGACAAACACCAACCCACAGTTTCAGCCTCCCATGTACCAAGTGTCAGTACCGGAAAACAAACCTGCGGGGACGTCCGTGGTCACCCTGAGAGCGACGGATCTGGACGAAGGAGAAGCGGGACGTCTGGAATATTCCATCGAAGCCCTTTTTGACAGCCGTTCCAACAACCTCTTCGCCGTGGACCCTGCGAGCGGATTAGTGTCCACCGTGGAGGAGCTGGACCGAGAGACGAAGGACACCCACGTGTTCAGAGTGACGGCCGTGGATCATGGTTCACCACGACGCACAGCCATGGCAACTCTGACCGTAACCGTGAGCGACACAAATGACCACAACCCCGTGTTCGAGCAGCAGGACTACAAAGAGAGCGTGCGGGAAAACCTGGAGATCGGCTACGAGGTGCTCACGGTGCGAGCCACAGACGGAGACGCCCCCGTGAACGGCAACATTCTATACAACATCCTGAACAGCAATGGATCCAATGACGTTTTCGAGATTGACTCACGTTCCGGAGTGATTCGAACACGTGGACAGGTTGATCGTGAAACGGTCGAGTCTTACATGCTTCTCGTTGAAGCTAACGATCAAGGTCGTGACCCTGGACCTCGTAGTGCGACGGCGACTGTGCACATAGTGGTGGAGGACGACAACGACAATGCGCCGCAGTTTAGCGAGAAACGCTACATTGTGCAAGTGCCTGAAGATCTAACGCCCAATACGGAGATCTTGCAAGTGAACGCCACTGATCAGGACCGTGGCAGCAATGCTGTGGTTCACTTTAGCATCATGAGCGGTAACACTAGAGGACAGTTTTATATCGATGCACAAACCGGGAAGTTGGACCTTGTTAGCCAGCTGGACTATGAGGCGAATAAAGAATACACCCTGCGAATCAGGGCTCAGGATGGTGGACGTCCACCTTTGTCCAACATCTCCGGCCTGGTGACGGTGCAGGTCTTGGACGTCAATGACAACGCTCCAATTTTTGTCAGCACACCTTTCCAGGCCACAGTTCTTGAAAATGTCCCACTGGGATACTCGGTTATACACATCCAGGCTGTGGACGCAGACTCTGGAGACAATTCCAGACTGGAATACCGGCTCACGGAGATGACGCCGAACTTCCCATTTGCAATAAATAACAGCACCGGGTGGATTGTTGTAGCAGCAGAGCTAGACCGAGAGAGTGTGGACTTCTACAGCTTTGGAGTGGAGGCTCGGGATCACGGCACACCCATAATGTCATCTTCCGCCAGCATTAGCATGACCGTCTTGGACGTTAACGACAACAATCCTGAGTTTACCCAAAAAGCCTACTACATGCGTCTTAATGAGGATGCCGTCGTCGGAACGAGCGTGGTGACCGTTTCCGCAGTGGATCGGGACATCAACAGCGTGGTGACCTATCAGATCTCTAGCGGAAACACAAGAAATCGATTCTCAATCACCAGCCAGAGCGGAGGAGGACTCATCACCCTCGCACTTCCGCTTGATTATAAACTGGAGAGGCAGTACGTTCTGAGCGTAACTGCTTCCGATGGCACACGATTCGACATGGCTAAGGTGTACATCAATGTCACGGACGCTAACACGCACCGTCCTGTTTTCCAAAGCTCGCATTACACCGTCAACATCAACGAGGACCGTCCTGTGGGTACCACCGTCGTGGTGATCAGTGCCACGGACGAGGATACGGGCGAGAATGCACGAATCACGTACTATATGGATGACAGCATCCCGCAGTTTAGCATCGACCAGGATTCAGGTGCTGTAACAACGCAGATGCAGCTGGACTACGAAGATCAGGTGTCATACACGCTGGCGATCACGGCTCGAGACAACGGAATACCGCAGAAATCCGATACCACCTACCTGGAGATCCTGGTGAATGACGTGAACGATAATGCACCCAGATTCCTTAGAGATCGTTACCTGGGCTCTGTAATGGAGGACGTACCTATGTATACGAGTGTAGTCCAGGTGTCAGCTACTGATCAGGACTCGGGCTTAAATGGCCGCGTTTTTTACACCTTCCAGGGGGGTGATGATGGTGATGGTGACTTTATCATCGAGTCTACGTCAGGAATTGTGCGCACGCTGAGGCGACTGGACCGCGAGAACACTGCCATCTATAACTTGCAGGCTTTCGCTGTGGATAAAGGACTTCCTGCCCTGAAAACCTCAGTGGACATTCAAGTGACGATCTTGGACGTAAACGACAACCCTCCCGTGTTCGAGCAGGACGAGTTTGACATCTTCATTGAGGAAAACAGCCCCATCGGTCTGGTCGTGGCCCACATTTCAGCCACAGACCCCGACGAGGGAAGCAATGCCCAGATCATGTACCAGATCGTTGAGGGGAACATCCCGGAAGTGTTCCAACTTGACATTTTCACCGGCGAGCTCATGGCTCTGATGGATCTGGACTACGAGGCTCGATCTGAGTACGTCATCGTGGTCCAGGCCACTTCCGCTCCTCTGGTCAGCCGAGCCACCGTGCACATCAGACTCATCGACAGGAACGACAATGCGCCCATCCTGAAGAACTTCCAGATTATTTTCAACAACTATGTGACAGAAAAGTCCAGCAGCTTCCCTACTGGGGTGATTGGAAAAATTCCAGCTCACGATCCGGATGTATCGGATCAGCTGAGCTACAGGTTTGAGGCGGGAAATGAGCTGCACCTGCTGATTCTGAACCAGACCACTGGAGAGATACGACTCAGCCGAGATCTGGACAACAACCGACCGCTGGAGGCCTCGATGAGGATCGCCGTCTCAGGTAAGATCTGCTTGAACACAAACACAAGAATCTCGCCTGAATGTTTCCAAAGAAGCGTTTCCTGTTGGATATTTGCTCATCTGGAACTGATTTACATAAAACTGCTTAAACCTGTTGTTGGTGGGATAATCGATGGTGCTGGAAGGATGTTCTGAGGATGTTGAAACCTCTGTGGTTCTCTATGTGTTTGTCGTGTTTTGAATGATATTTCAGTTCAGATTAATGGAGATCTGTGTTGTTGTTTTTTTTTGTCTCTGACTTTTATCTTGTTTTATGGTGGATGGAACCCGGTTGTTGGTTTTATGGTTCTAATCCTAATATCGGTCCATAAAATTAGGAGGCATGATAGATGTTCTGTTGAGAGTATGCCGAGTTGTCACTTCCTAACAGGAACTTCATAGGTGTACAAGTGCTGACTGTAACCCATCTGTTGTGTTGCACAAAGTATTGCCCCCCCTACAATCAGTAACTGTGCCAGTGAGTGTAGATGTAGCTGATAGTGTTGAGTTTACATTCATGATAAAGTCATCTTCACTGAGTTCTAATGAGAAAATGAATTACAATTGTGCTCTGTGAGAGCTGTGCGAGATTTGAAGGGCTGTCACACTTCACCACATCTGAGTGATTTACCCTCGGCTAACCAAGAAGCACATTACCTGCTGACAAACCCCCAAACTCGAAATCTCAGGTAAATATCACATTACATAATCTAAAGGGCCTGCTGTAGATTGGGTTCTGCTTTGGACTGTGGGAGGATTTTTGAGTTGGAATTTCCCCTTGAGTAATGTGTTTTTAGACCAAAGCTGGGATTAGTGTGTGTGTGTGTGTGTGTGTGTGTGTGTGTGTGAGGTAGTGTTGTGTGTGATTGTGCACATGTATTAGCCTAGCTCACAAAGCAATGTGCAGTTGTCTGACAGTTGTATGGCTGATGATTGCTTGTGTGCTGTGGGTTTAATGAGGAATTCATGAAGAGATGTCTCACAGTCAGATCTCTGAGACGTGTCCAGTCATTTCTTCCACGGCTGTAACGTTCTCTGAACCTTCTGTTGTAGGGTCTACAAAGCTTTAAGGGTTCCCCAGAGAGAGAGGAAAAAAAAAGTCAATAAATAAATCTTTAGGATGGTGAATGTTTCTGTATGTGATTTGGGTAGGTGAGTGACGGTGTTGGGAGGCGTTTGTTTCTGTGAGGGGAAAAAGTCTATCGCTAGCTAGCTATACAGAGGTGTGTATTTTGTCCACAGCTTAAATACTCGACGAGTGAAACGTGCCGGTCCTTTAATTCCCGAGGCTTAATCAAGCCCGTTGTGTTTGCACCTCTGCGGCCGACCTCACCTGGACATCCTCACACCCTCCTCGTGATTTTCGGGTGATTTACTAAAAAGTTCTGCATTCTCTCGCCGTGTGATACGCAGTCTCTCCGTTACACAATCATAAAGGAGCAGTTTTCAGTAAGATGTCCTAGAAATCTCAGTGCGTTTGAGCTGAATGTGTTCTAGTGCTCCTGGTTGGAGACCCGTTATCAGGGAGGTGAGTTCTGTTGGAGTTTGGTTCGGTTTTTGGACCTGCTGGATGGAGGTATACGGCTTTGTCGGGATCATTTAACTCAAAAGCTTGTTAGAACTGCGCATGATGGCAAAGCCTGTTATTATCACTCCTGAGTCCCTCAGGGGCCCTAGAGAAGGGAGTGAGGGAGGGAGGGAGGGAGGAAAGGAAGGTCCCTGCTGACAGATGAGCTCTGAGTGTGTGTGTGTGTGTGTGTGTGGGTCGATTCGGACCGAAGGCTCGGTCAGGGGCAACAGCTGGGTCCCCGTCCTGACCAATCAGAATGCAGGAAAGCTGAACGCCTCACACCTGCTGGTAGAGAAAGGGGCGAGAGGGTGATGGGGACGAGGGAACACGAGATGTCTTACTTAATTAGGTGTCAGTGTGATGATGTCATATAATCTTGTATATTATAATCAATAATGCCTGTTAGGGAGGGTGGGAGAGAGAGAGAGAGAGAGAGGGAGAGAGAGAGAGAGAGACAGTAATGATGCGTCTGATGATGAGTCGTGTCGTTTTATTAATGGTCACTGATTCCGCTCTATGTCAGAGTCTTCGTGTACGTTACGCCAGTTTACATTCGCCATTCTGGCACAAACCTCTCGTGGGCGGGGCTTAACAGCACTTTACTCTCATTGGCTAGTGAGATTTGGATGGACCGCTCCCGGACCAGGAAGTAGAGACTTCAGTGGTGTGAATTTCGGAGAGCGTTCTGGATGCGGCTCTCTGTGTATTTACAGTGTTTGTACTCTGTAGTGGAAATGACCTACTTACTGAGTCAGTGTATTGGTCCCTAATTAATATTTGAGGTTTGGGTCTCGTACCACTATTTTGTCAAGATGAGCTCTCAGGAGCGGCGCGGAGTGTCATCATCATCATCATCGTCGTCATCATCATCATCCTCCTTCTCCTTCTCCTCAGCTGGCATGTCTAGCATGTCTCTAGTCAGAAGGAGACAGAAGCACAGGTCCCAAGTTTTCCCTGTATTTGATGTGATCTCGATATCAGAGCTCTGTGTATGGGCCAGTATTCAGCACTGAT
>CM042558.1:19662299-19669799 GCA_023630585.1 Cranoglanis bouderius
CACACACACACACACACACACACACACAAATACTCTTGGATGCAGCACCGAGGTCATTTATACTCATTTATAGCCACACACACACACACACACACACACACACACACACACACACACACAAATACTCTTAGATGCAGCGCCGAGGTTATTTATACTCATTTAAATCAGGTGTGTATCTGTGACATGACGCCCCTTCACCCCCCCATGAGAGGTCATTCTATTGTCTGAGTTTGCAGGGCATTCCATAATAATCAACCAGAGACAGACAGACAGACAGACACACACACACACACACACACACACACACACACTTCCCTTTATCACAGATTTAGATGAACAGATGGATGGAGATGAAGAATTGTAGACAGTGAGACAGACAGTTGAGCAGACAGACGGGTGTAGATGGGTAGACAGACAGTTACACAGTGTTTGGTGTATTCCTGAGTGAGGTGTGTGTGATGGGGTTGGACACATCGTTTTCCTGTATGTTTGAGCTCTAACCTGTACCTTGCTCTCAGCTCTGATAAGGTCTTACTGCTTATTGCAGTGGCTTTGCTCCTTCTGTGTACTGATTGGTCCATGAGGTTTGATACCCCCCCCCCACTGAGCACGCTCAGATTGCAGCTCAGGTGGAAGTGATTTCTAACTCTGTTCCCATAACGTCTGGCACCCTGGCAACGCTGTGGTCTCTACGGATACGACACCCAGTGGGGGGTTTTGGGAAGAATTGGGGTGTCATTTAATGGAAAAATAAAATAAAACACACACACACACACAGAGTTGAGATATTAATTATATCAGAGAGATGCAGACGTTACTGGAAGTTTTAAGTCAGCAGCTCTGATTTTTATTTTTGTACATCCAGTGATTCAGTGGGCCAGAGATTCAGTGAGTCAGTGACTTGGTGAGTCAGTATGTCAGGGAGTTGGAGGGTTAGTCAATCAGTGATTCAGTGAGTCGGAGAGTCAGTGGGTCAGTGAATCAGTGGGTCAAAGAATTGGAGAGTCAGAATGTCAGGGAGTTGATGAGTCGGTCAGTCAGTAAGTCAAAGATTCAGTGAGTCAGTCAGAGAGTATGTGACTCAGTGGGTCATTAAGTCAGAGAGTCAGTGGGTTGGAGTTTCCTGGAGTCAGTGTATCAGTAGGTCAGTGAGTTGGTGTGAGTGCAATTAGTCAGAGAATCACTTGGTCAGAGTGTCAGGGAGTGAGTTGGTATGTCAGTGATTCAATGGAATCAGAGAGTCAGTGATTCCTTAGGTCAGATATTCTGTGGGGCAGTGTGTTGGTGACTCAGTGAGTTAGTGATTCAGCAAGCGAGTGATTCAGTGAGTTAGTGACTCAGTGAGCCATTGGCTGTGTGTTGATTGAACCTGGTGTGATGATGTGCAGATAAGTGCACAAAACAACAGTGTGTGTGTGTGTGTGTGTGTGTGTGTGTGTGTGTGTGTGTGTGTGTGTTTGAGGTGATGGCAGAACCGCACGTAGAAGTCGCCAGGGGCAACACAATCAGCTTCATTAATATTAATTATACAAGTGCGGCTTAATTAGTGTTCATCAGTGAGTGAGCTGAGAGCAGATGTGTGTGGGTGTGTGTGTGTGTGTGTGTGTGTGTGTGTGTGTGTGTGTGTGTGTGTGTGTGTGTGTGAGAGAGTGTGAGAGAGAGAGAGTGTGTGAGTCAGTGTGTTTCTGTGCAGATTTGTTCTTCCTGAAAAACATCCTGCATTTGCAAGGATCTGAACACGCAGCACCGTGATGAAGGGAAGGAAGATTAGATCAGAGTTTTAAAAAATCTATTTCAAAAATAAATGTTGATGGAAGAGAAGAGAAATAAAGAACGAACAAAAAAAGAAAGAGAGAAGACGATGAGGAATAGCATCACTGTGCTTGCATTACAAGGAGATGTGTGTGTGTGTGTGTGTGTGTGTGTGTGTGTGTGTGAGAGTGAGGAGGTTGCTGAGGATCTTGACTTTCCCTTTGAACTGCTCGGCTGGTGTATGTAGGTCACGGCTCTTCGCCCTCGTTACTGATACACTCTCTTATTCTCTTTGAAGTTTTCTCTCCTCATGCTGCTGTAGCTCCCGACTTTCTTCCTTTTCCCTCATTCGAGCAGAAAAATGAGGATTTTTATTTTTTGGAAGAAAATACAGAGTCATAATGAACCTCTTCAATAGCTCTGTTTATTACTTTCACGTGGAATATTCTACTGAGTTACTGACCAAACACAGAACCCAGGCATGTGGTTTGGGACGCGCCCACAGCGGACTGATGGTGGTGTTTATGTGCACTATATAGTGAATGGGGCGTGTGGTTTGGGACACGCGCCCACAGCGGACTGATGGTGGTGTTTATGTGCACTATATAGTAAATAGGGCGTGTGGTTTGGGACGCGCCCACAGCATTGCGTGACATCTCCTGTGTTTCTTGCTCATGTGTGAATTTCTGAGTGGCTCTAAGTGTCTGAGTGAGTAAAAGTGTGTGTGTGTGTGTGTGTGTGTGTGTGTGTGTGTGTGTGTGTGTGTGTGTGTGTGTGTGTGTGTGTGTGTGTGTGTCTACACTGTCTCTTCTGTCCTTTCTTTTCCCAGCAGCACTATAGGATGTAACTCATGTGTGTGTGTGTGTGTGTGTGTGTGTGTGTGTGTGTGTGTGTGTTTGCTTGCCCTCTGTATCAGTGGTGTCCTGCCCCATGGCTGGAGTCCAGAACTTCACACAAAGCTGATCATTGATGAAGTGTAAGTGTGTGTGTGTGTGTGTGTGTGTGTGTGTGTGTGTGTGTGTGAAGGACACGTCTTGTGTTTGCAGGATGTCTTTGATTTAATTAAACGTGGTTTGTGTTTGTTTCCCCTCTGGCCTGAAGAGGAAAGTGTGTGTGTGTGTGTGTGTGTGTGTGTGTGTGTGTGTGTGTGTGTGTGTTTATACAGACTGTCTTCCTTGTTCCCAGGCATAAAGAGCAGATTAATGGTGTGTTTTGGGGTCTGTGCCCCTCACTCCGGCCGCTGCAGTGTGTGTGTGTGTGTGTGTGTGTGTGTGTGTGTCTTGTTAGTGTTGGACCTCCTTCCTTTCTGTTTGTTATTCTAACGAACCTTTTTTTTTCTCCATAAAAGTCCCTCTCTCATCACTCCTCCACTGCCCTAATATAGTGCCCTACTCCCTATTCCCTACAAACATCAAGGTGCATTATGGGTATTCTCTACCCTATAGGAGTTATCATTAGTGCATTGTGGGATATTCCACTATTTTTTATGTTTATTGATATGATTTATTGATTATTGAAATTGCTCCTACAGTAGTGCACTATGTAGTGAATAGGGAGCGATTTCAGACACGCCCTTAATGTCCTTCAGCTACACTTCGTAGGGCTCAGGAGGTAGGGACCCTTGACAAGTCCACTACATCCGCAACATCGATAGAGGGAGCCTTAAGTGAAGGAGTAAAGAAGGGCGGAGCTTAATTTAAATAATAATAATAATAACCTCTCTCTCTCTCTCTCTCTCTCTCAGACGGTGTTCACTCGGTCTCGGCTCAGTGTTTGCTGCAGGTCACCGTTATCACAGATGAAATGCTCTCCAATAGCATCACGCTCCGATTGGCTAACACCTCCCAGGAGCGCTTCCTCTCCGTGCTATTGGCCGAGTTCTTGGAGGGCGTGGCTCGCGTGCTCTCCGCCCACCGCGACGACGTCGTCATCTTCAACGTCCAGGACGACACGGACGTCAACGCCGCCATCTTAAACATCAGCCTGTCCGTATTCCGACTGGGCAACAGGCTTGGGGGCGGGGCCTCACGCCTGGGGCCTGTGGGGGCGGAGTTTATTGGCTCGGAGGAGCTCCAGGAGCGTCTTTACCTGAACCGGAGCCTGCTGGCGCACATTTCCTCTCAGCACGTCCTGCCGTTCGATGACAACATCTGTCTGCGCGAGCCGTGTGAGAACTACATGAAGTGTGTGTCGGTGCTGAAGTTCGACAGCCTGGCGCCGTTCGTCACCTCCGACACCATCCTGTTCCGCCCCATTCAGCCAATCACGGGCCTCCGCTGCCGCTGCCCGCTCGGATTCACCGGCGAGTTCTGCGAGACCGAGATCGACCTGTGCTACTCCAACCCGTGCGGGAACCACGGCGTCTGTCGCTCACATGAGGGAGGGTTCACCTGCGAGTGTCTCCATGACTACACAGGTGAGTCCAGGGAGTGGACGGGGATTAAACATGTATTTGATGTGCTGGTATCCATGGAAACGCTTCAGTAGTTTTACAGGTTATGAGTTTATTCTAACTGCCTAAATCAGTAACACAGCAGAGTGAGCTGTGGTTTTTATACACACAGACACACACACACACACACACACACACACACACACACACACGACTCGCTGCCACTTATCCGGCTTAATGAGGCCCTTAATCACTGAACCACATAAAATAAACAATTAACAGCACAAAGCTTGACATGTGGTTTTAGTGCTAATGCCCGACTCGGTGCCAAGCCCACACTCAGTGCCACGCCCTCACACTGAAACACAGAGAGAGGGGCGTGGCCCGCATACTGACCTCAGGGGTTACCAAACCTTCTGTCCTCACATGAGCATGATGAATTTCCTGTGTCCTGAGGTTTTGGTGTCTCCTCACTCCTCATGTTTGTTTTCTTGACTTTTGTTGTAGCTCCTAACTAACTCCATTTTTATTGCTGAGCTCCGACGCTAGAGTCAGGAGAGCGAAAAGGACCAGAACGTCACGTACACTCTTCACTGAAACATGATTAAAATGACAAATAAATAAATAAATACATAAATAAAACAAAAGAAGAGATTGTGAGTTTCTCTCATGACTCTGTTTAATCCAACACTTACTGGAGCCACCAGGCTAATGTGGCTATGTAGTCTATAGCCTCCAGATTACCATCGTCAGACTCAGTTAGGGGGCGTGGCCTAAAGTCTGTCGGCAGCGCTGCAGGTCAGGAGTGATCAGGATAGAATAATACTTCACAATTTTTATTTCTATATTTATTTCATTTTTACCACAAACGGTACTTTATATACGTTTGTAAATGGTGTAACTGGCTCTGTCCCACATTCTCTCTCCTCCATCTGTCTCCGTGTGTGTGTGTGTGTGTGTGTGTGTGTGTGTGTGTGTGTGTGTGTGTGTGTGTGTGTGTGTGTGTGTGTGTGTGTGTGTGTGTGTGTGTGTTGGTTGGCTGTCAGTATGAATCATTAAGAGTGTTAAAAATGAACAGGATCCCGGGGGATGCCTTTGTCTCTTATACAGAGATAAATGGATCACGACACACTGCTGCTGTTGTTTGTGTGTGTGTGTGTGTGTGTGTGTGTGTGTGTGTGTGTGTGTGTTTTAGTTGCTCTGCTGTGTTTGTTCCACTCGACTCACAAAAAAAAGAAATAAAATCACATCATATTCCGATGTGAGACGTTTAAATCCCAGTTTAAACAACTTTCTATATTCTTAATGATAGTCTGAGTCTTTATGAGTTTAAGTTTTCACCTCACATCGTAACTCCAAACGTCCGTCGCTAACAGTCCTTCATTACTATAGCGTACCGCTGGTTGCCATGGTTACCCTGATACTGCCTGGCTCGTACAGTGTGTGACACCATCTCTGCTATAGAGAACACACTCTATTAATCACTCATCAGATATGGGTTAGAGAGGGTCAGGGATTCAGTTAGGAGTGTAGTCGACCAATCAGAAATGTTTAGTAGAACAAAAGAACCCCAATTCCAAAAAAGTTGGGACGCTGTGTAAAATGTAAATAAAAACCGAATGCAATAATTTGCAAATCTCATAAACCCATATGTTATTCACAATAGAACACAGAAAACATATCAAATGTATACACTGAGGGAATGTACCATTTTAAGGAAAAAATAAGGTCATTTTGAATTTGATGGACGCAACACGTCTCAAAAAAGTTGGGACGGGGGCAACAAAAGGCTGGAAAAGTAAGTGTTACTAAAAAGAAACAGCTGGAGGTTAATTAGCAACAGGTCAGTAACATGATTGGGTATAAAAGGAGTGTCTTAGAGAGGCGGAGTCTCTCAGAAGTAAAGATGGGCAGAGGTTCACCAATCGGCGAAAAACTGCGTCTACAATTTATGGAACAATTTCAGAATAATGTTCCACAACGTAAAATTGAGAAGACTATGAAGATCTCATCATCTACAGTACATATCATCATCAAAAGATTATGAGAATCTGGAGAAATCTCTGTGCGCAAAGGACAAGGGTGAATATCAATATCGCATGCCCGTGATCTTCGGGCTCTCATGCGCCACTGCATTTAAAACAGGCCTGATTCTGTAATGGAAATCACTGCATGGGCTCAGAAACACCTCCAGAACTCATTGTCTGTGAACACAGTTCGCCGTGCCATCCACAAATGCAGGTTAAAGCTCTATCATACAAAGCAGAACCCATATGTGAACATGATCCAGAAACGCCACCGTCTTCTCTGGGCCAAAGCTCATTTAAAATGGACTGAAGCAAAGTGGAAAACTGTTCTGTGGTCAGACCAATCCAAATTTGAAATTCTTTTTGGAAACCATGGACACCGTGTCCTCTAAACTAAAGAGGACTAAAGAGGAGAGGGACCATCCAGCTTTTTATCAGCGCTCAGTTCAAACGCCTGCATCTCTGATGCATTGGTGCTTATGGAATGGGCAGCTTGCACATCTGGAAAGGCCCCATCAATGCTGAAAGGTATATACAGGTTTTAGAGCAACATCTGCTTCCATCCAGACAACGTCTTTTTCAGGGAAGTCCTTGCATATTTCAGCAAGACAATGCTAACCCACATACTGCATCTATTACAACAGCATGGCTTCGTAGTAGAAGAGTCCGGGTGCTGAAGGGACCTGCCTGCAGTCCAGACCTTTCACCAACTGAAAACATTTGGCGCATCATGAAACGAAAAATACGATAAAGACGACCCAGGACTGTTGAGCAGCTAGAATCCTGTATCAGACACGAATGGGACAACATTCCTCTCCCAAAACTCCAGCACCTGGTCTCCTCAGTCCCCAGACGTATACGGACTGTTGTTAAAAGAAGAGGGGACGCTACACAGTAGTAAACATGGCACTGTCCCAACTTTTTTGAGACGTGTTGCTGCCATCAAATTAAAAATGACCTTATTTTTTTCTTAAAATGTTACATTCCCTCAGTTTAAACATTTGATATGTTTTCTGTTCTGTTGTGAATAACATCTGGGTTTATGAGATTTGCAAATCATTGCATTTTATTTACATTTTACGCAGCGTCCCAACTTTTTTGGAATTGGGGTTGTAGATCTAGGTTGAGTACTGTTCTCATTTTATATAAGGTGTGTGTGAGGGTGTGTAGGCACCAAAGGACAGAAAGCAAGTGTGTGTGTGTGTGTGTGTGTGTGTGTGTGTGTGTGTGTGTTAGTTATTAAATCCTACATACATTTATGTAACTAAAGTATTGACTATGAAGTGGAAAGAAACGTGTGTGTGTGTGTGTGTGTCTGTGTGTGTGTGT
>CM042558.1:19694799-19702299 GCA_023630585.1 Cranoglanis bouderius
TGTCAGCCCCTCAGGCTCCGCGTCCTCCAGAGGCCTCGGCGCTTCCATAGGCTCCTCCCCCAGCCAGGGCCGAAGGGGCGGAGCCACACAGGATCGGCCAAACGGAGCTGCTACGAGCGTGAGGACAGGAGCGCGAGACAGTGACTCGTCCGAATCAGAGTGAGTGAAGATTTTCGACACACTTACAGACATGACGTCAGGACGGTGATGATGTCATCAGAATGCGCCGTTTGTTTCACGCCCTCATTAAGCGCGGCGTGGAAGCGGGGCTCGGATTAGTTTGTTTGGTTAACCGGTGTCTTTAAACCGGATCGATTTTACTTCCTGCTCCGGTCACGTCTCGTATTCGTTCGGTCACGCCTTTGTTATTAATGTTCTCTGTTTGCCTCCTGCTTGTCTCCGCCCTTTCAGCCACTCCCGCCAAACCTCCATGTGACCACGCTGACCACGTAAGGGGTGTGTCCACCATCCCCGACGCCACACCCACCAGCCTCAGGAACACGGAAGGAAAACGGAAGTTGTTGAACAATCCCAGGATTCCCGGCGCTTGTCCTCGCCGTGCCAAACGCCACACGGGACGCCGCTCGGCACCGAGATCTCGGCCTCTGGTTTTATTTCTCCTCCTGCGTTTGTTTACTTGACGTGATGCACTTTTTTTGAAGGATCTCCACCGGGCGGCGAAAAACGAAAATGACGAGACTTTAAAGACGAGGATACGTGAAGACGCTGAGCTGAACAGGAAGTGAGGAGCGTTGGGGAATATCAGGGAAACTCCGCCTCTTTATGGACAGATTATACGGCTGAGATCAGAAGGTGTTTATTGTCCTCCACTTCACTCCCTTCATACCATAAAATACTCCTCCTGCTCCTGCGCTCGGGTCAGGACCAGGGCGTCTGGGTAGGAGACATTTCTGGGCACCTGTCCTCTACTGATAGACCCATCATTCTCAGAGAAGATCCCATAAATCTGTTCTTTGCTTCCCACAACAACAGGCCAACAACTTTAAAACACGATATTGTGATGCTGTCGTGAGGAAACATCCATAATAATCACGAGAGAAACGATATTTGGTGTAAATCATGGGCATCACATTTTTGTCTGGACTGCTGCTTTAATATGAGCACACACACACACACACACACACACACACACACACACACACACGTGTGTAGTAATGATGCCTTCTCCACCATCCAGCCTTCATTTTATACGAATAATGGAGGTAAAAAGAACGAAACACAAAACCCTTTGATACACTGAGATTTTTTTTCTTGGCTAAATATCAGGATCATTTTATACAGATGTTTTTTGAAAGATTTCACTTTTGTATTTTGTAGTTTAGAAATGAAGGAGGCTGTTGTTGTTGTTGTTGTTGTTGTTGTTTTTGTAAACTATTTCCCCTCGTGTGTAAAACTGTATTAGAATAAGCTCTGATGTTGTACAGGAGTGTTGATGTGAGTGTAAATACTCTGTAATGCTACTAAACTCAGTCTCTGCTCATTCGTGTGTGTGTGTGTGTGTGTGTGTGTGTGTGTGTGTGTGTGTGTGTGTGTGTGTGTGTGTGTGTGTGTGTGTGTGTGTGTGAGTTAAAAGCGACACTGTATGTGAAAGTGATGTTCTTAATGGACTGCAGGAAAAGGACTATTCTGTTTTAAGTGTTCTGCTTTTATAGACAGATGTTTCGTTCAGTTCTGACTTATTTTTGGTTCATTCTCACTTTTGCATTTTATTCCCAAATGGAATCACGTTATTAAGATTCAGGTCATTTCACTTTTATACGTAATAAATACAGTCATGTGCTTATTTATCAGCCTATCAGTTTCTTTGCTCCAGTGGATAGGGATGGGGTGGGGTGGAGATGGGGTGGAGATGGGGGTAAGGTTATTCGGACCCAGCCTCTGTTTTCCTATTTAAATAACTACTTCTTCTTGTTCTGAGACAGTTCATTTTTCAACACTGCACATCACAGAGCTTTTAAGCTCCATGCACCAAACTCACATACCTTCAGCCTGTTCTGACTCCAGTTGCTGCGACTTTTCTCAGTGATCGGAATTACGGAATTCCCGTTACGGAAGCTCAAAATGGCCAAAATTCCCATTGACTTGCATTAAACATGTCTGACTGTTATAACTCCTTGAGCTTTTAAGCCACTTCCAATGAAACTCACACAAACTCAGCACAGTCCATCAGACTGCTCCTGCTCTATTTTTGGTAACTGATCGGACTCCCGGTATTCCCGTAGCGGACGATGAAAATTCCCAAAAACCTCCATTCACTCACATTGACAGAACGTTCCGAGCCTGGCTCCAACTGTCAACTCTCACACACACACCTGCGTGCACACAGCCTGAAGCCCCTCCCCCCCCCTCACTCTGTCAGTGTACCTGTAACACACACTCTCACTTTATCTATCTATCTATCCATCCAATCAACTCTAAGTATTGGCACCCTATCTGTCTCTCTTTCTTTCTAAAAACTGCACGTTACCTTCGGATTTCAAACTGATAACTCTTTTAAACTTTCAGACTGGCGTTGTCAAGCCAACATCAAAGTTTCTCCACCAAAGGTCCTAGTCACACCCTGCTCCTGTAAAATAGATGTAACATTACAGTGATTAAGCTGTGCTCATCTATTTATTTAAAGCGAAATGCACAGCACGCTCATCTACATAAGTTATATTTCTGTTGTGTTTAATATGTTCCCGGAGTGTTGTGTGGCCCTACAGCACCCAGTTCCTCCTTCACTTCCTTATCCACTTCCCTTGGACTTTTCTATGATCATAAGACGATACAAAATAAACTTTTCAGTGTAAAATAAAGTGTCCATAGTGTTGTTTCTTTTCGACAGCACTGAGACCTGAGGGTGAGAAAGAGGAATTCCTGACTCTCAGGTTGTACCTCAAAGTTAGATGTTTCTCCTCCAGTGGAGATGTGGAGAAGGTGCTCAAGATAACGACTTCACACTTATCAGTGACTGATCACACATGAAGTCCAATGAGCTATTAAAATTCAGCCCATAACATTTTCATTACGTTCTGTCATTTTACAAAAGAAACTTCCTAAAGAGAGGAGGAGTTTCATAATGGCTGTGGATGAAGGGGTGGAGTCTGAGTCTGTGATGTCATAGTGATTGACAAAAAAAGGTTCAGTTGTTTACTGAAGGCTGTTTCATTTTAAAAGACAAATCCCCCCAAAAAAGGCAGGTCTGTAAGCAGGACTCAGTGGCTCAGTGGTAAAAGTCTTGCCTCATGTGTGTGAGGTTGTTGGTTTGAGTCTGGTGCTGGCTCTCTGACCAGACAGACAGACAGACAGACAGACTCTCTGAGAGAGAGGCTGACCAGGATGGGAAGAGTAGTGGAGAAAAGGAACAATGGAGAGAGTGTTGGGGCTGCAGGTGGACTAATAAGGGTGGTGTGGGTTGTTTTTTTTATAATACAGAGGCTCTAAACTCTCCATTTTCATCCACCCCTTGGGGTATCTCTCACCCCCTCCTGCAATGTGAGGACCACACCCCTTCCTGCACTTCAGACACCACCCCATCTGCCAGAGCCACACCCTTTGTGATACCTCACTCCACTCCACCTGTGAGGACCATACCCATTTCTGCACCTCAGGCTCCACCCCCCCATGAGAGACACACCCTTTTTGGTACCTCACACCACCCCACCTGTGAGGACCATGTCAATTCCTGCACTTGCAACATTCCTCCACCTCAGACACCATCCCACCTGCAAGGGCCACGCCCTCTCTGACACCACACACCATCCCACCTGCAAGGGCCACGCCCTCTCTGACACCACACACCATCCCACCTGCAAGGGCCACGCCCTCTCTGACACCACACACCATCCCACCTGCAAGGGCCACGCCCTCTCTGACACCACACACCATCCACCATCCCACCTGCAAGGGCCACGCCCTCTCTGACACCACACACCATCCACCATCCCACCTGCAAGGGCCACGCCCTCTCTGACACCACACACCATCCACCATCCCACCTGCAAGGGCCACGCCCTCTCTGACACCACACACCATCCACCATCCCACCTGCAAGGGCCACGCCCTCTCTGACACCACCCTTCATGGGTACACAGAGCCCTTGTACACTCTGTTTTTCTGGGGCTTTGATCCAGCCATCTCCTGCACCATAGCGATTTAGCTGCTTGAGCTATAGGTTCTGCCAGACTGTTTTTTTTTTTTTTCCCTCCATCACACCTTCATACTGCTACAGCACCACGTTTTATTCTTAAACCTGTACTATACCAAAAGTATAGATTAGAACCTAAACCTTCACAGACCACAACACTGACTCTAACTCTGACTCTAACCGTTACACCATAGAGGAGTGGAGGTGACAGGTGAGTGTTGGACTTTTGTCTAAATGAAATTCTTCACTGTGTCTCATGAGCATGGAGTTCAGACACACACACACACACACACACACAGTGTGTGAGTGCAGGAGGGAGTTCATGCTGATACTGAGCTAATGAGGTGGAGATTAAAGGGTGATTGTTTTTATACACAGTGTGTTTGTAATTAAAATAAAAAAATACATGCACTCAATTCCTCTCTCTTTTTCTGAGACTTGTACTGTGAGGACACACCTCCTCCCCTGACCCACCCCTCCTGTGAGGACACACCTCCTCCCCTGACCCACCCCTCCTGTGAGGACACACCTCCTCCCCTGACCCACCCCTCCTCCCCTGACCCACCCCTCCTGTGAGGACACACCCCCACACGCTCCAAAATTCGGGCGTTTTTGTTGGGTTATGATCCATAGCTGCAGTGATTCAGCTGACTGACACACACACACACCTCCATCACACTGCTACAACACCACTTTTTATTCTTAAACCTACCAAAAGAAAGATTAGAACTTTCACACACCACAACTCTGATATTAACTCTAACCGTTACACCACAGAGGAACTGGAGTCACAGCCTGTTGTCTTTGTGAAGAGCTTCATGATGAACCTTAAACTGAAAGATGCACTGACGAGTTTCAGGAACTCCTTTTTTTTATCAGGATTAACTGTAACCTCCACCTCATTAGTGTTGACTTTGATCAGTTCTTTAATGTGTGTTTCTGAAACTCATCCTTCAGGAGCGCAGAAGCAGCTCCATCTCTCAGTATAAGGTTATGAAGCTCTTCACAAAGACAAAAGTCCAACACACACCCGTTGTTCCTCTTTCTTTGTGGCGTAACGGTTATGAGTTAGCGTCAGCGTTGCGGTGTGTGAAGGTTCAGGTTCTAATCTGCATTTTGGCAGGTTTCAGAATAAAAAGTGGTGCTTTTAACGCTTTCCTCATTAGCATTAGCTCTAACACGCTCCTCACCTCACGCACAGGTGGAACGTACCACCTTCCAGAAGCCAGCATGGGTTTGGAAGCTGCTGGATTAACCTCATTTTGTCCCTCAGTTCACTGATACAGTTTGTTTGATTTTTATTTGAGAAGCTGTCAGGGTTTGGGAAAGCATTACATGGAATGAAATAATAGGAAATAAAATGAATAATAATTATTAGAGATGTTTACGGGGTCATGTCTGTGTAAAAGCGCGATGTCGCCACCTGCTGGTCAGGTGAGTGCAGTACAGTTTCCATCTACTTCAATATACTTTTCGTGAGTTGTGTTAATTCTCATAATTTATAGAATTCACTAATGACTGTAGTCTATATTTACCCAAGTGTGTGTGTGTGTGTGTGTGTGTGTGTGTGAGAGAGAGAGAGAGAAGACTGATGGGTTTGGTTAGAAAATTGCCTTTAAACTTGATCAATATCATGTCATCTGGACTTCCTGTTAAAGTTCCTTAAAACATTTTCTCAGGAGATCAGAACACAAACAGTCGACACAGTGAGACAGCTCGACACAGTGAGACAGCTCGACACAGTGAGACAGCTCGACACAGTGAGACAGCTCGACAAAAAACATTTTATTAAAAAAGTCGTGTTCAGATAGCAAGTTTAAACACCAGCTAAAATTAAAGTATTTTTTTCTCGTTGTTGTACGTCAAGATAATCACACCAGTCTTAAAAATTCTCAGGCCTAGTAACAATCCTATGACAAAGCAGCAATTAGCATACATGACGAGAAGAACTCTGTGTGTGTGTGTGTGTGTGTGTGTGTGTGTAATATGACTTTATATAAATATACATTAAACATAAAGAAAAACATTTTTCAAACTTGTACTGCTCAGATCGTCTGATCATAAATAGTGTGTTGGCTTCCTAATAGGAGTGTGTGTGTGTGTGTGTGTGTGTGTTTCATGTGCTCTCAAATCGCTGGAATCTTCCGGCAATACAAAAACAACCTATATACCTCTTCTGTCTTTATACATCATCGTCAGTTAATCATGTTCTCATGGGAATGTGTCGCTCTCTGTGTGTGTGTGTGTGTGTGTGTGTGTGTGACTCGGAGTGTTTTGAACTGTGAATGACTATGTTGGAGTGTGTCGGAGTGTCTTGCAGAGTGTGTGTGTGTTAGGTGGAGTCTTCAAGGCTGGCATTCCTCTGGTCAGTGGCGTCACACAGACGTCCCATGATGCTCTGCAGACTCGGCTGTACGATTCCCAGCAGCGGCCTCTGAGACGGATCTCCGTTCCAGCACGCCTCCATCAGCTGCCAGCACTCCTCATCAAAACCGGACAAACGCTCAGGACGAGAACCTGAAACATCATCATCATCATCTTCATCATCTACATCCATCTAAACAGGGTCCTGATATTCCACCACTTTCACACTGTATTTTAAAATCATTTCCATGCTGATCTAGAACCACATTCGGTAGAACCGCATCCAGAACCACGGCTGAGTGCAGAGCTAGAACTCACGCTCAGGTACAACTCTACACATGGAGTGTGTGTGTGTGTGTGTGTGTGTGTGTGTGTGTGTGTGTGTGTGTGTGTGTGTGTGTGTGTGAGAGAGAGACCTCTCTTGACATTGGTCCACAGTTGGTCTTTACTGGAACATTTCTCAAAAGCTTCAGGTAGTTTAACAGCTCCGCTGCACAGATACCAGAACAAGATCCCAAATGCGTACACGTCCACTGAGTGATCATACTTTCCTACACACACACACACACACACACACACACACACAGACACACACACACACAGACACACACACACACACACGCATTATTTCAGGGAACATGTGAGTTCATATGATGTTATTTAAGTGGTCAAGTAGTTCTGTTTGTGTGTGGTTGTGTTTGGTTATTTGTGTGGAGTTGTGTGTATAGGTGTGTGAGAGTGTGTGTGTGTATATTGTGTATAGTGTGTGTGTAAAACCTGTAAACAGTTCCGGTGCCATGTGTATAGGTGTGTGAGAGTGTGTGTGTGTATAGTGTGTATAGTGTGTGTGTGTGTGTATGGGTGTGTGTGTGTGTGTAAAACCTGTAAACAGTTCCGGTGCCATGTGTACGGGTGTGTGAGAGAGTGTGTGTGTGTGTGTGTGTGTGTGTGTGTGTGTGTGTGTGTGTGTAAAACCTGTAAACAGT
>CM042558.1:19707299-19772299 GCA_023630585.1 Cranoglanis bouderius
TGCAACTGTAATACACTGTCAGACACTAGGGGGCACTAATCACTCACAGGAAGAGTGTGTGTGTGTGTGTGTGTGTGTGTGTGTGTGTGTGTGTGTGTGTGTGTGTGTGTGTGTAACTGTGTCAGGCTGTAATCTCTATATAAAATGACATGATCAGTATAATTATATATCAACTCCTTAAAACTGCTGTTGTGATAAAACAAAGAACTCACCACTCATCTGTCTCACCTCTCACCACTCATCTGTCTCACCTCTCACCACTCATCTGTCTCACCTCTCACCACTCATCTGTCTCACCTCTCTCCACTCATCTGTCTCACCTCTCTCCACTCATCTGTCTCACGTCTCTCCACTCATCTGTCTCACGTCTCTCCACTCATCTGTCTCACGTCTCACCACTCATCTGTCTCACCTCTCTCCACTCATCTGTCTCACCTCTCTCCACTCATCTGTCTCACCTCTCACCACTCATCTGTCTCACCTCTCTCCACTCATCTGTCTCACCTCTCTCCACTCACCTGTCTCACCTCTCACCACTCACCTGTCTCACCTCTCACCACTCATCTGTCTCACCTCTCTCCACTCATCTGTCTCACCTCTCTCCACTCATCTGTCTCACCTCTCTCCACTCATCTGTCTCACCTCTCTCCACTCATCTGTCTCACCGCTCTCCACTCATCTGTCTCACCTCTCACCACTCATCTGTCTCACCTCTCACCACTCATCTGTCTCACCTCTCACCACTCATCTGTCTCACCTCTCACCACTCATCTGTCTCACCTCTCTCCACTCATCTGTCTCACCTCTCTCCACTCATCTGTCTCACCTCTCACCACTCATCTTTCTCACCTCTATCCCATCTCACAGCTCTCCTGTCTCACCTCACTCTGATCCTCCTGCATGTTCATCTCCACCTCATTACTGTCACACTCTTATTGGAAACACTGTACGTGTGCGCGCGTGTGTGTGTGTGTGTGTGTGTGTGTGTGTGTGTGTACCTGTTTGAGGTGGTTGGAGGTGATGTTATGAGCGTCCATGTTGGATTTCTCCAGGCTGCTCAGGCAGCGCTCCAGCGTTCCCACAAAACTCTCACGTAAATAATCCACGGAGCTGGTGAGTTTATTAGCGACGGCCTGATTCAGACGCACAACGATCAGCTCCTGGATCTGCTGGATACACGACTTAATGTCCTTACTGCTCACTGCGTCTCCGTTAGAGCTCACAATGATGTCTGAGAGAGAGAGAGAGAGAGAGAGAGAGAGACTGTTAGCACATCATGTGGGATTTGGTGAAAAATAATATCAGTAATCATCAACAGTCTTCTGATTTTAGCCAGTTAGCAGTAATCCCCCACCCGACCTGTGAACTCGAGGTTGGCCGCATCCTCCAGCAGCTGCTCCTTCATGGTGCTCAGCGTCTCCACGATCATCTCCTTCATCTCCTCCTGCTTGCGGTTGGCGATGGCCATGAGGGAGGTGAAGAGCTCCGCCTCCTTCTCTCGGGTGTACTCCAGCCTCCGGGGCGTGATCTGAAGATCCCTCTGCATGTCGAATGCCTGATGGACCACAAACATACAAACAAACAAACAATTATTAAAAGAGAAAACACATTAACATGAAGGTGACATGAGAGGATTTTAAAACTCAAACACTAACTGGAACAGGAAACCCGGTTAGTATTGTGTAGGAGTAGGGTTCTCTTTCTTTGTTTGTTTAATATACTTCTTCACTGGGGAACTACAAATAAAATACTAATAGCCCCGATATACTAATAGAACCCCCCCCCCCACACACACTGTACTGCGTTCATCAGGGTTCTGCTGTGGTTTCTGTTCTCGTTCCTACCTGGTTGATGAAGAGGTCGAGGCAGCTGCAGTGAAGTGCGTTCAGTCGGTTTGCTGCCTCCACCAGCTGACTGGTGAACACCTGCCGGGTGAAGTGGACGAGGAGTCGATGGAGGCGGTCCAAACTCTCCCCCAGGACGCTGTGAGGTTTCCCGGAGGGGCCATGCGGTGTTTGGGACGGAGCGCCGCAGGAACAGTTCCCAGGTCCTTCCGGGAGGAAACCCAGGGAGAAGAGCTGCTTCTGTAGAGCCCCTGATTCCACCTGAGAGGCAGGAACACCGGGAATACTGGGGATGCAGACGAAGCAGATGGGAAACGGAAGCAGGTCGCGGACCTTCAGGAGCTCGGCCGTCTGGTCCGGGCTAAGAGAGTCCTGATTCAGAGCATAGAGGATTATGGGAATTGTGTTTTGCATGCAGTCCTCCAGAGCCTCCTTAATGGGCTGCACTCCCACACACGGCACCACCATGATCCTAGTCTCCTGAGAGACAGACAGACAGAGAGAGAGACAGAAAGCATGACACAGAGAGAGAGAGAGATTTAAATATTCACAGCAGCCTAACTGTAACTGTTGTGTTTTCTTCACGCATGTGTCGCGTGTTGTAGTGCAAACTCGTGTTCGCTCTTCACGTCAAAATTCAGTGAGGCCAACAGTCACTCTGAAGCAGTGTCTGAGAGTGGAGTGAAGGTGTAGCTCAGGACTGGATGGGAGGCGTGGCTAGAAAGAAACCGCCGCACGAGAATGACCCAGTGAAGACCTGTTTTCGAGATGCTGAATTTGGGGCACGTTTCAAAGCACTGTGTGTGGCGCAAACCTAACTCAGGCCATATCTCAATGAAAACCACTGAAACGTGGTGGTGGCAGCATCATGCTCTGGGGACGCTTTTCATCCTCAGATGAAGGGTGAATGGATGGAGCAAAACACAGCGGGATATTACAAGACAACCTGCTCCAGTCTGTTTAAAAAGAAATAATAATAAAGGAGGAGCGGTTAAAAATAAAGCAGGAGCCACACCCGATTCCACCTGTTTAATCAGTCGATCTTGGTTTTTTAATAGACTATCAGGTGTGGCTTCTGCTCGATGGGAACGAACAGCTGCACCCACACTGGCCATTTCTGGATAAGATTGGACACCCCGGTCTTAAAGAGTAGATTGGTTTGCAATAAAATCACTGTCTAAGTGTCATTTCTAATCCAGACAAAACAGACAACCGTTAAAGGGTTTGAATACTTGTACAAGGTACCGTAACTGCAGAGGAAGAAGGGCAGAAAGGTGAAAGAGAAAAAGTAGGTTTTTTTTAGGTGCTGAGTGATGTCACAGCGTGTTCACGATCACGTGGCCAGCGTTCTGTTCAGTCTTACGTCATCAGTTATTACTGTTCTGAACACAGGAATGTGAGAGTCATTAAACACGGGAGCGATAAGAGAGAGAGAGACGTTATTTATACGTGAGTGTACACGCCATATAAATGTTAAACCGGACCCGTAATCACGCTGACGGTTGGCGGAGAGCAGCAGGGGAACCAAGGCTAACGGGTTAGCTGTTAAACTGTGTGGGAAATAAAAACAGACGGCATCACGGAGTTCTCACGAGAACCCAAGAGCAGAGAATTACAGCACAGGGTTAAAGGTACTACTGCAACATTAATCACACAACATGCAGAGAGAGAGAGAGAGAGAGAGAGAGAGAGACAGAGAGAGAGAGAGAGAGAGAGAGAGAGAGAGAGAGAGAGACAGAGAGAGAGAGAGAGAGACGGAGAGAGAGAGAGACAGAGAGAGAGACAGAGAGAGAGAGAGACAGAGAGAGAGACAGAGAGAGAGAGAGAGAGAGACAGAGTGCAGTATTTGAATATTCAAAATACACGTATGCAGACTTCAAAAGAACCAGATTACAGACTCAGACTAATCCTGACTCAAGAGTGTGTGTGTGTGTGTGTGTGTGTGTGTGTGTGTGTGTGTGTGTGTGTGTGAGAGAGAGAGAGAGAGAGAAGTAAAAAGAGAAAACAAAGGAGAACAGGAACGAGAGAGAGAGAGAAAGAGAGAGCGAGATGGCAAGAGATGAGGATCTGTAATTTCCTGTTAGACAGGAAGGACTGAGGGGAAAATAACTGATCTTTTATGCAGTGTGATTTTTCTTTCTGCAGAAAACATCTAAAGATTCCCACATCACTTCAATCAAAGAGAGACAGAGAGAGAGAGAGAGAGAGAGACAGAGAGAAACAGAGAGACAGAGAGAGAGAGAGAGAGAGAGAGAGAGACAGAGAGACAGAGAGAGAGAGATAAAGACAGAGAGAGAGAGAGAGAGAGAGAGAGAGAGAGAGACAGAGAGAGAGACAGAGAGACAGAGAGACAGAGAGAGACAGAGAGATAAAGACAGAAAGAGAGAGAGAGACAAAGAGAGAGAGAGACAGAGACAGAGAGAGAGACAGAGAGACAGAGAGACAGAGACAGAGAGAGAGACAGAGAGACAGAGAGACAGAGAGAGACAGAGAGAGAGAGGAGACATTAAAAAAGTGAAGGAACATATACACCATCAGGAGAATAAAATAGAGAAAGAGAGAGAAACAAAAGAGTCAGTCAGTGCCGTCTCCACTGAATCCAGCTCCACACACTGACATGTCTGAAAACACACACACACACACACACACACACACACACACACACACACACACACAGAGATAAAAAATAACGGCCTCCATTTTGTAAGTGACCACGCCTTCCTCATGCCCATCTCACTCCCACAGCTACACACACAGCTCTCAGACGGAGAGCCGCTCGATCGATACACACACACCAGTACACTGTGTGTGTGTGTGTGTCTGTGTGTGTGTGTGTGTCTGTGTGTGTGTGTGTGTGTGTAGCCCTGCATGCCTCTGAGAGCCATCAGTGTGTTCAGCTTTATGAGAGCTAGAGAAGTTAATTAACACGTCAGTGCTGCTTTATTTCTGCACACGGTGTGAATGTAACGCTGCAGTGACGAATCCCGAGTAGCAGAAAAGAGAACAAACAATAACACACATCAAAGAACCAAGAGATACCACTGACACACACACACACACACACACACACACACACACACACACACACACACACACACACACACACACAGGTTTGTATCAGTCTAATCTATAACAGTGATGTTATAAACAGTAAACTGTAATCAGATTAGAGAATCTACAGATAAAACAAACACAGAACAGGTTCAGCTCAAATAAACTAAATAAACTAAATAAACTAAATAAAGTAAATAAACTACGGCTAACAGAATAACAACTAATTATATATAAATCAGTAACCTAAATAAAGTTGAACTGATAAGCATGAATAAACTGCATCATAAATAAACTCCACAGGTTTACATGACAAACTACACCAGTAATAATAATAATAATAATAATAATAATAATAATAATAATAATAATAATAAAAACAAAGCTCAAAAATAAACTACACACACAAACACTGAAAAACTACACAAACCACATGCAGTTAAATAAACTACTAACCTGATTTACCTACATCAAACAAGTTTAAACTAGTCAAAAGTAAACTACTAAACCCCCAAACTAAATAACAGACATAGTGAAGTGGAACTAACACACACTAACTATATAAACTATATAAACTAACCTGGTCAGGCTTACGCTTACAGTAAACAGCTAAACCCAGAAACTAAATAACTAGTGACCAAGTCAAATTACGTTCAGCTACGCTACGCTACACACACACACACACACACACACTTCTCCACTAGAATAAACTGGGTAGATGAACAGAGGCAGGTTTTCTGTTTCTCATCAGGTCACATGACCACAGACTGCCCCGAGGTCAACACTGAGCTATAAACTCCTAATATTTATGAGAGAAAAACAGCCTGAGGTTAAAATACCTCCATCACACACATCTTCATCATCATCACTGTGGTGGGAAGGGTCAGTACAGGAGTCATGTGAAACCCAGCAGAGTGGAGGAGGGGAAGAGAGAGAGAGAGAGAGAGAGAGAGGTGTTTTATGCTTTATTCCTCTTATATCACCACAATTAGCCAACAATTGCCTACATTTTTTATTTACTAAACGACCACATCATACGTTTTATCCATTTATAGCTACATTAATGTTGTAGAACGTCGGGGAAGCAAGTTAGTTCCTGTTGTCGCTTACATTATAGCAGCTATAAACACTCACCAGCCCTCTCTTTTATTCTCTCTCTCTTCATTCTCTCTCTCCAAGTTAATAAGACACAAAATCGCAGCTGGTTACGCACGCTAGCGAGAAACCGCAAAGAAGCGTAAACTCCTCTGTCCTGAAGACGTCGGAAAACTTCTTCTAAAGTTACAGCTTTACCTCTGACTGTTACGGAGCGCTGACACTGGAGACTCCTTCCGTACACGTTACATAAACATCTGATTGCAATTTTTTTTTACCGCCGTACACGTCCCTGTGAACGAGCCGTTACTATAGAAACGATAACGTACTAGAACGAGCGCGTTAGTCATGAATAAACCTGTGATGTTCAGCTGATCTACTGTCAGAGCTGCTGTTACAGAAAACTAATCAACACCTGACGACCAATCAGAATGCAGAATTCAAAGCACTTGTGGTGTGCGGTATAATAATAAACCAGCCAGTAGGGGGCAGTAAGGAGTGTTAGGAAAAAAATTATGTTGATGATTGGCTGAGCAGATGTAACTGAAGCTCCGCCCACCTCGAGCCGGTGACGCTCGCCTCTCAGTAAATCCGGATCTGGCTGAAAATTGTGTGTGTGTGTGTGTGTGTGTGTGTGTGTGTGTGTGTGTGGTGACGGAGATGAATACAGCCTCACAGTGGAGAAACTACACACAGTTTTAAACAGCACTGATTACACACCTAAAACACACACCACTGAACAATCATTCACACCAACGTGACTCAGAACACACACACACACACACACACACACACACACACTAGGAGCATTACATCAGACTGCTTTGAGATTGAAATTCCATGCTGTGGGGGAAGAAAAGAAAGTCCTTTATTATTAAGAAAACTTTCTGAAACTTTTGACCCAGCAGTTCAAAGAGATTCGGTTGGCTGGTGTATATTAATGCACACTTTCTAACGTGTTATTGTTTCTATAGTAACAGCTCACTCACAGGGACGTGTACAGCCGACGCTAAACTATAACTAATAATGAACAGATCTACAGCACTGTGCAGAAGGTTTAGACACATGCAAAGAAATGCTGTGGAGCAAAGATGGCTTCAAAATAATGAAATTAAACGTTTCTACATTTTAAATAAACAAAAATGAAACAAAGTCAATATTTAGTGTGACAAAAACATAAAAATAAAAATAGTAGTCTCCTGTACAATGTGTGCAGTTTTATAAGGAAATGAGCTGGTAAGTTTTATTGAGCATCAGCTCTTCTGGACACTTTGACTTTCGCACTCGCTTCTTATTTCTGCAGTGAAACCCAGCAGCCTTCATTGTGTTTACTGTCTGAAAAGTGTCTCTTATGTAATATGCTGCTTTCTTATCATGTAGAAGTCATAAAATAAAAAATCTATAACAAAGTTTATACTAATAATAATAATTAGTTACATTTATAAAGAGCTTTTTCTAGACACTCAAAGCACTTTACATAGTACAGGGGAGGAAATCTCCTCAAACACCACCAGTGTGTAGCCTCCACCTGGATGATATGACGGCAGCCATAGTGCTCCGGGACGTCCACCACACACCAGCTATAGGTGGAGAGGAGAGATGTAGCCAATTCAGGGATGGAGATTATTAGGGGGTCAATGGGGATTTTTAATGACCACAGAGAGACGGGACCTCGGTTTAACGTCTCATCTGAAAGACGGTGCTCTTTTTACAGTATAGTGCACTAAAAAAATAGGGTGCCTAAAACTTTTGCATAGTACTCTATGTATAACGCTGAAGTGGTGGTTTTTTTTTTTTTTGTAAGGAGAGATTTAACATTTAGGGAAGGAGTCTCCAGTGTCAGCGCTTCGTAACAGTCACTTTGCTTTGCTTGGTGAAGTCTCCCAGCATGGGGAAGTTTTCCAGAGGAAAGAGAAGTTTACGCTTAAACGGTTCTCTGTGGGTTTTTTGAGAGAGAGAAAGGGAGAGGTAGAGAGGGAGAGGTAGAGAGGGAGAGGATGGTTATAATTGGTTATAATTGTGGTTATAAAGTAAAGGAGAACAGGAAGTAACTCGTCTCTCTGACGTTCAGCATTGAATCTACAGGTGCATCTCAATAAATTAGAATGTCGTGGAAAAGTTCATTTATTTCAGTAATTCAACTCAAACTGTGAAACTCGTGTATTAAATAAATTCAATGCCACAGACTGAAGTAGTTTAAGTCTTTGGTTCTTTTAATTGTGATGATTTTGGCTCACATTTAACAAAAACCCACCAATTCACTATCTCAACAAATTAGAATATGGGGACATGCCAATCAGCTAATCAACTCAAAACACCTGCAAAGGTTTCCTGAGCCTTCAAAATGGTCTCTCAGTTTGGTTCACTAGGTAAGCCACAAACATTCATTGCCAAAGAAGCTGGCTGTTCACAGAGTGCTGTATCCAAGCATGTTAACAGAAAGTTGAGTGGAAGGAAAAAGTGTGGAAGAAAAAGATGCACAACCAACGGAGAGAACCGCAGCCTTATGAGGATTGTCAAGCAAAATCGATTCAAGAATTTGAGTGAACTACACAAGGAATGGACTGAGGCTGGGGTCAAGGCATCAAGAGCCACCACACACAGACGTGCCAAGGAATTTGGCTACAGTTGTCGTATTCCTCTTTTTAAGCCACTCCTGAACCACAGACAACGTCAGAGGCGTCTTACCTGGGCTAAGGAGAAGAAGAACTGGACTGTTGCCCAGTGGTCCGAAGACCTCTTTTCAGATGAGAGCAAGTTTTGTATTTCATTTGGAAACCAAGGTCCTAGAGTCTGGAGGAAGGGTGGAGAAGCTCATAGCCCAAGTTGCTTGAAGTCCAGTGTTAAGTTTCCACAGTCTGTGATGATTTGGGGTGCAATGTCATCTGCTGGTGTTGGTCCATTGTGTTTTTTGAAAACCAAAGTCACTGCACCCGTTTACCAAGAAATTTTGGAGCACTTCATGCTTCCTTCTGCTGACCAGCTTTTTGAAGATGCTGATTTCATTTTCCAGCAGGATTTGGCACCTGCCCACACTGCCAAAAGCACCAAAAGTTGGTTAAATGACCATGGTGTTGGTGTGCTTGACTGGCCAGCAAACTCACCACACCTGAACCCCATAGAGAATCTATGGGGTATTGTCAAGAGGAAAATGAGAAACAAGAGACCAAAAAATGCAGATGAGCTGAAGGCCACTGTCAAAGAAACCTGGGCTTCCATACCACCTCAGCAGTGCCACAAACTGATCACCTCCATGCCACGCCGAATTGAGGCAGTAATTAAAGCAAAAGGAGCCCCTACCAAGTATTGAGTACATGTACAGTAAATGAACATACTTTCCAGAAGGCCAACAATTCACTAAAAATGTTTTTTTTTTTTATTGGTCTTATGAAGTATTCTAATTTGATGAGATAGTGAATTGGTGGGTTTTTGTTAAATGTGAGCCAAAATCATCACAATTAAAAGAACCAAAGACTTAAACTACTTCAGTCTGTGTGCACTGAATTTATTTTATACACGAATTTCACAATTTGAGTTGAATTACTGAAATAAATGAACTTTTCCACAACATTCTAATTTATTGAGATGCACCTGTAAATGTAAACCATTAAATGTGTGACGTGTCGTTCAGTAATAAATTAAAGTTTGTAATTGTTAGCAAATTGCTGTGATATAAGTGGAACAACCCACTCCAGACTAAACATTATAATGTGTAATTCATTACTGGAGTGCGTTACTGGGGTGCGTTACTGGGGTGCGTTACTGGGGTGCGTTACTGGGGTGCGTTACTCCTGACTTTAACACTGTGTAAGAACAGAACAGGTTCTTCACGGTTCATCACACCACACAGTCATGTTCAGATAGTGATACTGTGCGGTTTGGGACGCAGCCTAGTGAGCGAGAACGAAGCCTCCACAGTTTTAGAAAGGACAAAGGAGGAACGTTCCTCTGTAACATGAACTCATGACAGATGTTAATGCAGTGAAATGCGAGTGAATCCTGCAGTACGACACTGAACAGGCGCTGAACTGAACAGGAAGTGAAGAGTAACAGAATGTAGAAGGTATATATTTACACACTGTCACTGCGCAACACTTCCCCACAACTCCCCGCCCACATACCTGCAGCAGCGACTGATGCAGCGTGATCTCCAGCTCGGCCAATCGGTTTGCCGGATCCTCACACTTGTCCTGGATCTCCAGGTCCTGCAGGGGGATGGTGTCCCAGCGGCTGCAGTTGGCGGCTAACTGGTGCACGAGCTCGTACTGCCCCGGGAGAGCCAGGCTGAGTCGAGTCTGACGCCCGTGAGTGAAACACAGCTTTCTCCTTTTACAAGCCATGCCCCCCGGCCCACAGGTCCCGCCCAGTTCTGAGCCGAGGGGGAGGAGCTTCTCTCCCAGGAGGCAGTTGAGGAGCTGGTAGCGGGCGGGGCAGTCTTGTCCGAGGACCAGGATGTAGGGGGCGCTACCCACCACGCCGTGGAGGAACTCCTCATCGGGACGGGGGATGGAGACGCAGCCGAGCTGACCTGAGGGGGGCGGGGCAGACATTTATTACATCACAGATCACAATTTAAATATGTCCCGTTAGCTGAGCGAACAAGCTGTAGGTGGCGCTGATGTACAAACACGAGTGTAATCCTCACGCCTGTCTTTTATTCCACTGCGTTCATGTGATGTGTTTTAATGGTGATAAATGAACCTGTAGTGTGACGTCAAAGAACTGATTATTTTCCTCTCGCTGCACTCCGGACACATCGCTCCGATAAACGAGCCGAGAGACACACCGGAGTGGACAAACAGATCATCGGGTCTGTCCCAGTACAGCCTGCTCTGTGTGTGTGTGTGTGTGTGTGTGTGTGTGTGTGTATGCCCTCAGGCCCTCATCTTATGATCCGAACACACACGCACACAGTATTCATGTTGGTTATTAGCACGGCTCTAATCTCTGCTGAGTCACTGTGAGGTTATACAATAATGCAGCACTGAGCTGCTTTACACACACACACACACACACACACACACACACACACACACACACACACACACACACACACACACACACACACACACAGCGTTCAATGGGTGGTAAGACTGTGTGTGTGTGTGTGTGTGTGTGTGTGTGTGTGTTAAACCTGCTCCACTGCAGTCTGAGTGAAGGTGAGGAGCCAAACTGGAAGGCATCATAAACACATACACACACACACACATCTCCACACACACACACACACCTCCACACTCATATACACACACACACACACTCATACACACCTCCACACTCATATACACACACACACTCATACACACCTCCACACTCATATACACACACACTCATACACACCTCCACACTCATATACACACACACACTCATACACACCTCCACACTCATATACACACACACATACACACCTCCACACTCATATACACACACACATACACACCTCCACACTCATATATACACACACACTCATACACACCTCCACACTCATATACACACACACACACTCATACACACCTCCACACTCATATAGACACACACACTCATACACACCTCCACACTCATATACACACACACACTCATACACACCTCCACACTCATATACACACACACATACACACCTCCACACTCATATATACACACACACTCATACACACCTCCACACTCATATACACACACACACACTCATACACACCTCCACACTCATATACACACACACTCATACACACCTCCACACTCATATATACACACACACTCATACACACCTCCACACTCATATACACACACACACACTCATACACACCTCCACACTCATATACACACACACTCATACACACCTCCACACTCATATACACACACACTCATACACACCTCCACACTCATATACACATACACACATACACACTCATATACATACACACTCATACACACCTCCACACTCATATACACATACACACATACACACCTCCACACTCATATACACATACACACATACACACTCATATACACATACACACATACATACCTCCACACTCATATAGACACACACACTCATACACACCTCCACACTCATATATACACACACACTCATACACACCTCCACACTCATATATACACACACACTCATACACACCTCCACACTCATATATACACACACACTCATACACACCTCCACACTCATATATACACACACACTCATACACACCTCCACACATATAAACACACACACTCATACACACCTCCACACTCATATACACACACACACTCATACACACCTCCACACTCATATATACACACACACTCATATACACCTCCACACTCATATACACACACACTCATATACACACACACTCATATACACACACACACTCATATACACACACACTCATATACACACACACACTCATACACACCTCCACACTCATAGACACACACACTCATACACACCTCCACACATATATACACACACACTCATACACACCTCCACACTCATATACACACACACACTCATACACACCTCCACACTCATATATACACACACACTCATACACACCTCCACACATATATACACACACACTCATACACACCTCCACACTCATACACACCTCCACACTCATACACACCTCCACACTCATATATACACACACACTCATACACACCTCCACACTCATATATACACACACACACACATACACACCTCCACACTCATATATATACACACACTCATACACACCTCCACACTCATATATACACACACACTCATACACACCTCCACACTCATATATACACACACACTCATACACACCCCCACACTCATATACACCTCCACACTCATATATACACACACACACACATACACACCTCCACACTCATATACACATACACACATACACACTCATATACGCACACACACTCATACACACCTCCACACTCATATACACATACACACATATCACACCTCCACACTCATATACACATACACTCATACACACCTCCACACTCATATACACATACACACATACACACCTCCACACTCATATACGCACACACACTCATACACACCTCCACACTCATATACACATACACACATACACACCTCCACACTCATATACGCACACCACACTCATACACACACCTCCACACTCATACACACCTCCACACTCATACACACCTCCACACTCATACACACCCCCACACTCATACACACCTCCACACTCATATATACACACACACACCTCTCCACACTCATACACACCTCCACACTCATATATACACACACACTCATACACACCTCCACACTCATATATATACACACACTCATACACACCTCCACACTCATATATACACACACACTCATACACACCTCCACACTCATACACACCTCCACACTCATACACACCTCCACACTCATACACACCTCCACACTCATACACACCTCCACACTCATACACACCTCCACACTCATACACACCTCCACACTCATATATACACACACATTCATACACACCTCCACACTCATATATACACACACACACACACACACACCTCCACACTCATATATATACACACATTCATACACACCTCAACACTCATATATATACACACATTCATACACACCTCAACCCTCATATACACACATTCATACACACCTCAACACTCATATACACACACTCATATACACCTCCACACTCATAGACACACACACTCATACACACACACTCATACACACCTCCACACTCATATATACACACACACTCATACACACCTCCACACATATATACACACACACTCATACACACCTCCACACTCATATACACACACACACACACACACACACCCTCCACACTCATATATATATACACACATTCATACACACCTCAACACTCATATACACACACACTCATATACACCTCCACACTCATATACACACACACTCATATACACACACACTCATACACACCTCCACACTCATATACACACACACTCATACACACCTCCACACTCATAGACACACACACTCATACACACCTCCACACTCATACACACCTCCACACTCATACACACCTCCACACTCATACACACCTCCACACTCATACACACCTCCACACTCATATATACACACACATTCATACACACCTCCACACTCATATATACACACACACACACACCTCCACACTCATATATATACACACATTCATACACACCTCAACACTCATATATATACACACACTCATACACACCTCCACACTCATACACACCTCCACACTCATACACACCTCCACACTCATACACACCTCCACACTCATGCACACCTCCACACTCATATACACACACACACACACACACACACACACACACCCCTCCACACTCATATATATATACACACATTCATACACACCTCCACACTCATATATACACACACACTCATACACACCTCCACACTCATATATACACACACATTCATACACACCTCCACACTCATATATACACACACACTCATACACACCTCCACACTCATGTATATACACACACATTCATACACACCTCAACACTCATATATATACACACACATTCATACACACCTCAACACTCATATACACACACTCATACACACCTCCACACTCATATATATACACACATTCATACACACCTCAACACTCATATATATACACACATTCATACACACCTCAACACTCATACACACACACTCATACACACCTCCACACACACACACACACCTCCACACTCATACACACCTAAACACTCATATACACAGACACACACACCTCCAGACTCATACACACCTCTCCACACTCATACACACCTCCACACTCATATACACACACACACACACACACACACACACACCTCCACACTCATATATACACACACACACACACCTCTCCACACTCATACACACCTCCACACTCATATATACACACACACACACACCTCCACACTCATACACACCTCTCCACACTCATACACACCTCAACACTCATATACACACACACTCATATACACCTCCACACTCATATACACACACACTCATACACACCTCCACACTCATAGACACACACACACACCTCCACACTCATATATACACACACACTCATACACACCTCCACACTCATACACACCTCAACACTCATACACACACACACACACACCTCCACACTCATACACACCTCCACACTCATATACACACACACACACTCATACACACCTCCACACTCATATATACACACACACTCATACACACCTCCACACTCATACACACCTCAACACTCACACACACTCATACACACCTCCACACTCACGCACACACACCTCCACACTCATACACCTCCACACTCATACACACCTCTCCACACTCATACACACCTAAACACTCATATACACAGACACACACACCTCCACACACACACACTCCTCCACACTCATACACACCTCAACACTCATATACACACACACACACACACACACACACACACACACACCTCCACACTCATATACACACACACACACACCTCTCCACACTCATACACACCTCAACACTCATACACACACACAAACACACACACACACACACCTCCACACTCATACACACCTCTCCACACTCACGTACACACACACACACCTCCACACTCATATATACACACACACTCATACACACCTCCACACTCATACACATCTCCACACACACACACACACACCTCCACACTCATACACACCTCAACACTCATATACACACACACACCTCCACACTCATACACACCTCCACACTCATACACACCTCCACACTCACACACACACACCTCCACACACTCATACACACCTCCACACTCACGCACACACACCTCCACACTCACGCACACACACCTCCACACTCACGCACACCTCAACACTCATACACACACACCTCCACACACACACACTCCTCCACACTCATGCACACCTCCACACACACACACACCCCCACACACACACCTCCACACTCACACCTACACACACACCTCCACACTCATACACACCTACACACACTCCTCCACACTCATACACACCTACACACACACCTCCACACTCACACACACACCTCCACACACTCACACACACACCTCCACACACACACACACACACCTCCACACTCATACACACCTCCACACACTCACACACACCTCCACACACTCACACACACCTCCACACACTCATACACACCTCCACACACTCATACACACCTCCACACACACACACACACCCACACACACACACACCCCCACACACACACCTCCACACACACACCTACACACACACCTCCACACTCACACCTACACACACACCTCCACACTCACACACACACACACACCTCCACACACTCACACACACCTCCACACTCACACACACACCTCCACACTCACACACACACACCTCCACACTCATACAACAAACTTTATGACAAACACAATAACAATAAAGTGCTTCCTTAAATAAACAATTTCGACTTTCACTTAATTACAGCATCTATAGAATCTATAAATCTGTCTGCATCTGTCTCTCCAACCAAAATGTCTGCCTGCCTGCCTGCCTGTCTGTCTGCCTGCCTGCCTGTCTGTCTGTCTGCCTGTCTGTCTGCCTGCCTGCCTGCCTGTCTGTCTGTCTGTCTGTCTGCCTGCCTGTCTGTCTGTCTGTGAGCTCAGGGCTGTTGAGGGATAAACTCGGAGCTGTATATTTCTCTCTCAGAGGAAGTGGGCCGTGAGTGAGAGCTGATTAAAACCTTCTCAGCCTCAGCGAGAGAACAATCAGATGCTTGTTGTTGTGTAAATTCACCTTTATTCCTCAATTCCTCTGGAAGTGTGACAGAAGCTCCGCCCCTGGAATTTTAATTATTTCTGTAATTACTGTGGACTTACATACGAACACGTGAGAACAAACCAGGAGGATGTTTTCATGGTTAAAGAGCTGTGAAGTGAAGTTACTGTAAGCAGATGGAGTTTAAATAAAACTTCAGTTTACTGACACATAGTTCAGTGTCTGATCTCGGCCCATGTCTGATCTCGAGCGGTGTCTGATCTCGAGCGGTGTCTGATCTCGAGCGGTGTCTGATCTCGAGCGGTGTCTGATCTCGGCCCGTGTCTGATCAGTGGTGTTTTTCTCAGCAGTAACAGGACCGAGGTGGTGAATAAGGCGCTTAGTGAAAATAACAAGGTTTTACTGAGCAGTGAGTGAAAGCAGAATAATCTCCTCCTGTAACTGGGCTTTAACCCAATACACCCCCGGAGCTCGTTTATATTAAACTCAATCATGATGATGTCATCAATAATAATAATAATAATAATAATAATTCTGGTTGATCAGTTCAGACAGAATTTAAATATCCGCTAATGAGTAATAGAAGTGTATGGCCACCAGTTTAGCTTAGCACAGGAAATAAATCATCTCAGTCACCACACATCACTTCATTTCTCTCAGTTAATGACCTCACTTCCTGTTTTCAGAAACCCTCCTCTCTCTCTGTACACCTGCGAGGGAAAGTCTGATGACGCTTTCTGTAAAGTTTCGTAAAGATTTTTATCACATTTGCAGAGAAGTGAAAAAACAAATCTAGTTGAAAGGTTTAGTTTGGGCTTTTAGCGGCGGTTGAAGCTTTATGTGGTTCCACACTTCACGGTTCTGGAGATACGAAAATACAAAACACTCCTCTACAGCGCCACCATCAGGCCGTCTCAGGCAGCGCTGGGGTCTGAACTCATAACCTTCTGATTACTGAAGCATGCGCACCAAACACGTGAGTAATAAACACTGTGTGGGTGTGTGAGTGTGTGTGTGTGTGTGAGAGTGTGTATGTGTGTGTGTGCATGTGTGTGTGTGTTGCAGTAAAATAATCAACGGGGTGGTGTGATGCAGTGGAGTTACTTTTTAACCCCCCTGAGGCTGATTATTTTTCTCTAACAGCACGCCCCCCGGAGTGTTTTATTCCTCTTATACCACAGCAGTGTACCGACAATTACTATTTACTATTGATTAAAGGGCAAAATGTCATACTTTTTATCCATTTATAGTTACATTTAATGTTGTGAAAAAAGTTACTTCCTGTTGTCGCTTATGTTATAGCAGCTATAAACACTCATCCCCTCACCAGCCCTCTCTCTATTCCCTCTCTCTATTTAAGTCAATAAGACAAAAAGACGCAGCTTGTTACGCACGTTAGTGAGAAACCGTAAAGAAGCGTAAACTCTTCTGTCCTGAAGATGAAGTTTTACCTCTGACTGTTACAGAGCGCTGACACTGGAGACTCCTTCCGTAAACGTCTCCTTACTCTAATAAAACTTCAGCGTATCAACCGTTTGTAATCCGTCCGCCGTCCGCGTCCCCGTGAACGGGCCGTCGCTATAGAAACCATAACGTATTAGAACGAGAGCGCATTAATATAAACCTGCGCTACTGTCAGAGCTGCTGTTATAGAGAATTAATCAACACCTTCCGACCAATCAGAGCGCAGAGTACCGCAGTGTCTCACCCTGCTCCAGGTCTCCAGCCGTACACACGTTGCTGTAGTTCTGTCTCATCTCCCTGAAGAAGCCGCTCGTCTCCTTCAGGTTCTTCTTCAGCAGCGCCGAGTTTTTGTTGTAGCTGCTGAAGACGCGAGTGAGCTCTCGGGGTAAAGGACTCATCTTCTGCAAGTTTCCTCCCTCCGTCATCTCTCTCTCTCTCTCACACACTGATGATGATGATGAAGATGCTGAACTGACAGCTCTCTCTCTCTCTCTCTCTCCTCACATGTGCACCTCCTGCAGGTTGTGGATCAGAGATGAGGAGATAAAAATCCACCAGATGTTTTTGCTTTGTCTTGTTTAAGAGTGCGGAAAAAAAATAAAATAAAATAAATTCCTTATTTCATCATCAGCTTCATCTGAGCCCTGACATTTCCTTCACACCTACTCACCTCCGAGAGCTGATTAATGCATTGTTTTTAATATAAATCACATACATTAAAGTCTGAAAGCGTGACTCCTGTGTATAAAGTGAGGGAGGAAAAGTATTCGCCCCCTCCTTCACCTCCTCCTCTTCCTCCAGATTCAGTCCAACAAAACAAAACACCAACAACAACAACAACAACAACTACTCCCAAAAGAACGTCCGGATTTACCAGCTCACTTCACAGAGAGGTTTCTTCTTTATCTGTGAGCGATGAAAGAAAATAAATAAATAAATCCCAAACAAAAATACTAAGTCTGCTAACCAGCCTCTCGCGCTAACTTTAATTAGCCAGATGCTAGCTCACTTGTCACAGCCAACTTTACTATTCTTTTTTTTTTTTTTTTTTGTAGCCAGCAAGCTAACCCGGACAACAGCAACCCATCCCTCAGGCAAAACTGTGCAAAGACCCCTCTCCAAACCCAAACCCAAACCCGGACATTTTAACCCGCTTTTAAAAATCTGACCCGTGTTAACCAGCCATCGGCTCACTGCTCCGACTCCCCACTGCGGTCTGCTGCTAGCGAATAAACCCCACACTTCCGGGGGTGCACTTTAAAACACGCGAGCTGTTCGTCTTGTCACAGCAGCTCCAAGGCTGTACTTATCCCGGAGTTATTCGGAGTTAAAGTCTTCCCGTGGCGGTTATACCGTGTCTTTACAGAGTATACACTGACTGCAGGACGGTATGTGTGTGTATATATATGTGTGTGTGTATATATGTGTGTGTATATGTGTGTGTGTGTGTGTGTGCAGCCGGAGAGCCGCGCTGCCCAAAAAGGGGTGTTTTTGAAGGCTCGCCCTGCTCCGGTGCATTCTGGGATACGTAGTCACAACAAGTGTCCCGCCCTGTACACGTTAAAACGTGGCGCTGTTTTATTGTGGATTAATTCAGTTTTCCGGCATTACCTTCAGCGGGTTCGTTTTGAAAATGGAAATCTAATGGATTTATCGGTTTTAAGTATTAAAAGATGTACAATACACGCCCGCCGGCTGTGGCGGTTTCATGTTTACATGAAGAATCGGGAAATTTAAAGGGGCTTTCTACATTTACTCAACCGCCTGGCACGCGCCCACACTTGTTGTGTTTTGTCTCCGCCTGGCGGTGAGGTGCTGTAACTGCACCAGGCCGTCAGAACAACAGGACACATTATACAGCACAATACGCTGAGGTTGATTATTTCCTGTACAAACACCACACTCGGGTGATTACACCTCACATCACTCGGAGTCTCTTTTAATCCGGAAGGAAGTAACACTTACTCCGTTTTTTTTTTTAACAAAACAATTTTGTTAGTTACTTCAGGATTGAACGTTTTGTATCTCATAAAAGTTTATAAAATGTAGTCCAACCACGACGTGGGGAAAAAAACTACACGTACCAAGAAACTCTCGCTCGATTGTCTGGTCAGCGTTAGCATCTCGCTAATCATTAGTGACTAGCATGCTAGCTGCTGTGTGTGTATGAGATAGAGAGAGAGAGAGAGAGAGAGAGAGAGAGAGAGAGAGAGAGTATCTAATACCTACAAGGAAACAGAGACTTTCCATTATGTTTGTTAAACCATAATATATATATTTATATATAGCGCTAAGAGCTAACTAGCGATGATGCAAACCCTCAGAATACCCGGATGAGGCGGTGGCATGTGATTGGTCCACACAAATCAGCTCCCGCCTACAGGATGTGTAGTATAGAGAACATGTCGAAACCCTTGATATTTAATCATATATTAATTAATTAATTAATTCAAGATTATTTAAATCAGTCATTATTTAACTGTGTGTGTGTGTGTGTGTGTGTGTGTGTGTGTGTGTGTGTGTGTGTGTGTAATACATCAGGGTTTCTTTACTCACTTCTCCTGATTATTTATGAGGGAAATATTACACCATATCCTCTTAAATATAAAATTATAACACTGTGGATATTTTTCTGACTGTGTGTTTCTCTTGGTGTTTTGTTTTTGTTCAGGTTGTGTGTGTGTGTGTGTGTGTGTGTGTGTGTATCCGCCTACATGTGTCTGTTGTATCTGAAGAATGCACTTTGGGGATTTCGTATGATTAATGTTATTGTAATGTGTTTACAGTAAAGATGCACTTCTGCACTTCTGGGAAATAATAATATCTGTTCAGCTCAGTATCACATTCACAGTCTGTTTGTTGCAGTTGATTTTGAGTCTCATCTATAAACTATGGCAGCGGTTAAGACGTTGGGCTACTGATCAGAAGGTCATGAGTTCAAACCCCAGCACCACCAAGCTGCCACTGTTGGGCCCCTGAGCGAGGCCCTTAACCCTCAACTGTTCGGATGTATAAATGAGATGAATGTAAGTCGCTCTGGATAAGGGCTTCTGCCGAAATGCCGTACATGTAAAATATATGGCTGAAAAATCCTGGATATTTATTAGCGAGTCTTAATGTACTCAATCTGTATATAAAATATTATATTAAACATGCACGTGCGTTCTTAAACTTATTCTTAAATCTCAATGTACATTGACTTCTTTTTAAAGAGGAAAGAAAACCCCTCAGCTGTCCAAACCCCGCCCACACACCCCAAGCTCCGCCCCTGTCTGCTTGCTGAAGCCCCGCCCGTGTGTGAATATGAGCCGCGGGTTGGTGGTGCAGTGTGTTACCTGTGTGTGTGTGTGAGTGTGTGTGAGTGAGAGAGAGAGAGGACGTGGTGAAGCTTCTGCTGTGCTGCTGCAGGTGAAAGGGAAGTTGAGTGAAGTGAACTGGATGACCTGAGCTTACCTGAGCTGGACCTGAGCTGTGTAGTGATCAGGTGAAACATGGAGGTGACGCGATTCGGACGCGGACTGGACACTGTGTCGGAGGGTCATCATGCCTACCGGAAGTGCCCCTCTCCGGGAAAACGGCACGCGGTCAAGCGGCATCATCACAAACACAACCTGAAGCACAGGTACGACTTCCTGGAGACTCTGGGCAAAGGGACATACGGCAAAGTGAAGAAAGCGGTGGACAGAACCGGAAAACTGGTGGGTATCAACACTCTCTAAAGTAAAGTGAACTTCAATGTTAGTTTTATTTGTAGAGAAGATTCCCATCTTAAAGACGCGCCTGCTTTTGTGTTTATATACAGAGTTAATACACGATTCTCCTCAATAACCCATTCTGCACTGAACCCCTGCGGTGTGCAGCTTTTACCCAGGGACCACCTCTTACACCTTTATTGACCTTTTACACTCTCAGAAATAAAGGTACCAAACGGCACTGTTTTCTTCTCCTTGCTGCAGTGCAAAATACCATTAAGTACCATTAAGTACCATTAAGGGACAGCATCTGTATCTTCAGTGTTTATCTCTCACCTGGAAACCTTTTCCACTAATGTACCTTTAAAAGCTAATTAACGCTACACAACACACACCTTCCCAGGTACAAGATACACACACACACACACAAAGAGTGAAAAACGTGTGCTTTGATGGTACCAATCCAGGAAACGTGCAGTTTAGTACCTTTATATCTGAGAGTGTTGAATATTATTTTAAAGGTACACTATAGTCAGATTTCCTGGTTAAAGGTGTTCACCTGAGGGTACTGCTCCAGCAACAAGGAGTGGTACTGTTAAAGTTAGTGTCTTTTGTTGTCGATTTTCCTGTGTGTGTGTGTGTGTGTGTGTGTGTGTGTACAATTTTGGCTACCTTTCATTCCCATGTCTTTATGTGCATACACACACACACACACACACACACACACACACACACACACACACACACACACACGCGCAACATCTCATTGTGTTCATGAGTGAAGCATGGCATGAGTCATAGTGAGAAGAAAGACACACAGAAAACTGGCCCACTCACATACTCCCTGCTCACAAACAAAACACAGAACAGGTTTTTACTCATCATCATCATCATCCTATATATATATATATATATATATATATATACACACACACACACACATGGAGGGGGGTGCACACTGACGTACACTAACTCTACAGTTCATTTTTTTTTACAGTTGATTTTATATTAACTGGTGTGTGTGTGTGTGTGTGTGTGTGTGTTAAATCCAGTGTGTTAAACATAAAACATTATAAAAATAATTCCTCACTAACCCACATTGTGTTGTGGTGTACAAGACGAGACTGAGGCTCAGTGACTCAACACTTTTTAAATGTTTATCATGATTAATTAATAATAATACTATACATCTTTATTATTACTACTATAATAATAATAATACATTATTATTATTATTATTATTAGACCCAGTTTGTCACTATTTTCTTCAAAGCCACAAGACTTCAGACTGAGTTTTCTTCATCATAACAAGTCCAGTCACCTTGACTCACAAGACATTTCAAAATCACACACACACCATATTATTTATTTATTTGAGACTTTCACTTCCTTGTAATCACCGTAGCTCGTCCTCTCCATGTGGTTTATTCCTGCTGGAGAAATATATATATATATATATATATATATATATAACATCCAGCAGGAGAAAACCCCCTGAAACCTGTGTAGGAAGCTACAGAAGGACTTCAGGTTTCTTTAGAGTTCGGATGTTTGTTGTTTATTATAAACCTTTATAAACCTCAGCTGTGCTGTAACTGAGGACATTTTCCTGATAAAGAGACGTTAGTAATGCACCAGGTGAAGTAGTCTCATGTGTGTTTAACATTTTAAACGTTCAGAATGCCACTCTGTGTGTGTGTGTGTGTGTGTGAGAGACTTGGTGTAGATAAGTGTGTCCTTTCTAAAGTTTCTCGTCACCGTCACACTGAAGTTAATCCTGTGTTTTAACTGATTTTTCCCTTCTAATCATGAAGGCACACTACTGCACACGTTTTTTAGAAGTGTGTGTGTGTGTGTGTGTCACTACTCAGTTTTTCTTCGACTCTGTGTTTGAGTCCTTTGTCTGTCCTCTAGTTAAAGCAGTCCAGCTTCAGACGCTCTTCTGATGAAGAAATGACGCAAAAATTCCCTGTTCTTTCCTCCTCGTGTGTTTTCTGTGAATGAAAGTGTGTGATGAAAGTGTGTGATGAAAGTGTGTGATGAAAGTGTGTGATGATCTGGTCGTGTCATCATACTGTCAGTAAACACAGACAGGAAGTTCAGCAGTATCAGTAATCAGGCATCACAACATTCAACAACACACACACACACACACACAATACCGTATTAAACCCACTCACCACTCACAGTGCATTATGGGTAATACAACAATGGCGCATTATCACCCCAACATCAGATACACGCCATCAAGAATGAGATCAGAGTCTCTGTGGGTTCTAGTGTTTGGGCTCTTCTACAGTTCCGTCATGGTGGACCAATCAGAAGGCGGTACGGCTCACGTCCTCCTCTGAAAAGCCAACATCAGGTTTTATCGCAACGTTCTATTCTGTTATAGACATGATAGATTTTTGTGATTTATAAATTCCACTTCCCTGTTGTCTTCTGTGTGACAGTGAATCGGTGAATCAGCCTCCAGCTGACTGGTGTCTCGGGATGTGGGGGGGGAACACCGACCAGGAAGTGAAAGTTCAATTATCGCTCCGTGCTGTAAAGCTGTAACCTGTAATTTTACTCAAAAGACGTGAGATTACCACTCGGCATTCGGGTTTCACGGAGTGGGGTTTCGGGGGGGGATTCAGAAAGCGATAATGGGACCGTGGGAGGAAAAATACAAACTCTGATAGGTGTCTGGAAAAAGAAATGAAATCCAAGACAAAATAATATAAGGAAAAATCATTTTGGGGTTTTCCCCTAGATCACTTCCTCTTTCATATCAGTGTGTAGCTGCTTGATCTGATTTTATATCTCCCCCTCTCTCCCTCTCTCTCCCTCTCTCTCTCTCTCTCTCACACACACACTTCTCACGGTGCTGATTCATGCTGGACTACAGAGCGAGACAGGTAGAGAGCGAGACAGGTAGAGAGCGAGACAGGTAGAGAGCGAGACAGGTAGCAGGGGCAAGGGAAAGAGGACAAAATGAAAAACAGAAAGGGAGAAAGGTTAAGATAAAAGAGAGTGGGGGAAAAAAAGAGTATGACTATGGAGCAGTAGACAGACAGACAGAGAGAGAGACAGACAGAGTGAGACAGACAGAGAGTGAGACAGACAGAGAGTGAGACAGACAGAGAGTGAGACAGACAGAGAGTGAGACAGACAGAGAGTGAGACAGACCGAGAGTGAGACAGACCGAGATTCTATGCTGTTGTTGAAACGTGTTTTTATTAAGGACGTGTTGAGACGTGAATAGTTTCCCTGATTTTTTTCCCTTGAACTGGTGAGAGAGAGAGAGAGAGAGAGAGAGAGAGAGAGATATATCGTGACTGCAGTATTTATCCTCCACATACCTGTGCCAGGCTTCTCTGGAAATAGCGGTCAGAGAAACACAAGCGGTTAAAAACAGCATGGTTTAATACCCTGAGGAGGAAATGCCAGGCGTGTGTCCCACAGCGTCCCGGTGAACACGGCTATATTTAACTCCTCCAAACTGCCCTGTTATTTCCTGTTCGACGCTCCAGAAATCCACCGAGAGATAAAGACCTGCCCAGACTCGTTCAGATTTCCACATAATCAACTCAAACACTCGCTTCCTGCAGCTTTCCACTCCTCACTGCTGCACTGTGGGTAAATATGGACAGAAACGAAGGGCTTCAGATAAACATTACACCTGCATGTGTGTAAACACCAACAGCATGAACACATCTACACCACAAACAAGCACCGACCACCACCACGTTCACCACGTTCACCAGCTTCTGTGATTTATTTAAGTGTAAAACCTCAGTACTGGATATCAGCTGGTACTCAGAAGTAGACGAATGTGATGAGTGTATCGTGTGTGTGTGTGTGTGTGGGGCCTCTGACATCTGTTGCTCACCCTCCGTCTCTCCTGCCCTGGAGGTCCCTGATGATGCGTACAGGCCCATGGAATCTCAAGCATTTGCTCTCTCTCACACACACACACACACACACACACACACACACACACACACACACACACACACACACACACACACACACACACACACACACCAGTGAAGGACAACATGTTGGAGGGGGAAAAAACGTGTGGAAATTGTTAAGGTGTTGAACTAACACATCAGTTTTGAAGACTGATTTTCCTTTTTCATCTGGAAGTCTTGTGGTTTATTAATTTAGGATGTGTTTAACTGTGTTAATGATACACACACAGTAATTTAATCTTATTATTATTATTACTAGGTAAAGAGAATTATATGTGTTTATCGAGGTGTTTTTAAATGAAGAATAGCTGCTTTAACAGTTCAGGTCTAATGTAGTGGGGTTTACATTTCTGAGCCCGGCTCCAGATAACAGACTCGTATCATGTACAATACGGGGTGTGTTTTGCGTTTGTGTCGCAGGTGGCCATCAAATCCATCAGGAAAGAAAATATCAAAGATGAACAGGACCTGACGCACATCAGGAGAGAGATCGAGATCATGTCGTCCCTCAATCACCCCTACATCATCACCATATACGAGGGTAGGTCTGACGTCTAATCACGCGTCTGATACACAGTAGGAGGCAATTATCCTGTGGGCGGGGTGGCGGATCTACCGTTCCGGTTCCATACACGATAAATAAATTCCCCCCGATGAAGTGAAAGCGGTTCTCAATGTAAACCCAGGAGAAACACGAGTGTGAAATACGAGGCGGGGGATTTGACGTGAGATGATAAACGGTGTTAAATAGTACAGAGAGTCTGTGTTCATTATAACATCAGGAGATTAACGAGAAAGCTGATTAGTGCGTGGTGTCGGGAGACTGCATTATTACTGGCACGCAAAGTCTTTTGTTCAGAAACGACCCAGTTAGACTAAACGAGCACGTCATCCGGCTTTATGTAAGTCACTTGATGTGTACGCGTGTGTCTGGTATGAATATTAATTTTTTTTTAAAGCACAGATGTTAACGTGTGTGTGTGTGTGTGTGTGTGTGTGTGTGTGTGTAGTGTTTGAGAATAAGGATAAGATCGTGATCGTGATGGAGTACGCCAGTAGAGGAGATTTATTCGACTACATCAGTGGGAGGCAGATCCCTGAGCGAGAGGCCCGACACATCTTCAGACAGATCGTCTCAGCTGTGCACTACTGCCATCGGGTAAACGTCCTGCCTGACCACTGCACTCCGTCTACGCCTCGCGTCTACGCCTCTTTCTGACACCATACGCAATTTATACACGCAACGCTTCCCTCAAGAATATTTTTCCATTTTAAACAAGACGTCTGGTTTATGGTCCAGTTTGTACGGCTGTATCCCACTAGCCTGGCTGTACCAATGAAACCATGGCAACCAACAGTAAACAACAACAAAAATAATAATAATCACTGCCAATTATACAGACTAAACACACGCACAAGCAACTGAGCACTGTAGGATCTTATAAAGCCTTCAGCCCACACCCATACTGCATTGTTTGACTGTTGACCAACACCACACACACACACACACACACACACACACACACACACACACACACACACACACACACACACACACACATCTCTGCCTTATATAACCACACAGACACTAAACAGGAGCAATGAAGCAACAGGAATGAGACAAACGAATGCCAGCAGCTCTGTGTGTTATATAACCGCACGCGATATGAAGCTCCACTCCACAACACTGAAACCTCAACGTGCGATTAAATTACAATCAGACTGTGCAACCTGTAGGCCATTTTAACGTGTGATTTTAATTATTTTAATACATTTTAATTAAAAAAAACGAATTCCTATAAATGTGGTGTCCATATCAGGTGAAATCTATTACATCAGAAAACCAGAGAAAGTGACTCTGATTGTTTTATAAAAGCTGTTCAAATTGAATAAATGAGACGAGTCATTCTGTCTAAAAAAAGGAACTATTTTTCTGTCTCATCCCAAACGGAAACAATTTGTGGAATTGGAAATTGCTCTTCTGCATTTTTCTTCCTTTTTAACTATTGTTTTTTTTTTTTTTTTCTTCCTTCCTTTCCTCTTTTCCTGATGTGCATGATTGCTCAAATCTTTTTGTCCCCCCCCCCCTTTCTTTTTCTGGTCTGCATTTTCATTCCTTCTCTGGTTTCTGGGAATCCGTGAGTTGAAGGTATTCCCTCCTGCCGAGAAACAGGACAGGGCGGGGCATAGCTCACATTCCACACTGGGGTTTTTTATTTTTTCTTATGACCTTATTTAGAGATCGGTGAAACAAGATAAGCAGACTGAACCGGTCAGTTTTCTGCTGAACGGACAGCAAATCTGCACCGACACGAATAAATCTGTACACATATACGTTTAATAAGAGTCGGGTTTGGTTATAGAGCAGGTTAGAGGAAAACGTACAGAAACCAAAAATCTCAGACGGGTTTAAGCAGATAAAGAAATAAGACATTAAACTACAACAAATACATCAAAAGCATGATATAAGATTTATTATTATTATTATTATTATTAAATCTCTTAATGTAATTATACATCGTGTAAATAGATCATGGTATAATTTAAAAAGGACACAGAAACTACATAAAAATGGACCAACAAAAAAAGAAAAGAGCTTAACAGGATAAGAGAAGGTCTGCATCACAGAAGAAAAGAAAGATTTATAAAAAGATACCTGACATGCACTACACTAAATATTTATACACTACAGACCATAAATACTTTATTTTATTTCTACAGCCCGTTTCTCACACTCCAGATGTTTCGAATAAAATTGAAAGTAGGCTTTTTATTGAGCTTTGATGTTTTTCTCTTTGTGGTTTTTGAGAAGGATTTTTTTTGTAGCTGTAGTCCTTTTGTTTTACGAGCAGTCTGAGTTAACGATACGTTTTTTACATTCCTCTGTTGCAGAACGGCATCGTGCACCGCGACCTGAAACTGGAAAACATCCTGCTGGACGCAAACGGAGACGTGAAGGTGAGACGCTCAACACCTGCTCTCTGTGTGTGTGTGTGTGTGTGTGTGTGTGTGTGTGAGAGAGAATAAACATGTACCAATAAAGCTCACACCCATTGTGTGTATATGCAATGGGATGTTCTGCATCTGTGAACTGAACACACACACACACACACACACACACACACACACACCCTTCAGTATCACCTGCACTGTAGTTTTTGATATTTATCACACTTGTGTTGGAAAATCGTCATTTTCTGTTTTAACTGGTCAGCATTGTGGCTGTAAATAAACGATGGCTGCGTCTCGTTTAGGATTCGGTTTCACCAGACGTCAACACTTTAGTGCGCTTCGCACGTGATGTTTACTTTCACCGCGACTCTCTCAGCTTCAACCCAAACACGGCAAAAAAGCGAGCAGAGTCGAGTCAAACCGTGCGGTGGAAAAGCGACTACGGCTTTGTGCTCGTGTGCAGAAGAGTGGCGCCGGGTTAGCGAGTTCCATATGCTGCCTGTCGGTTACCATGGGAACACGACTCTCACGACCGAAGTGATTGTGAAATGACGTAAGGACACGTAAGAAAGTGTCGTTAGTAAAGCGGTTGTGTTTTTCAGATCGCTGACTTCGGACTGTCGAACCTGTACCGGAGCGACGAGTACCTGCAGACGTACTGTGGCAGCCCGCTGTACGCCTCTCCTGAGATCGTTAACGGGCGGCCGTATAAAGGGCCAGAGGTGGACAGCTGGTCTCTGGGCGTCCTCCTGTACGCTTTGGTGCACGGAGCCATGCCGTTCGACGGCCAAGACTACAAGACGCTGGTGCGGCAGATCAGCACCGGAAACTACCGCAAACCCACCAAGCCATCAGGTACTCATTAAACTCCTGTCAGATAACTAAAAGGAAGTGCAGGTTATGTAGAAAGTTATTTACTCATGGTGTATGTTCCTTCAACAAATCAGTGGAATGGAAAAGCCACCATTTGTACAAATACTGAAGCAAAATCCAGTAAAATACCAAAAAGCCTAAACGTAATGCTGTTCTGATATAAAACTACAAAATTTATGTTGTAAATTATCTGGTATGATTTTAAATGGCTTTTGGTAAAGAATTTACACACAGTCTCCTCCCCCTCATATACAGATGCATGTGGTTTGATCCGCTGGATGTTGATGTTAAACCCTGATCGCAGGGCGACTCTAGAAGAAATTGCAGGCCACTGGTGGCTTAACTGGGGTTACCAGCGTCCTCTTCTGGCTGAGAATGAGACCACCACAACAACAACTACTACCACCACCACGTCGTCACAAGCGAGCAACTCGGCACGAATCGCCGATTGGTTCCGAAGAACTTCTCGACCTCTGCTGCACAGCGGCTCGAAAATGCGCTGCCTTCTACGTCCAGGAGGGGGAGTGACGGGAGACGCGCCCATCGCCCGTCAGCGCTCGATTCGCAGGTCACGCAAAGAAAACGACGTCTCTCAGAGCATGCAAGAGAACACCGCGCCCAGGCCGTTTAAAGGCATCCTGAAAAAACGTGGCAGCTTGAAACAGAAGCCGTGTGGTGAACCACAGGTTCCGCCTTTGGAGGAGAAAATTACGAATGCAATAGTGGTGCCACCTGTACCCCAGTCTCCGCCTCCTCCGCCAGCTCCACCCCCTCGCAAGGGAATCCTGAAGAAGCCGGTAGAGAGGGAGAGGGAATCGGGTTATTACTCCTCGTCCACTGAAAGCAGTGACTCCACCCAAACACCACAGCTTGTGCTGTGCACTATGATGCCCCCGAGACGTAAAGGAATCCTTAAACGTAACGGAAAATTTTCCTCCGGTGTTTTGCAAGAATTCGGGGAATTCGGCTCGCTGGACCAACTGGCAGCATCCCTTCCACCTGGGGGCGTCAGATCCCGTCCCAGCATGGCCATCAGCGAGGACAGCATCCTTTCGTCAGAATCCTTTGATCGGTTAGACCTACCCGATCGCCGTGAACCGGCAATGAAGGTGGATCGTCCGGCAAGGGGCGGCTCGATGCGTGGCAGCGTTTCGGCTGACAATCTACTGGACCTGAAGGAAAGCAGGCAGGAATTATGGGATACAGACAAGATTGGAGAAAGCACGTTATCCATCACGGACTGTGAAAACGTGACCCAGGTCTACAAGTCTGACTGTAACGGCACCCACGTTAGCTGAAACTCTCGATACAAACACAGAACTCGTTGAAACCCGACAAGTCCATCTCAGGACGTGTTCTGATTCTGCGTGGGAAAGGAATCGTCGTGGAGACAGCAGTCCTGGAACAGAGAAGGACGACTAGACGGACAGAGTTAGCCGAGCTTCCACATTCCACAGACTCGAGAAGGCACGTTCTCCATCACAGACTGAAAACGTGACCCAGGTGTACAACTCGGCCTTTAACGGTGGTGGAAATAGACCTAGCCGAAATCAGATATTAACCCTATTTAAGACGTGGCTGTCGGGTCGGCATTAGTCCGTCACAGTTTTGTTGAGACATACAAAGGACATTTATTAGTGGAGCCAGAATGGAGTGGAAAGGGAAAAGTGTAGAGAAATGTCTCAGGCAGCTGTTCTTAGAGAGGTAATTCTCCTTTTAAACAGCATTTCTTAAATACATTTTTGACTTAACGAGGCTGCAGCCTCTCTATATGTCAAACCGGGACCTTGTTTTGTTGAGACTTAAGCTTGAAAATGAACCAAAAGAACCAAAGGTGCTGAAAATAGACGTTTAAAAAGACATTTAAGGGGTAATAATCAGACTACAGAGAAATGAGGACCAGAAGAAATCTAAAGGAAACCTTTCGGTTTATCATCTGCAAGCTCAGATGTCTGCAGCTCAGAGTCCATTAGTGATAAGAGTTTTTATTTTTTATTTTTTAAAGTTCGTTAACCTTGTTAATGATTAACCTTTAAGACAGACGGTTATTAGTCGCACTCTCGGCTGAAACACCAGACCAGACATGGCTATTTATTGCTTTATGAATTTACTCTTGTGATAAGGATTAGTAGATGTAAATAGACTGTGAGAAGTTTGTAAAAACAGTTTTGTAAGCGGTACTCGCTCATCGAGGCCTCTAAGTGAAAACACTGTCTTGTTGTTTTATTTTTATTTTTTAATTGTATTTTTTAAAAAAATTTTTTTTTTTTTTTTTTAAAACCTGCTATTGTCCAACAATCTGAGATCAAGAAGAAATGAAGGCAGGTGCATTTTGTTGCTTCTGTCCAACTTTCACTGATGTAGAAACTTTCAATAATCCTTAATTTAATTTTTTTTAAATAGTAATTTTATTTCCATGACAATTCAGAATGTCTTACTGGTCTTGTGTTTATACCATTTCACCCTCATTTCATGTGGGGGGGAAAAAAAAAAAAAAAAAAAAAAAAAAACACAGTAGGAATGTCATAACGCATTACTGCTTGTCTCAAACTGAGTCGAGCAAACTCTGTTTGCCAAAGTGCCTGACCTTTTTTGGTAGCGTCTACACTGAAACCGATACCGGATCAGTGGGTCAATAAAAACTCACAAACACGACTAACGTATTGCGTTTTCATCTTTTCATTTCATAGCTAACACCCCGGGGGTTTATGACTGGTTTTATAGCTCAAATAATAAACTCTGATTACTGACATCTGTTGAGAAGTCAAAGATCAAAGCTGTAGTTATATCCAAACAAGAAGCTCAGATGATGATCTACTGATTCTCTCGGTGGTAACTAGGAATGTACCGATGATCAGTTATAAAATATACCGAGATATTCACTCACCTGAGGTCCACTGGAGAGGAGACTGAAGACAAGAGCATTCTGTTCATTCTAATTTGTGAGAAATTAAATGAAAAATGGCTTTGAGGAAAGAGAGCAACTCGCGAATCACTTGCGTCATGTGAAGTTAAACAATAATAATAATAATAATCACAAAGAAAAGTTTTTTTTTTTTTTTTTAAAAGAACAGTGTTGTATTATTTAAGCAGTAATAATATATTTAAAACTTTGGTTTCACTCAAACACTCTGACGGTGATGTTTTGAAAGCAGCGTCAGTCAAGCGTGCAAAAGGTCAAATAGGGAAATTCAAACATTGTGCAAAAACATACCAAAATGTGAAGGACACGAGTCAAGCATGCAGTTTAACACACAGACAACAAACACACGTTATATATAAATATATAGAGGTGCAGTTAATGAACTAAAAGCTTTATGAACTCTCAAACTGAAAAGCAGCAGTTTAATTACTTGTGCTATAGTGTGTTAATTTATAGATTAGATATACGGAAGAAAGAGGAAATAACGATCAGATAATTTAGTGGATGTGCAGCTTACGTGTGAAATTCCAAATGACTAACCATCCTAATTAAAGTTAGAATATTAAAGTGTATTTTAACACTTTAATATCATATTAGATTCAATCTGTAGTCATTCAACATTTATTACTAATTAAAAGATGAGCTACGGTAATAATTCTAGTACTTTAATTTAAATGAATATAGAAACAGGTAGCATCTAACGAAAGCTACAATTTAGTCAACGTAACTAATGTGCGTGTTAAATTAACACGTGTGCCTATCGATCTTTTCAATTCGGGCATACTGATTTACAATGAAATAAAATAATAATCCTATAATGAACAGGAGCTAACGAGACGTCTGGGGTGATTATGTAAAGCTCAGAGGTGACAGTTTGACTTCCTGGATCCTTACAGGTGTGTTGCTGGCCTCATGAACAGGTGATCCAGACTTGCACAGGGTTGAGTTTGGGGGCAGAGTGAGCTTCAGAGTCTCCTCCAAGGCAGCGTAACAGTCACAGAGAGACACCTGAGAGGGACAGGAAGGAGGGAAAAAAAAAAACTGATATGTGCCTTGTCTGACATGGGACACTTATTCACACCATGGACTAGATGGGTTCAAGACCTGCACCCATCACACATCACAGCGCTCCTTACTGATATTTACAGCCATATCCACATCACTGCAGCAAACACGGCTCTTCGCCGTTCATTATATCACCTACTAACAGGCAGCATGAACTTACTGACAGACGGCTATCTCGGGCCACGGTCAAGGTCAGGACTCCTTATTATCCACATCACATGAGCTTTGGTCATTTTAATGGATTTGGACTCACACTTCAGTCACGTAAATTAAAGTCTCACCGGGTCAGTGTCTAAGACGTTAGCCATGAGCTGCAGGAGTGTGTCGCAGGACAGCGCGCCGTCCAGCAGGTTCAGACGCTGAACTGCAGCAGCCGCACAGCTACAGGCGATAACGGAGGGCCGATACGTTGAAAATGTGAACTCTGCAACACACACACACACAGAAGTGTAGCTTTACTGCTGTAGTAGTGTGTAAAACAGAAGCAGATACACAGCTAAAGGTAATAATGTAAGGAAGACGCACTGATCACTGAACACACGCACACTCTGTGTGTACAGTTCAAACAGCAGTCGGTTCTACTCGTCCCAAGGCAACGTGATGAACAGGATAAATTATCGATAATACGCTGTACGAAAGACAGTTACAGACGCAATAATTCAACAGCTGGAGCCTGAGAACACGTGTCAGTCTACTATGCACCTACTAGCAGATGGGAGGAAATAGAAGAACCCAGAGGAAACCCACATGGACAGTAACCTGAGCTCAGAATCGAACCAAGGACCCTGGAGCTGTGATTCGATTCATATAATATATTTGACCTCTTCTTTTATTTATTTTAGATTTTTGCCATTATATGCTAAAGTGGAAGTCATAAGCTTTCAGTACTTTTTTTTAAGATACATTACCTCTGTAGCTTCAGTGCAAAATTAAACTTAACTTAGTATCAGCCTGTGCATGTAAACATGCGCTAATTATTTTCCGTACACTGTATATCTCTATACACAATACCAGTGTCTGTGCTGTATATGTTTTTATTTGCATTCTGAAAATACAGTACATACTGTAACACACCTCTAATAAAAAGCACTAAAACATTTTGTACACCAAACGTGTCTTGGTGTGATTGATTAGATTTTTGGTAAAGGGAACCAACCTGTTCCTTTATAACACTGCCATCAGTCACATCACCTCAGAGGCTGCAGCTGATACACAACTGATCTCACTAACATTATTATTGTTTTTTTTTTAATTCGAGCTGCTCTGACCAAGACTGACTGCTAACATAATCCACAATAGAATTCAGTAGTGACGTATAAAATTGGTAAACCTGTTTGTGTGTGTGTGTGTGTATTAATATAAGCTCTGTTAAAAAGAGCACAATAGGCACACACACACACCTCCACTGTGACCTCACCGACCCTCTGTCTATGCCGCAGGCCTGGGAGGAATACACACGCTCCCGTCAGACAGGTGTCTCTCAGACTGGTGTGTCCCTGTCCATTCATACACTATCACTATCTGCCGGGAAGTGGTGACCCCAAAAGAATGGCTTGTAATATCCCATAATATGTCTGTGGTTGCCTTGGGCTACGTGAGTTACCAGATGAGGAAGGGCAGGTGGGTGGATAGGGGTTTCACATCAGATCTAGCTCAGGCTATCACACAAACACACACACACATAACCCAAAGTGTGTGTGTATACAGAACCATCATCATATGACACAGTACCTGTATGGAAATAAATGGCTATGTGAACCTATACCTGTGTGTGTGTGTGTGTGTGTGTGTGTGTGTGTGTTTACCTGTAGCAGCTAGAGCGATGTATGAGTGTGTGTGTCTGCGCAGGGCTGAGAGGTCATGAGGAATTATGGGAAGGCCCTGCAGTAGTGGCTCCAGGAAGTCGGAGGGCAGCACCGAGGCCAAATCCCAGTCCAGCCTAGACACAACCACTATCTCCCACTGCTACACACACACACACACACACACACACACACACACACGGGGTATTAGAACGCACACTTAAGAGTACTATACATAGATGTGCTCTGGGTGACAAAACTAAATTATTGTGAAAATTAATCAAATTAAAAATGGCCTTTGAGTTTTGTCTACATCACTGTGATATTTGTGGGCAGGATAAAAATAAACAATAGCCATTCAGCAAAGACATGTTAAGATGCCTACTTTTTATAAGCCAATCAAACCGTGATGGTACGATAATCAGCTCTTTGTTAAAATTACCAGTAGCTGTGAAACGGAGACGGCGTTGTCGGTGTAGACGCAGAGCTTCGCGGCGCTCAGAGGAACCGTCTCTCTGAGTTTGGAGGCTAGGAACATGCAGACGGTGCCGAGCAGCTGCAGACTGGATGTGTCCACGAGATAGTGAGCCATATACCTGTCCAGGTACTGCACTGCCAACGGAAACACCTCCTCCTCGCACCTCTGCTCCTCACACACCTGGAGAACCCAAAACAGGAAGTCAGAGGTCCAGTCGTGAGCAGTTGTTTTACTGAACCCATCATAGCAGCTTCAGATCTTCAACTACTGTCGTATGACCTTTGCATTTCAGGACACGCTCAGATTTACTACGCTTTGATTTACTACTAAAAACAGTAGTGCATTGGATGAATAAACAGACTTACAGACACACAACAGGATGACAAACAACTGATTCAGTCTGAAAATCAGTCTGAACGCTGGCTTTTGTCACCTTGATGTGACCTTAGAGTAGAAATGTCAGAGATGGGAATCCTGACTCATTTTTAGTGAATCAAATCGCTTGGCTGAGCTCACGTATAAGAGTCGATTCCCATTTCGGTTCCCAAATCAACTTTTCTTTTTCTTCTAAAAAACTGATCAGGTTTGAGATATTTTCACCAGTTCTTGTTTTTAATGGCTGAAATTGCGTCCTTGTTGTTCTACTTTTTAATAAAAAAAATAATAATACAAAAAACCTATTAATTTGCGTTTTATTTTAGAAAATATGCAGACGGATCCTCGCTGTCATGCCGAGAATCAAACACACGACTCAACCGTTTGACAGCTCAAATGTTGAAAAGACATTAACATGGAATAAATCTGATTAGCATATAAAGGGCAAGACTTATGGTATGAACAAAACAAAGTGGAAATGAACGGGGAAAACATTGCTATCCGGGTCGGCTCTTAAGGTTCACCTCAAAGAGCCGACTCAAAGGGTTGACTCCTTCGCGAACGACTCATCTCTATTCATCAGTGTCTTGCGTCTATAAAGCAGCAGGTTTACAGTAAAGCCCAGTTGGACCCAAAGTCTTTTTAAGTTTTCGAATTATTATTTTTTACTTATTACATTTAATAATAATTAATCTTACCTGCAACATCCAAACAGTTAAAATTCTTCTCATATACGGCTGCACATCCCTCTGTATGGTGCTGAAATAAGACTCTGAAATCGTGTGGTTTTTCTCTAAACTCGTCAGGTTTCTCCAAACCCGGTTATCTCCGGTCAGAACCGGATCACAGCCGGCGCGAACCGGCCTGCGCTCTGAGGAGTCATCAGTGGCTGACAAGAACTGCTCATTTTCACGACAAATCAACTCCATTCGACAATTAACTACAAATAACAATGACAAGTTTTAGTCTAAAGGGTCGCTCCGATTCTAGGCGAGACCTTTATAATTTGAACGAGCTGTATGTAATCGGTAGGCTAACTAGTTAGCAGTGCTCTTTAGTTTTTGTCTTTTTTTAAAGCTAAATCTTGAGCTAATACTATTCCAAACAACTCTAGTCGCTGACTAAACGACGCCTAGCCAGCGCCGGCTAGTTTAACTGCCAACAAACACCTTTAACATTATAAACATCTTCAACTAATCTGTAAGGTTCTTCACCGTCTTATTCAAGGATGAGGGATTTCAAAATGGCGCCCGAGCGGAAAGACACGAGCGCGCGCGACTGTTGGCGGTCTCGCGCCAACGGAAGTCCTGTCGCGTTCTATTCCTCACGCGAACCTTGTGCATAGCCAAACAAAATAGTGACCGGAAATGGATTTTCTACACAAATATGCGTTAATGGGCATAAAACTGACCGAAAATCTGTCAGGCTTATGACTAAAACACAGGAAATGTCTTAATATTTTTAATGGTTTTAAGTGACATTTTATCCATTAAATGATGCAAAATGCCTTGTCATACATATGGAGTTCTTAAGTAATTACATTTAAAGAAAAGACAGAGATATCAGTTTTTATAGTTCATATTTATTACAAAGTTGAGAGTCAGAAATCAAGTGTGTGTTATCAGGCCTCAGCTTGACCTTTCAAGGGCACTTCTCAGTTTGACATAACTGTCCACGCCGGCCTTGTGTGTGTTTATTTTAGCGATTAGCCAACAGATTAATAAAAGCACTGTGATATTAACAGGTGACTAAACACTTTGAGTGAAGGAAGTGTTTCTTTCACATTTGACTTGATAAAGATATTCCAAAAAGTTGTTGAATTAAAGGTACCCTAAGCAATGTTTCACCTGTGCGTGAAAACAGACACGCTTCTGTTTCGGTCCTGAATAATGTGACTTCTTATTTTCTGTCACAATTTTTACACGTTACACTGTAATAAATAGGTTTATTAATATGTTATCTGGCAGTAATGGGAATTTGTGCTTAGTGTACCTTTAAACGATCGAGCAGGGTGAGTACAGCTAATATTTAAAGTCTTGATTTGCGAGTCCTGTGTTTTTCAGTCCATTGTCATGGCAGGTGTGGCGTCCTCCTGATCTCGTGCCTCTGAGTTTTGAAGCTCGCGCCTGATTTCGGCTGATATCTGTGCGTGCGTTTGGACCTTCAGCAGCTCCAGCAGCGCCCCCTTCTGTTCAGAGGCCAGGTCGGCCTTGTAGCGCTGCACCAGTGTGAGCAGACTCTGATGCCACAGCACAGGAAGAACGCGCCGCTCTGTCCGGAACGACAGGAAGTGAGCGACCAGTGCGTCCAGCACACGGAATGGCAGCGCGTACTTCTTATCCAGCAGCAGGCGAAGGAAGATGCTGTTTGCTCCATTGTACTCCATTTCAGCCAGTTTCAGCATGGCGGCGCTGCAGAAAAACACAGACACACAATTAGATACTTGAATGAATATGATATAACACAATATCCAGCACTGTGTTCCACTCAGCACAGAGGATTAATCGGTAGCCAGCCTTGAGGGCACAAAGACCACTATCTACTTCTAAGATAGTAGTAAAACTTGTCCCTATTTTGGACAAGTTTTAAGGAATGTTGCCTCAGTCCCGCTCAAATAAGCCTGATGTTTCAGTCTTAAAATGCCAAGATGCGAGTAAACAAATGTCACGTACACGATATGCTAGAAATCTTATTCGGATGCTGACTAACGTGAACAAATAAATATACTTCAAATATTATACTGTGATAATATTGTAAACCCAGATGAGAGATTAGGATATAATGATATGACTGAGGTGTGGGTTATTTTACAGATTTTATCAGCTGGGACGTGCACATTCAGCAGGGTCGAGAATTTACATTTGCCCTTTCAAGTCCACAGCTTTAAATACTTTCAGAAGAGCATATAATATGTCAAGAAAACAGATTAATGTGTGAGATGAAAAGAAAAAATAAATAAAAGTTTCTGTTTGCTCATAGCCTAGCAGCTGAGATCTACAGATTGAGAGAGAGAGAGAGAAAGTGCATGTGCATGTTACCTGGAGTGCAGTACAGGTATAGAGCACTTGGTGAGGATGCTGCCGATGATGACGGCCTCCCTCAGAGTGCAGGTTCCTGACTCACACAGCGGGATTAGGATTCCTGCAGGAAGGAAATTCATCACTCGTTAATTACTACTGATTGGTTCATTAACACTGTTAGATCAGGTGTTCATTCTTCTCCTGGAGGACCACAGGTCACTTTTTTCCCTGCTCAAAGTCACCTGATTCCACTCAGCAGTTTATCATCATTACTTCAGTTTAAAATATCATCAGGCTGAGCTGGACTCCTGACCTCTGCTGGTGAAACTGATGACCCATGTGTTAGAGACCACGTTGTCATTTTACGAAACTACTTTTGCCCTTTCTGTCTGTTCTACAATTGTGAATAACACTGCCCCCTAGTGCTCTAATACATTTGTGCAACTTGTATTACACAACACGGAAGAAAATTGACACAAGATTGGTCCAAGTCTTTATATAGTACTGTATTATTTAGAGATAATGATGATAATAATAATAATAATAATAATAATAATAATAATAATACAGCATACAGATAAAAACATGGAACAGATAAATTAAACCAGTTAAAATTCTTAACGTTTTGCTGTAATCTAATATCTACTCTTATATTTAAAAGGTAACTCATCACTATAATATTTAAAGATACGTTTTAAATTCCCAAAACTGTTAGATTTTTAATACCGTTACTAATTCAGTGCTTGTGTCCTGCACAGCATTCAATCCTTTTCCTCTATAAAAAAAATTAATACATAAATAAATAAATAAATAAGGGTAGAGAGATCCTGAGCTGGAACTTTTGCCTGCGACTGAACCCAGAACGCAGGTTTAAACCAAACCCACACTGACCTTTAAACCAGGCCCCGGGTTTAAACAGAGCTTTCTTCAGAGCGGTGTACAGGTGGAAGTTCAGCTTCTTGTACTCGGAGATGTCATCTCTGATCCGCGGCAGCAGCACGAGGTTATAGAAGCGCTGAGCCATTCGCTCCTTCAGGTTTGACGAAAAAATCCTGCATGCACGTGTTCAGATGTAACAGATAAATAAACAAAGCCGTTGTAGTCATAAACTCGACACTTCATACAAGGTCATGTGAAAAAATAAGTACACCCAGTGGAATCTGGACAAGCAAACAATTGATCCTCTTTGAACAGTGCCTATTAATAAAGGTGATCAAATGACACATAAAATTTACATTTTGTAGTAATTTTCACAATTTAAATGAATAAAGTAGTAAGTACACCCCTACATTTATCACACCTTCACATCCATATAATTAGAATCAGGTGTTGAAGATCAGGTGCCAGTGATTAGAAGCTGCTTAGGGAGTGCAGGTGGAACCGGTCTTATTTACTGAGGTGTGTGTGGTGTCATCATGCCAAGATCTAAAGAGTTCTGTAAGACCTTCAGAAAAAAGGTTGTGGATGCCTATGAGTCTGGCAAGGGATTTTAAAAAGATCTCCAGATTATCTGAAATACATCATTCCACTGTAAGGAAAATCTACAAATGGAACAGATTTCAAACGACTGCCAGTTAGTCCAGGACTGGCCGTCCCAGCGAATTCAGCCCAAGAGCAGACCGTCTGATGTGGAAAGTGGTCTCCAAGATTTCATCACAGGATCTGCTAGTAAGTCTAGTAACTGTTGGTGTCAAAGTGCAGGCTTCTACAATCAGAAAGAGATTGCACAAATTTGACCCTCATGGGAGGCGTGGCAGGAAAAAACCTTTGCAAGACTACAGTTTGCCAACGAGCATTTAGGCAAAGACCAGGCCTTTTGGAATAATGTGCTCTGGACAGAAGAATCAAAGATAGAGTTGTTTGGCCACAGTAACAGCAGACATGTTTGGTGCAGACCAAAGACAGCTTTTCAGGAGAAGCACCTCATACCAACTGTGAAGCACGGTGGTGGAAATGTTATGGTTTGGGGTTGCTTCGCTGCCTCAGGGACTGGACAACTTGTATTCATTGATTCAACTATGAATTCTGCATCATATCAAAGAGTGCTTGAAGAAATTTGAGGCTGTCTGTCCGTCAGTTGAAGCTGAACCGAAAGTGAACCTTTCGACAGGATAATGATCATAAGCACACTAGCAAATCCACCAAGGAACGTCTCAAAAAGAAGAAATGGAGGGTTATGGAATGGCCTCATCAAAGCCCGGATTTGAAACGGGTAGTACATGCATGAAAACCCTCAAACATCTTGCAACTGAAAGAATATCGCATGGAAGAGTGGTCAAACATTTGAGCAAGAAAATTAATTTTCTTTGTGGTTTTGTTCGAGTATATCACCTTTATTAATAGGCACTGTTTCAAAGAGGATCAAATGTTTGCTGGTCCAAATATGTCATAAAAGCCAACAATTTCCACGGGGTGTATTTATTTTTTCACACGATTTTGTGCGCATGTGTGTGTCGCACCGTGTGGCCTGGTACATCGCCGCTGCGCTCCACGTCTCGGGCTCGGTGAGGTAGAGGACCTGCTCCCAGTTGGACAGTGCCGGGATGATCTTAAACGCTTTGGGCAGTTTCCCACTGCGGTACTTACACAGAACCTGAGGAAGAACCACACGGTCAGCACAGAACCCCACGATTACATCACGCTTCAGTGAAATGAGTAATCAGTGAGAGTGACAGAGAAACAGAAACTGTACGATTGCAGCCAATCACGTGCTTTACATTTGCATACAATGGGGGGGAAAGTATGTGATCCCCTGCTGATTTTGTACGTTTGCCCACTGACAAAGAAATGATCAGTCTATAATTTTAATGGTAGGTGTATTTTAACAGTGAGAGACAGAATAACAACAAAAACATCCAGAAAAACACATTTCAAAAAAGTTATAAATTGATTTGCATTTTAATGAGTGAAATAAGTATTTGACCCCCTATCAATCAGCAAGATTTCTGGCTCCCAGGTGTCTTTTACACAGGTAATGAGCTGAGATTAGGAGTACTCTCTTAAAGGGAGTGCTCCTAATCTCAGTTTGTTACCTGTATAAAAGACACCTGTCCACAGAAGCAATCAATCAATCAGATTCCAAACTCTCCACCATAGCCAAGACCAAAGAGCTGTCCAAGGATGTCAGGGACAAGATTGTAGACCTACACAAGGCTGGAATGGGCTACAAGACCATCGCCAAGCAGCTTGGTGAGAAGGTGACAACAGTTGGTGTGATTATTCGCAAATGGAAGAAACTGTCAGTCTCCCTCGGTCTGGGGCTCCATGCAAGATCTCACCTCGTGGAGTTTCAATGATCATGAGAACGGTGAGGAATCAGCCCAGAACTACACGGGAGGATCTTGTTAATGATCTCAAGGCAGCTGGGACCGTAGTCACCAAGAAAACAATTGGTAACACACTACGCCGTGAAGGACTGAAATCCTGCAGCGCCCGCAAGGTCCCCCTGCTCAAGAAAGCACATGTACAGGCCTGTCTGAAGTTTGCCTGAATGATTCAGAGGAGAACTGGGTGAAAGTGTTGTGGTCAGGTGTGGTCAGATCTCTTTGGCATCAACTCAACTCGCCGTGTTTGGAGGAGGAGGAATGCTGCCTATGACCCCAAGTCATAACACCATCCCCCCCGTCAAACATGGACGTGGGAACATTATGCTTTGGGGTTGTTTTTCTGCTAAGGGGACAGGACAACTGCACCGCATCAAAGGGACGATGGATGGGGCCATGTACCGTCAAATCTTGGGTGAGAACCTCCTTCCCTCAGCCAGGGCATTGAAAATGACCTTAATGACTTGGAGAGGATCTGCAAAGAGGAGTGGGACAAAATCCCTCCTGAGATGTGTGCAAACCTGGTGGCCAACTACAAGAAACGTCTGACCTCTGTGATTGCCAACAAGGGTTTTGCCACCAAGTACTAAGTCGAAGGGGTCAAATACTTATTTCACTCATTAAAATGCAAATCAATTTATAACTTTTTTGAAATGTGTTTTTCTGGATGTTTTTGTTGTTATTCTGTCTCTCACTGTTAAAATACACCTACCATTAAAATTATACACTGATCATTTCTTTGTCAGTGGGCAAACGTACAAAATCAGCAGGGGATCAGATAATTTTCTCCCCCCCACTGTATGTGTGTGAATGTCAGAGCAATCATGAAGAACATCACTATAGCCATCTATCCCATCTTTTCATTAAGGTTCTTTATACAGGTGTGCATCATTGTGGGCGTGGTGTGGGAATGCCCTCACCTTACTGACTCCTCTGTACACCTCTATAACCCGGGGGTCGAGCTGAGGCATGGGTTGCCCCGAAACCTCCGACATCACTGTACCCACCTCCGTCTGCTTCTCTGTGATCTTCTCCATGATGATGTCAGCTAAAGTACGCCTGTCTCACACACACACACACACACACACACACACAAAAGCTTATATTGTAAGAAAAAGGGTTCGCATAAACACACACCTGACAGGTGGGTTCTTTGTTTACCTGACAGGTGGGTTCTTTGTTTACCTGACAGGTGGGTTCTTTGTTTACCTGACAGGTGGGTTCTTTGTTTACCTGACAGGTGGGTTCTTGTTCATGAACATCTGGATGGCCTTTTCATCCTCTGGATCAACGTCCACATCTGTGACACCTTCTCCCTCCTCCATTTCCAGATCGGGCCATTCCTCATCCGACTCGGCGTCCTTACTGCTCGGACCTGCTGAGGCACAAACACTCACGTCAACTACAAACATCAAAATATGATTTCTTCAGCGATGTTTAAAACAGCTACAATGTCATGGCAGCTATAAACAGTCGTTTCCTCAGCAGTCTCTGTTTTAAAGTTAACAACAAACAAACACACAGCTTGTTACGCACAGAAGAAACCGCAAAGAAGCGTAAACTCCTCTGTCCTGAAGATGTCGGAAAGCTTCAAGTTACAGCTTTACCTCTGACTGTTACAAAGCGCTGACACTGGAGACTCCTTCCATACATGTTACATAAACGTCTCCTTACAGAAAACGATTTTAATCCGTCTATATTGACATTAAACACCTCGTGTGTGTGTGTGTGTGTGTGTGTGTTTAATTGACCCTCAGTGTGTGTGTGTGTGTGTGAGTGACTGACCCAGCAGTGCAGAAGGCTGTTTTTCATTTTTCTTCTTCTTGTCCACCTCGGGACTCAGGCCGTACTCCCCCTGCAGCTCCTCCTGCTGAATGCGGGCCTGCTGCAGGATTTTCCGGGACAGTTTCTCATCCACATACTCCTCCTCCTCCTGAGCTTCATCTCTGCGCTTCTTCTCTCTGTGTGTGTAGCGGAGAGCCGTGTCTCCCTGCAGGATCTGATCCGCCAGAGGGACAGGGACAGGGACAGGGCCAGAGCCCCTGGTCCGCTCCGCTTTACCCCGCTTCACCTTCGGCATCACCGCTAAACCTCACCGTCCACACCGCTAAACTTCAAAACCTCCCAAAAACACACAGTAAACACAGCGCGGACTGCTTTTACCGTCCGAACACAAACACGTGGGTTTTCACCTCAGAGCAAATGGCGAACGCACATGCGCAGATCGCTTCACATGCGCAGATCGCGTCAATTGCGCACACACGCGCACACACACACGCGCGCGTGCTGTTTCTGTTTACCCTTCCGTCATATTTCTTACATCTTTACACATCAAACTCAAAAACCGCACTGGATTATTATGTCGCACATAAATATTCACAAAATCGTTTCATTTTCTTTATCTTTCGCGTCGGTTGTGTTGAGTAAACCGGAAGCAGTTGGAAGAACCCGGAAGTGAACGTATGTAGACGCTTTTTTTACTTTTTTCAAAGGAGTTTTATAAGATGGGAGTTACATGGTAAGAATAAATGATTTACATATCAAATAATTATTTTGTACTTCTTTTTTTTGTATTTGTATTAAAGTCTCTGCATTAAAGATTGCGGTTATATGAACAGTGTTTACATGATGAGGGTCCTTGTGTTTGTTAATCATCTTACTGTGTGTGTGTGTGTGTGTGTGTGTGTGTGATGAGAACATTTCAGCTGTCATTCTGTTCATTTATAAACAACAGCAGCTGCTTCCTTACTTATATTATTATTTAAATTATACATTTTAAATCCACCACGTTTGATTTTAACAAGAGTTATTATAAAGAAACGTGTGATTACAGATCACCACTGATAATAATAATAATAAGAAGAAGAAGAAGAACTTGCACTGTCTCCATCACTTTTTTCCTGTGTGTGTGTGTGTGTGTGTGTGTGTGTGTGTGTGTGTGTGTGTGTAAGTGTGTGTCAGGTGCCGGTGGTGGAGGGGAAGAGTGTCCAGCAGACGGTGGAGCAGCTGCATAAGAGACTGGAGCAGCTTGGGGCAGTGAAACAGGGCAGCTTCTTCGTGGACTGTGAGACGTATCATGCTACAGCAAACACTGGAGGTAAAACATCACACACACACACACACACACACTAACTGCACTACAAACAGTGGAAAATCACCTACTAAATCATCACATCAGCATTGTGATCAGTGGGGGTGGGGCCAGTGCAAGAGTGACAACAGATTAGCCCTGCCCACTTCACACAGAACAAGGCTAGTCACTTTGATCACAATGATTCAGGCTTTTTAATGAGGATTGTGACTTAAGTGTGTGTGTGTGTGTGTGTGTGTGTGTGTGTGTGTGTGTGTATCAGCTCAGCCCTCTAAGCTCTTGTACGTGATGCATAACTCGGAGACGCCTCTCAGTTGTCTGGCTCTGTTTGATGGCGGCCCCACGCTGGCGGCGGACGCTAACTTCGACGTGCTCATGGTGAAGCTGAAGAGCCACTTCCAGAACGCTAAGGGCCACAAGGTGGAGAGCCGCGGCGCCCGCTATCGCTACACAGACTTCCTGATTAAGGTCGGCACGGTAACGATGAGCTCCAGCGCTCGGGGGATCTCGGTGGAGGTCAGAAATCTCTCTCTCTCACACACACACACACACACACAAATACAAAATACACAATACACAAACAAACAGGGGACTGTGAATGTGATTTGCACACTGTGTGTGTGTGTGTGTGTGTGTGTGCGCGCGCAGGTGGAATACTCAGCTTGTGTGGTTCCTGGTGACTGTTGGAACCTGATGAAGGAGTTCATGCAGAGTTTTCTGGGCTCCAGCGTTCCTGACCTGCCCTCCGTGTTCAGCAGTAAGGCAGAGGGTCTGTTCGCTCCGGCTGACTGCATGGACACCATGAACCAGTACCTCGAGCTCTTCAGCAAAATCCGCAAACAGCAGGTGCTGCCGGGGACCGGTGTGCGCTGAGAGCCACACACACACACACACACACGGAAACATAGTCCAGGCTGAAAAGAAGAAACCACACACACACAACTCTTTCAGCTCTGGACCAGGACAAGAACTGTAAAACCTCACAACTCACACTTCCAGTTCCTCAGCTGTGTGTTTTCTTCACTTTTTTAAAACTTCATCTGCTGAAGCAACAGAGTCAGCAGACACTATGACTGAACTTTGGTGGGGTTTTCATTTGTAAAGAAAATGCCAGTTGTTCACTAAAATAAAGAATTCAGTTGATTTGTACTGCAGCAGTAATACTGTCATTTATTAAGTAGGCAGTAAAATACGATGGAGCTCTTACTCAGTCTGCAGCTGGTTACTCACGCTAGCGAGAAACCGCAAAGAAGCGTAAACTCCTCTGTCCCGAAAACGTCGGAAAACTTCAAGTTACAGCCTTACCTCTGACTGTTACAGAGCGCTGACACTGGAGACTCCTTCCATACATGTTACATAAACATCTCCTTACAGAAAATGTGAATGAGCTGTTACTATAGAAACGGTAACGTATTAGAAAGAGCACACTGATTATAAATAAAGCTGTGATTTGCAGCTGATCTACTGTCGGAGCTGCTGTTATAGAAAATTAATCAACACCTGACGACCAATCAGAATTCAGCAGCAGCATGGGACAGGTTCATATAAGCCATGATTGACAATATATTATTATTTATACAGTGTGTGTGTGTGTGTATATATATATATATATATATATATATATATATATGTATTGTTTATTCTCACGTATAACTGCTAATGTTATTTTTATTTTATATGAATTTATTATATCATATACAAGGTGAATTCAGGTTTAAGTCTTCATTTATATTCACTTTTCCTCTGAAGTAGTTTATAAGCCCTACTCGGCGTGTTCAGCTGCACGAGCTGAAGTGATTTTCAGAATAAATAAATAAAAAATAAAAATAAATTTGAGAATCTCCGGAGCTTTGTTCACCGGACACGCCGAGTAGCTCCTCTTTGCCCCGCCTCTGCGTCCCGACGTCACTGACGCCTTGTGTAGTGTGACTGGCGTGTCCAACAGCCAATAAGAATCCACGCTTATCAGGCTCACGACCAATCAGAAACATCGCGACTGAAAACTGAATCCCAAATGACTCCCCATTGGATGTATAGTGCACTATGTACAGTGTGGAGCGCCGTTACTGTTTTTAAACTATGTAGTGCACTGTGTAGGGAGCAGGAAACCATTTGGGACAGAGCCTCTGATTCTGTCCGGGTCCGGGTTCGGTTGAACCCAAAAAAAAAAAACAAAAAAAAAATATCCGTGACAGGTCGCGTGCGGAAGATGATGACGGTAAATAAAAAGCCGCATACAGACAGAGAAATGAGCGGAAAATATTCCACACGGAGAGTTTTGTAAATGATTCTCTCTCAGATGTTGAGGGTTTATCCGGAGGAACATGGCGAGGCTCTAAACTTTACATTTGTGTTCTCGCTCTTGGTTTATATAGCGGATCTCAGACTTTAATCCGAGCTCGAGCTCCCGGTGTGTGTTTTTTGTTTGTTTGTTTCTTTAAAGATTTTTAAACAAAAGTTGATTTTTCAACTAAATAATTTTTTCCCGCTGATGAAGAATAAACCCCGGAGCTGTGTGTCGGATGTTACAGAGCAGTAACTCTGTACACTGAAGTTTTTTTTGTGACTGGTTATTCTTTAGGCTTGGTCTAAAGAGCGCTCTTTGTTCTGAGGTAAGTACTGAGGATGCTAGGCTAGCTCACTAGCTTAGCTTAGTTAGCGTTAGCATTAGCGTACCGGCACCCGGCTAGCGCGGCTTGCTAACTTCTCTTTCTCAGTTAAAAAAAAAAAAAAAAAAAAGATTCAGTCTCCTCACAGTAAATGAAAAACAATAAACCGTTGTTGTTGTTGTTGTTGTTTACTGAGACAATCTGAGGTACTTTTAAAAACAGTGGTGATATAACGGCACGGGCGCTTACAGATTCCCGAGTTTTGGACAGAGAGCGATGAAGTGAAATATCGCGATATTTCAGCTGCTCACGATCATTGCATGGGAATTCAGTTTAAGGCTTTTTTTCCACTGCACCGTGGCAGTACCGGACCGGAAGCTCCTGTTTTTCTGGTGATGGGCTTGAAGCTGTTCTCTCATCTCATGTCAGTGTGTTAGTGATTCAGATTAACATCAGCTCCAGTCTGAACACCACACTGTTTACTTTCTCAGCCTCAGATTAACTGACGCTTCCCGTCCTGTCTGACCACCCAGGAGAGGACTGGACCCTCAACGCTGCTCGCTGATTGTTCTGTGATGTCACAGTGTTGATCCAACCTGACCGCGTGTTTACGTTTCTCCACGGCAGCGTGACACGAGGTCGCCGCTGATGAGGAGATCTTCGCTCTGAGCGTGTGCTCCATCAGCCCTTTATGAGTCCACTTTCATGGTACGTCACACGACTTCACGCCCTCTGTTGTGATTTTTGTGGGTTTTTTTGCACTATAATAAATTGTAAACGTGTGTGTGTGTGTGTGTGTGTGTGTGTGTGTGTGTGTGTGTGTGTGTGTTTCCCCCCCCCCTCAGCTCCGGTCCCGTCATGCCGCAGTGCTGTGGCTCCTGACTCTCGAGGGCTGATGAGTGTTTGGGCGCGATGGAGCGCTGCAAGCATGTGGTCCGTCTCCGTTTGGGACAAGACCACTCCATCCTGAACCCTCAGAAATGGTGCTGCGTGGACTGCAACACCACCGAGTCCGTGTGGGCGTGTCTCAAATGCTCGCACGTGGCTTGCGGTCGCTACATCGACGAGCACTCGCTGCGGCACTACCACGAGACGCAGCACCCGCTCGCCATGGAGGTGCGTGAGCTGGACGTGTTCTGCTTCGCGTGCGGCGACTACGTCCTGAACGACAACGCCGAAGGCGACCTGAAGCTCCTTCGGGGGGCGCTGTCCACCGTGCGGGACGCTGGGCGCCGCTCCATGCGTTCCGCATCATCGTTGTCATCGCACTCGGTGAGCGGCGAGGGGGCGGGGCTCGTACAGGTCGCGCTAAGGCACCGGCGGCGCGTGCTGCTCGCGAATGCTTTCCGGCGCTGGAGGACACGGCAGCAAGAGGAGCAGAAAAAACTGGAACAGGAGAAGGAGGAGCTTCGGCGGCAACGCAAGGAAATGAAGAAGAGGATCATGGGAGATGACGGTAACGCGCCGCCGAGGAAAAGCGCACGCCTCCTGACGCAGGCGCCGCGGCCACTCATCGCGTTGATCCCGAGAAAATTCCGAGACCCGCCCGAAAAAGCGCCACTTCCCAGTAAGAATTCCAGAAAGGCGCTCCGTACTGTGAAATCGGGCGTGGCGGGAAAGCGGGCCACCTCGTCTTTTCTGTTAGCGCGACGCAGGCGGTTAGCGCCGGGCGTCACGGGACTGCGTAACCTAGGCAACACGTGCTACATGAACTCGATCCTACAGGTGCTGAGCCACTTGCGTAAGTTCAGGGAGTGTTTCCTCGCGCTGGATCTGTGTGAGACGGAGCAGCTGCTGCTCGCCAAAACGCAAGGCATGATGGGAGGAGGAGAGAAACTGGTGCAGCCCAAAGACCCTCGCTCTTCATCTTTATCCGGCCAGCAGGTCGCGCTTTTTTAAATTTTTTTTAACTCTAAATATTTCGATTTATTTATCGCGTGATGTGAGATACCGCCTTATTGAAGAAGATCAGCGTGTTGAATGAACTGCGTTGTTGTGGTTGTGTTGTGGTTGTGTTGTGGTTGCAGGTGTCTCTGTGCCAGGAGCTGCACACTCTGTTCAGGGTGATGTGGTCGGGCCGCTGGACGCTCGTGTCTCCGTTCGCCATGCTGCACTCGGTGTGGAACGTCATCCCGGCGTTCCGTGGCTGCGACCAGCAGGACGCGCAGGAGTTCCTGTGTGAGCTCCTGGATAAGGTGCAACAGGAGCTCGAGGCCGACGGCGGCTACGGCGCCAAACGCCAACACACACGCACGCGCATCGTCATCCCCATCACACAGAGGAAACTCTCCAAACAGGTGCTCAAAGTCCTCAACACCATCTTCCACGGCCAGCTGCTCAGCCAGGTGAGTCCTGCACATACACGAGCGCTGGAGTAATGAGTTTAACTTACGCAGATCAGGTGGACAGGGTGCTGCATCGGGGGCTTGTTTAGGTCACGATTACGCTACTTCAGAACGTTTAAACATATTTAACTGAATGAAATCAGATTTCTAGTTTATTCCCTGAGTGTACGTTTATTTCAACACACTACAGTGAGAGTCGTTTTTTTTACTTAGTCTTCATACTAATATTTTATTTTGACTGGGATATGAAGACCATTTTTCTGGAGCAGATACCTCCATAAGTAGTGTTTACGATCTCGTCTTGTAGTCCAGATGTGTCCAGAGCGATGGTTCTGTACACCAGGGGCCTGCCGAAGCTCAGGAGCACTACTGATTGTGAAAATCGATCTCTTTCATGCAAATAATTATCAGGGAAAGCCGGGGGGGGGCGTGTTATCTATCCTTAAAAAACTCGTTCTCTGTGAAGTGCTCTTCTTACAGTTTGCACTGAGAAATTGAATTAGTTGCGTCACTTATATGCCACTTTGCTCACAGCTGATTGGTCCAAGTCGGATTTGAGATCTCTTACCCACGTACGTAACCTGCCCCGGATCAGGTTAGCCGTGGAGCGTAAGTTACTATGGTGACGAACACCGGTAAAAGCCGAGTCACTTTCATGGTACCTAAACTACACTGAAACTTACCTCACTAGCCTCCTAAACCAGCTTCGTGGTACAGACCCCAGATTACACACAGTGCATCATGGAGCTGATGATCTCCACATCCTTGCTCTGCTCCTGTTCTTCCAGCTCTCCTCCACAACCTGATAAATATTACAGCTGTCAGATTTTCTCTGTAAGTGACGTGTGTGTGTGTGTGTGTGTGTGTGTGTGTGTTTCCTGTCCAGGTGACGTGTCTGTCATGTAAGCGTAAGTCGAACACGGTGGAGCCGTTCTGGGATTTGTCTCTGGAGTTCCCCGAGCGTTATCATAGCGTGGCTAAGCTGAGCCAGGCGTCCTCTCAGAGCTGCTCTCTCACCGAGATGCTGAGCAAGTTCACCGAGACCGAGGCTCTGGAGGGACGTATCTACAACTGTAACTACTGCAACAGTGAGCACACGCCATGCACACGCCATGCACACGCCATGCACACGCCATGCACACGCTATACACAAACAGTTAATGAGAAACTTCAGTTCAGTTCAGTGGGATTCCTTTAAAAGTGTACACGATGATGATGTTGAACCCAAAGAATAGACCGGCTGTGTGAGCTTAGCTATTCATCATGTTTGTTATTTACTGTTGTGTGTGTGTGTGTGTGTGTGTGTGTGTGTGTGTGTGTGTGTGTGTGTGTGTGTGTGTGTGTGTGTGTGTGTGTGTCAGGAAAAAGACGCAAGTCGTCCCACAAGCCGCTGGCTCTGTCCGAGGCCTGTAAACAGCTGCTGATTTATCGTTTACCTCAGGTGCTGCGGCTTCACCTTAAACGCTTCCGGTACGTTTTATACACACACACACACACACACACACACACACACACACTGCTGCTTTTGTCACTCTTCACCCATCCAACTTCAGTAAACACCATTTCACCGTTATCTATCTGTCTTCTTCTAACAGATGAACGAAATAAAATGAATAATAATAATAATATGTTTTATTCTTTTATTCTTCACTGGGTGGATTATCTAATGTTCAAATGTAAATAAGTCACAGGGTAATTTATATGTAATCACCCTGTCTACCCCTGTGTGTGTGTGTGTGTGTGTGTGTGTGTGTGTGTGTAGCTGGTCGGGCCGGAACCACAGGGAGAAGATCGGCGTTCACGTGGCGTTTGATCAGGTTCTGAACATTGAGCCATACTGCTGTTCTGACGCATCACAGGTCTTCACCTACGACCTCTCTGCTGTAGTGATGCATCATGGGAAAGGCTTCGGCTCAGGACACTACACCGCCTACTGCTACAACACGGAGGGGGGTGAGTGGGGCAATAAAATACTCACCATGCACCGAACAGCTCGAGGCTTTGCGCTTTGTCTTCAGCGTGCCCTCAATCAAGTGCCCTAGTCTGAGGGAATAAACTTTATATTCATATGTAACAAGCTGCACATCAATATATCTGTGGTTAGCGCCCTCTAGTGACGCAATGTGATAAATACCATCACATCCATCACTAGTTTCTTTAAAGCGAGTGCGAAGAGAATCATTATCTCCGATTACTCGGAATAAATAACATTTAAATCCTGTGTGTGTGTGTGTGTGTGTGTGTGTGTGTGTGTGTGTGTGTGTGTGTAGGCTTCTGGGTCCACTGTAACGACTCGGAGATGAACGTGTGTAGCGTGGAGGAGGTCTGCAGCACTCAGGCGTACATCCTGTTCTACACACAACGATCATCTTAAAGAGACTCAACAAACACACACCTGTGTGTAGTACTGAACAAACAATCCAACCTGTGTGTGTGTGTGTGTGTGAGAGAGAGAGAGAGAGAGAGAGACATGCCTGTTCTAGTCAGCACACGTGTTTAGGTCAGGTCTGATTAGCCGTCACGCGGCTCAGCTCTATTTTTCCACTGAGGTATTTTACAATAAAGACGAGGTTCATCACTCACGCTCACTTTTCCACCGACGCGGAGCCGGATCCAGAACCGTTCCACGCTTTTTCCACGCCGCAGAACAGCTGGTTCTGGGTATTCAGCAGGGGGCCGCGCATCAACTCTTCATCCTGTTATAATTATTTACAAATGGACAAGTATTTCCTGGGCGTTACTTGTGATACTAGTGATGTCATACATTCCCAGCATGCATCTGGTTTAAGCAGGAGTGTGACGTAGCTGTGAGTAATGATTGAACACACCAGCAAAAAAAAAAAAAAAAAAAAAAGACCTAAAAGCCATTGTGTTACTACACGATCAGTTTATGGATATAGATCCTATAACGATCGCTTCAGACATCCCTTTGTTGCCATGGCAACAGCAGGTTAGAGCAGCTAATACATGTGGTCGGGGCTTATATCTGCGCGCAGGCTGAAGAATGCGGTGTGTTTGGGACACGCCCACTCCTGCTGACGCGACGGTTCGGCTCCACGTCTGTCAAAAAGTTAAGCATCGGTTCTGACCTCAAGTTCGTTTTAGATCTCAGAGATTTTCTACACACTAAAACTGTTCAGACACACACACACACACACACACACACACACACACACACACACACACACAGAGTGTGTACTCATCCAGGGCATTCAGGACCAGCGTCCTCACACTGGAGCTTCAGGAACACATGAACACGCCCCACACTGCCGGAGGGAGGAGCTCAGCGTGCTGCGGTCAGGGCGAATGGAGGGAGAGATGGACGAGTGCAGACGGAGAGAGATGCTGGAGCTCCTCCTGCGCTCTGCAGCACTGAGACGACTGTCTGGAAGATTCCATCATCAAACTTCTCACACACTCCAATCAGGAATTGCTCAGCTTTGTGATACGGTTCTTCTTTTCTACTGTGGTTTCTAACGTGCATAGTGAACTGTGTGTGCTGGGGGGGCGGGGCTACCTGCACCTGCACCTGGGAATCTGAGGGGAGGGGCACCTGAGACTCAAAATGGGACTGGGGGTAGGGGGGGGGTGTCTTTGGGGTGAGGGGGGGATTGTTTACCTTACTCAATTACTGACCAGAACAATCTGATGACCATGAATGTCTTTCTTTTGTCTCTGTGTGTGTGTGTGTGTGTGTGTGTGTGTGTGTGAGAGAGAGAGAGACTGTGTGTGTGTGTGTGTGTAGGACTGCAGGGGTTTTACAGTGACCTCTGACCTCATGACCTTTTGTTCTGTATTGTGGAGCACCAGTTATCAACTTTATTGATCTGGGTTTGGCCTGATAGCGATTAAAGTTATTACAACACACTCCTGAGTGGTTACTGAGTTTCTAAATCCAAACAAATACACACACATGGCCCTAAGGACGCTCACACTAGCTAGCAAGACGGCTAATCAGGAAACGGGTTGCGTTCTAGACTAGGTTGTGACTAGAGGAAATCTGACTGAACTTGTAGAATTATTTTACAAGCGAATAAACATCAGTGTAGAACATTAACTTCCTGGTATTCGCCTCGCAGTGGTTTAGATGTTGGTGTGTAGTTATGTCCGAACATTAAGAGTTCAGATTTCAGTGCCATCATCAAAATCATTTCGTGTTTCTTACTAACTAATTAGCCCTCTAATCTCAAAATATTAGAATAAAGAATTTATAATACAGAAATGTCGACCTTCTGAAAAGTATGTTAATTTATGCACTCAATACTCGGGCGGGGCTCCTTTTGCACGAATTACTGCATCAGTGGGGCGTGGCATGGAGGCGATCAGCCTGTGGCACTGCTGAGGTGTTTATGGAAGCCCAGGTTGCTTTGATAGCGGCCTTCAGCTCGTCTGTATCGTCGGGTCTGGTGTCTCTCATCTTCCTCTTGATAAATTCAGGGCAGGTGAGTTGGCTGGCCGATCAAGCACAGTAACACCATGGTCAGCAAACCAGTTACTAGTAGTTTTGGCTCTGTGGGAGGGGCCAAGTCCTGCTGGAAAAGGAACTCAGCATCTCCATAAAGCTCGTCAGCAGACGGAAGCATGAAGTGCTCTAAAATCTCCTGGTAGACGCTGCATCGACTCTCGACTCGAGAAAACACAGTGGACCAACACCAGCAGATGACATGGCAACCCAAATCATCACTGACTGTGGAAACTTCACACTGGACTTCAAGCAACTTGGATTCTGTGCCTCTCCACTCTTCCTCCAGACTCTGGGACCTTGATTTCCAAATGAAATCCAACATTTACTTTCATCTGAAAAGAGGACTTTGGACCACTGAGCGACGGGGTTTAGAGTTAATTAGCTGATTAGAGTCTTCTCAGGTCCACATCGCTGCATTATAAACTCTTTATTCTAATATTTTTGAGACACTGGATTTTTCCAGTATGTGATTTCCATGAGCTGTAAGCCGTAATCATCAAGATTAAAACAAAAAAAGGCTTGAAGTATTTCACTTTATGTGTAATGAATCTAGACTATATGAAAGTTCCACTTTTTCAATTAAATTACGGAAAAAAGACGAACTTTTCCACGATATTCTGATTTTTTCAGATGCACCTGTACAGCATGTTATTGAAACATAACCTGACATTTACAAACCCCAGGGTTAGGAAACCCTGATCTAGAGGATTTTACACTCTACATCACTATGACATACACAAAGCTTATTCCCTGACTTTAATCTGACATGTGAGAGAATGTTCTAGACTACAACACACACAACACACTGTAAATACATCATCGGTAAATTAAACACTAATATAAGCTCATAAACACACTCAGTGACACAACAACACTGACACAGAGGGTGTTAGAAAGAGAGTGTCAGGGTGTCTTACCGTCAGTCTCCTCTCTGCTCCTGTAACAGGATGATGTCATTCATAAAATCCAGAGGTTTAACAGAGTCACACTGCGAGGAGACAGATGTGTCAGGTGCTCTCAGGTGTCTCAGGTGCTCTCAGGTGCTCTCAGGTGTCTCAGGTGCTCTCAGGTGTCTCAGGTGCTCTCAGGTGCTCTCATCTCTCCTGCTCCAAACCAACCCACAAGCGGTCTTTTATTATCCTCAGAGTCACTTTAGAGAAACTGCCGCTCTGCTGATGGATTAGAAACAACAAAACTGAGAGAATTTTCTACTCAAACACTCATGGAAGTGAGAAACTCACTGTTTACTCTGGTTCTGGATTATACGGAGTGTGACGTCATCACGACCTTTCACCTTTATGTTGGTTTGTTTTTTTTTTGAGAGAATATTTTTCCTTAACTATCTTTTTATCAGATGTGTTTCTGAATAACTGTCTGATAAAAAAATAAAAAATAAAAAATAGAGACAGGAATAAAATACTGATTAACAACAACTGAAAACCGGTTAATACTGAAAACATGAAGAATGTTGACAGAAACACAAACAATAAACAAATTAAAAACATGAGAACTACATAACATTTACTAAAGAAAATAAAAACAACTATATGTGACATTCGTAATAAAGTCATACATTTTAACCGTCATACCCTTTCAGGCTGTGCTTCTTATTTCTTCTTGTTTTCTTCTTGTTTTTATCAGACATTAATGACGCAAAACCCAATCAGGCTGCCGCTGTGAAATGATGCACTTATTTACATAATATGTAAACATTAAAATATTAATATCCATAATAATAACAATGTCCTCAATATCCTTATTACATCATTTAACTTTAAATCAATATAAACAGCATTAATCTACTTGGTTTGGGGGGGGGGGGGAGGGGGGTTAGGGTTGGATCGAGGGTGACGACACAATCCAGCTTTTTAACCAATCATATCCCTTATTCAAATTTAAATACTGAACAATCTCATTTGTCAGTCAATCAGTCAGACCGGAAAAGAAATGACAGTTATTTTAAAACGTGATAAAATAACATGAGCTGTCATTCATTAAATTACAACCACGAGATTATTTCTATACGCTGCCATCTAGTGGCCGGAAACCGCCATTACAGGTAAGAAGAAGAAGAAGCAGAAGAAGAAGGTCCATTGCCATTGTAACGTGTAAAACAAAATTTCCTAGAGCAGTTTTAAACAGTAATGGTAGCTGTGCAGATTCAAGTGTTATTGCACTGATTTACTGATTTAATTCAGTCTGAACTACACCGTTATAAGTTACCCCAACCCCAACCCTGACCCTAACCCTGACCCTAACCCTGACCCTAACCCTGACCCAGTATCTCGAATCACTTCATGGTTATTGGAGACTGGGCAGCAGTAGTCATTCCAGCATTGTACTGCTGACTTCTTGGGCACAGGGACGATGGTGCTGGATTTGAGGTGGGTGGGGACGGTAGGTTGCTGAAATGAGAGGTTAAATATGTTGGTAACTACATGTGGTAGTTGCTCTGTGCATTGTTTCAGTACGCATCCCGTGACTCCATCTGTTCCAGCTGCTTTGGTGATATGAGTTTTTCGCAGGGCTCAGGGTGGACCTCACCTGGTGGGGGTGAAGTACAAGTGGTTACATGTTCTCAGGTGGTGTAGCATGGGTGGCAGCTTCGCCCTGTTGCTTGTTAAAGAACCGGTTCAGCACATCAGGGAAAGAAGTGTCCATGTTGGAATGTTGGTGTTGCTTTTGTGGTCTGTAATCGCTTTAATCGCAGTCCACATGCGGTGGGAATTGTTGTATTTGGAAGTGCTCCTCTATGCACCGCTTGTATTCACACCCGGCCTCCTTTATTCCCTATTTTCGCTTTACTCGGGCATCTCTGTGGGCTTTTGCATCACCAGATTTAAAAAGCAGCGTCTCGTGCCTTCAGAAGACTCTGTACTTGACTTTTCGGCCATGGCGTCTGGTTGAGGAACACTTTAACACTCACTGTTTCTGTGCACTGAAGCGGTGTACGCTTCTAATTCTGCTTCCCGTGTGAAGAGAGACCACCCCATACCTGTACAGTCTTCACAGCCGTTTTTGCTTTGCAGACCAGTGGGTTTGTAAGCTGGGGTCGGAAATACGGACATGAGGTCAGAGGGTCCTAGGTGTGAAGATTTGTAGGCTTCTGGAATGTTGGTGTTGACCAAGATGGTCCAAGATGTTGCCTTCTCTCGTAGGGAAGTGTACGTACGTGCGGACTTTAGGTAGGACTCGCAGCACTCATACAGACAGACTTTACATTAATGAATAGACAACATATTCAGTGTGGAGAGGTTCGCTAGGTCTGAGGTAAAAATGCATCCTGTAGAATTCGCTGTGTAGAAACCTGATCGGAGGATGAAGTCAATCCTGCAATATAAATATGGTGCTAAAAGAAAGACACATTATCACACGGGTTTGTAAATGTGTTTATTAAGATAATACAGTGCAGAATTTTGTTGGAATTTTGCAAACAGGGTATAAATATGAAAAGTGAGTGAACATGCCGGTGATGGTGTAACTGTGACTCTGTACAGTACTGCGATTATAAAACAGCCATGATGGACAGTGTTACTGATCGGAGCTCTGAGGAACCGAGAGTTCTCCCGGTCCGTTCCCTCAGCAGCGCTCTCAGTGAAGCGAAAGACACATACAATCTGGTTTGGTTCTTTTGTAATCGACGGACACGAATATAAACGATATAAAACAGTTGACGTGATGCTGGACGAACTCGGTGGCAGCTTCATCATCGTGGTGGACGTAAACGTGGATGAACACGACGGTATGATGTCATGCAGAGCGCTGACACGTAAACATTCAGGAAAACGGGTCAAAAGTCTCGGCTTTCCGCTGATTCCAATATTACGTTATTATCTGTACTCTGAATATCAGCCAAGATATTGCATGTAATGTAGTGGTTGGATCAAAACGGTTGCTAGGCAACTAGAAAATACAGTCCTCAAACAAAAGCTAGCTAAAAAAACCGAGGCTAATGATTTAGCTAGCAAGCAAGTGTTTTAAAGAGACAGCACGTGTAAAGACACAGTGAGAGTTGAAAGACACAGAACTATCCGGAACATCAGCATTTACCTCAGATGTGTTGGCAAATTACACTTAGCATCAACCGCTAACACAGATTAAACAAGTTTTGCTTCAACATCGCAACACAAGTCAACAACACAACAACAAAAAAAAAAACACTGTGCCATTTATTCAGACATATGGAATGATTAGAAGTGGTTTAGTTAATGTTAGTATGATGTCCTGCCAGCTGGTTTAGTGACTAGCCTGCTAGCAAACATGGCTACTGGGTTTAAATACACAATACAATAGTTTCCTCAGCACTAGTTTGCTTGCTAACACGTTTTGTAGTCTTATGGCTGCTGCTGGAGAGGTAACGCTAAAGTGCAGGGTTAATGTTCGACATGTTGCGCGGCCCGCTAGCTTCTACAGCTGGACACCGCATTCTGTTTAGCTGCTTCACGGCCATATTTACCGTCTGTATGTCACCACGATATCGACACAGTACGAAAGCCGAGACTTTATCAGAACACAAACAGATAAAACGCTGAAAACGGCCCAGAATCAAGAGTTTAACCTTAAATCTGTCATCGCCATTTCACACACAGATAACTGACAAAATCCTGTCGTGTCTCGTCTCATGCAACAACATTCAATCCTGTTGAAAGGTGAAAAAATATATAGACGCCCTTTCCACGTGTCCATCATCCTTTCTTCTCTTTCAGAAGGTCAGATGAAAGAGTGTAAAGCTAATTTTGTCTCTGGTACTGTATGGTCTCTGACACACCTGCCGTATTTCCTGGACTATAAGTCGCATTCGTTTATTTCACATCATGGTGGTACTCGGTGTAAACAGCGTTTCAGCGCCCCCTAGTGTTAGTGTTGCTGTAGCTCAGCACTGCATGGATATAAATACCTGGATACCGCACTGGCCGGCTGCGATGTGTTGTCCAGTTCTGCATCACCGCCATGTTGGAGAGGTATACGGTGGACTTTTTTTTAGTAATTTACCTGTTGTTGATCAGGATCGTTAAACACGTACATGAGCAGTATAAACTTTATAGCCGTTGATATCGTGCACTTAAGACACGAGGCTGTTACTAGACACGTAAGACTTAGATTATCGTTCAGCTTGGCTGAAGTCCGATAATATCGCGTGATTACTACACACTACTGCTGATAACAGTCTTGGACATGCTTATTCGTACAACAAACTTCATTCATTGCAGCCCAAAGTCCAAATTAAACATTTAATTGGTCTATTATTCAATCACATAATAGACGCTGCAGTACTAATTGTGTGTTGAGAGTGTAGAGCGCCAATATGGCGGATCCCGCTCTTCTAAACAGCGATCAGTAGCGAACGCGATATCTAGGTATTCATATCTATGCAGCACTGTATAGTTTTAAAGTAGAACTAGCACGCCGAAAGACGCTAGCCACCTTAGTGCAGATTTGACCAACTGAACACAATGCACTATGCTATAGGACCCCCAGAAGTTTCAGTATGTTTCGACCACTGGCTACAATAATGCTAATTTCCGCTACTGAAGGTTTTTAGTATGATGTTAGCACCAAGCTAACAGTAGGTAGTGAACCTGAACCTTTAACCATCCTTTAACTGCTGGAACATCACAGCTACCGTAAATACACAAATGAATGTGCGACCTACTATTAGGTTAGATCTAAAATGACAGCAGGCAAGAAAACACGTCTTATAGTCCGAAAAATACGGAATTTAAGTCTGATGCGTTAAAATCGGAGTGTTTTAGGTCACGACAGCGTGCTGAACTCCAGATATGGACCAAATACAGACAGATCTGGTGTAAATGGGACGTGTCCCACTTACTGTCTCTGTGGTAGTAGCAGTGTTCGTGTGAGGAGCTTCGTCAGTTCTTCACAGACACAGTAGCAGGGGGCGGGGCTCTGAGGTCATGTGACTCAGGCAGACAGGAAGCAGAGTTCGAGCCAGGCCCAGTGCTTCCAGAGCGTGATGAGGAAGAGGGTGAAAGCAACAGAGGAGGCGATGCGGGCGCGGGTCTTCATGAGCGGGGTGATGAAGTTGGCCACGGTGGAGACAAAGACGAGCAGCACGGCCATGAGAGCTAGCAGCACGCTAATGAGCTTCCCGAGCAGAGCGCGAGCGTTAGCGTTCTCCACGCCCTCCAACTGCACCACCTGCTGCTGCTGCTGCTGCAACTCCAGCTTACTGACACGTGTCAGACATGACTCCACTGCCTCCTGAACACACACACACACACACACACACACACACACACGGCAAGATGTAAACATGGCTAATCAAATATGAGCGCCAATGAGATACCAATATGCAAATGAAGGCCACACAGCGCTGGTTTAGCAGGTGCAGGGGGTGGAGCATAAATTTGGATTTCTAGATGATAAACATGTGTTTATCAACATGTAAACATAAAACTAGTGGCTCTGTGCTATTATTCTGTCTAATGACATTTTGACAACAATCTTATAATTGTTAACAACTTTGATTAACATACACTATACAGCCAAAAGTATGTGCACCCCTGACCATCACACAAACCAGGAAACACACAGTTGTATAGGACGTCTCTGTACGCTGTAGCTTTACAGTTTCCCTTCACTGGAACTAAGAGGCCCGAACCTGTTCCAGTACGACACAAAGTGCACAAAGCGAGCTCCATGAAGACATGGTGTGTGAAGGTTGGAAGAAGGTAGAAGAACTGGAGTGTCCTGCACAGTGTCCTGACCTCAACCCCACTGAACACCTTTGGGATGAACTGGAACACCGACTGCACCCCACTGTAATGGGATGCTCAATAGTCAGGTGTCCACATACTTTTGGCCGTATAGTGTATTAGTATAGAATATTAAATAACACGTGATTAGCCTCAGCGCACGATGGGTGACTTTAAAAGTTCATAATAACAATAATATTCATTACATAATATAATGTATAACAATAATGTATTAATTTTCCTTAAGTGAAGAAATAAAAACAGACCAATGAGCTGAGACCCTCGAACACCTATCTAATTATTGTGTGTGTGTGTGTGTGTGTGTGTGTGTGTGTGTGTGTGTGTGTGTGTGTGTGTGTGTGTGTGTGTGTGTGTGTACCTGTATGTCTCGAGCTCTCTCATATGACTGGTAGGCTACCTTCTCCTCCATACTGGCCAGCTCCTGTTTCAGGTTGCTCAGTTCGTTTTGATGGAGTTCACTCAGGTCATTTAGCTGCTCCTCCAAACGCTCGTACCTGCTCAGGTAAACGCACACACACACACACACACACACACACACACACACGTACAAACACACACACACAGACACATACACACACACAAACACCTGAGCTCAGACGCTCTCCAATATACATCACTATACACATATGTACCTCAGTTACACACCTGTATGCACATCTGTAGCTCAATAACTCATATACTGCAGGCAGACACACAGCTGTATGTACCTGTACCCCCTCACGCATACAGCCGTATGTACCTGTACCCCCTCACACCTGTACAAACCGGTAACCCCCCCAAACATCTGTATATACCCGTGCCCCCCCCCACACACCTGTATATACCTGTAACCACCCAAACATCTGTATATACCTGTGGCCCCCCACACACCTGTATATACCTGTAACCCCCAAACATCTGTATATACCTGTACTCCCCCCCCCCCCCACACACACACATTATTTATCTGGGGTATAGGTTTGTATACACAGCTACACCCCATGTACATGCCTGTGTCCCACATAGACACCTGTATATGCAGCTGTATCCCAAATACAATTCAATTCAATTTTATTTGTACAGCGGTTTTAACAATGAACAAAACAGCTTTACAGAAATATATACATTTAGGATATACACATCTCTTTACACACCTGCATGCACACCTGTACCCCGCATAAACCTCTGTATACACACCTGTACCCCCCACACACATGTACATGCACCTGTACCCCACCTAAACACCTGTATAAACACCTGTGCCTTACATAAACACCTATATACATATCTCTATCCCCCACACACTTGTACACACAGCTGTAGAAGTACATAAACACCTGTATACTCACCTGTACCCCACATAAACACCTGTATACTCATCTGTATCCCACACATACCTGTACCCCACATAAACAACTGTATGCTCACCTGTCCCCCACACCTGTATACACACCTGTCCCCCACATACACACCTGTATACACACCTGTCCCCCATATACACACCTGTATACACACCTGTCCCCCACATACACACCTGTATACACACCTGTCCCCCATATACACACCTGTATACACACCTGTCCCCCACATACACACCTGTATACACACCTGTCCCCCACATACACACCTGTATACACACCTGTCCCCCATATACACACCTGTATACACACCTGTCCCCCACATACACACCTGTATACACACCTGTCCCCCATATACACACCTGTATACACACCTGTCCCCCACATACACACCTGTATACACACCTGTCCCCCATATACACACCTGTATACACACCTGTCCCCCACATACACACCTGTATACACACCTGTCCCCCACATACACACCTGTATACACACCTGTCCCCCACATACACACCTGTATACACACCTGCCCCCCACATACACACCTGTATACACACCTGCCCCCCACATACACACCTGTCCCCCACATACAGTCCTGTCCCCCACATACACACCTGTAAACACACCTGTCCCCCATATACACACCTGTATACACACCTATCCCTTACATACATGCATGTATACACACCTGTCCCCCACATACACACCTGTCCTCTACATACACACCTGTATACACACCTCTCCCCCAGATACACACCTGTATACACACCTGTCCCCCACATACAGACCTGTCCCCCACATAAACACCTGTATACACACATGTCCCCCACATACACACCTGTATACACACCTGTCCCCCAAATACACACCTGTCCTCCACATACACACCTGTATCTCTCCTCCTGCAGGCACTGGGTCATGTAGGAGTAGTCGCTCTGTAGTTGTGTCCTCATGTCCTCCATTGCATCCTCCATCTGCACCTGACTGGCTTTGATCTCCTGTAGTCCCTCCAGCAGAGCATCCCATGATGCAGATGTGTGATGATGGTGATGATGATGATGATGATGATGGTGTCCATCCATTCGTGGGCTGCCCATGCAGATGGCCCCACCCCCTCCAGAGTTGCTCCCAGCCCCAGACCCAGAGGTGCCACTGGAGCACTCATCGTCACTGCCATACTTGGGGCTGGAGACGAGAGTGGCACTGCCACTGAGTGCACGAGGGGGCGTGTCCTCTGTATGGCCAGGTCCTAAATTGTCCTTCAGGTGGGTTATGTTGTCTGCGCTGCCGAACTTGTTGCGTATGAGTGCAGAGACTCCGCCCCTCACACCCTCAACCACGCCTCCTCCGAAGCCACTGATTCCGGCCCGCACGTTGGCTCCAACGTCCTTCAGGCCCTGCTGCATGTCCCGCAAAACGTCTTTGGGCTGACGCGCCAAACCGTTCTGCAAGAGAGCCAAGTGTCACAGTTACACACCTGTACACACATTTCATCCAGGTGTTACATTACAGTTCACCAGTTTCACATCTGTGTACACATCTGTACCCCATTTACACAATTGTATACACACCTGCACCCCATCTGTACCCCATATACACACCTGTATACACACTTGTACCCCAGTTACACACCTGCATACACACCTGTACCCCATTTACACACCTCTATGAAGACATGTACCCAATTTACA
>CM042558.1:19779799-19794799 GCA_023630585.1 Cranoglanis bouderius
CTGACACTTTACTGTGACATCTTAAGGAACCCGGAACATCCAAAGTGTGTGAGAGAGTCGCCTCAGACACCGTGTAGCTTCACTGTTATATTATAACAGCAAATAATAAACACACACACACACACACACACACACACACACACACACACACAAACATGAAACTTACCTGAGTAACGGTTTTATTATTCCAGAAATGTGCAGTTTGTTCCTGAAAACACGTCTTAATCAGATTCAGTAAAGTTCAGTTCAGCAAAGTTTTCCGTGTGGCGTCTGAACAGAAGTTAATTCTAACACAGTCTAATATAAGCTGTCTAATACACAGTCTAATACACAGTCTAATACACAGTCTAATATAAGCTGTCTAATACACACTGTCTAATCCACAGTGTATCCGGTGTGACCGTCAGCTACAAGCCTCAGTGCCGAGTGTAAACTCCTCTTCTTCAGCAGCTCCTCCTTCTGTCACATGGGCGGAGTCTGACGCTGTAAAACACGTGTCTGGGAGCCGGTAAACACACACGCGCACGTGAGCTCGACTCCAGCTCCGGTTGGAGGAAATTCCAGCTGTGTTCTAGAGGACCTGCCTGAGCCGCAGTGCGCATGCGCGTTATTGTCCGCCTTGTGCCCAGACATTCCGGAGCTTCCCTTTCCCACTCTTACTCCAAGTCTTCTATTTATAAAACCTGTGTGGGTGTTTTATTAGTTTATAACATACCAGCTGTGGCTGTAACAGCGTTTCGCTCAGTAATGACACTATTTGAATGTAATTAGTGTCATTAAAGTGTTTAAAGTAAAAAGTCTAAAGAAAAAGAAAATACATACTTCACTTGGAAATCTGTACAGTGCTGGCAAGAGGCCGAGGATCAGCAACACTACAGTGTCCCTCATGTCACTGTGCTGTGTGCTTTTATTTTAATTTCCATGATAATCAGTTTCTTAATATGTCCTTCACACCTGCTGCCATCAGCCAACTCATCCACCAGGTGTTGTCTATGATTGTAGACACACAGACATGCCTCCATACCAATGACTCAAACAACACAACCAACATACCTTTATACACCTACCTCAGATTCTATACATTTATCTTTACTGTTCTGTTTTTATTATATTTATTAACTCACTGACACTATATGTATGCATCTATCTTACTTACTGAGAAGTGTGTCTTATGAGTATTTGGTGTCTGTAATCTCATGTGTAATATCTGTAATTGTCTGCTGCTGGGACAAAACTATTTCCCTCAGGGATCAATAAAGTAGTCTATCTATTTATCTATCTATATAGATATAGATATATCTGTAATTGTATTTTCTTTTTACTTTTTGACGCAGTCATAACTGTGATGTTCATATGGTGTACTGTATATCATGCTAGCTACATAGAATACAGTGTTACTGTAGAAATACAGTGACAAGAAACAACTGAACTAAGAGTTTCTTAATTCTATACAAATCACGTATGACGTTGTAAAGCAACAATGGCCGGCTCAAATGATTCCTCAGACCAATCCTGTGGTGCACGTGGTCCGACCTTTCTTCAGTTCCCCACTCACAACTTTAGTTCCTACCTGCAATTAGTTCCCATTTACTGTTAGACACAAAAATGGAGGGAAAAATATGCCACATGTCACACTCCACCACAACTGATCGAGTGGTGCGTAAAGCTGTGTTCGAAATCTCGTACTGTGACAGTACCGATTCAGTATTCGATTCAGTACCCGTTGCTCAGCCACTGATGCAGTACGTACTGATCAGTATATGTGTAGCATGAATGAAATCCGGAAAAAAAGACGACACACTGCCTTCCGCCATTTTTGATTCTGACTTCTGTGCCAGTCCTGTTGCCTTATGGGATAGCGTAGTGTCCACTGGCTCCATACTGCAGGATCTCGTCAGAACCAGTAGGTCATCCGGGTATATCTCACCTACTGTTTTATAAATACTGATAATTCGGACATACTACTCCTTTGGCGCACTGCTTTTAACCTACTGCATAGTAGGGTAGTAGGGATATTTGGACCCAGTCCATATATCAGAGACAGGTGTGCTGGGGGTTAGAGGTGGAGAGTGGTAGATCTTACACATTCTTGATGCAAACCATTGAGGGCCACAGCACTGCCAAGTATATCTTCTACCTCACTTACCACACCTGATACAACTCATACACTAATTACTGACACCTTCACAGGCTGAATCTCTGGGCGGCTACAAAAACAGTAGCCACACCTGAAACTCACTTAAAGACCAATGTTAGCTGATGATTAAACATCTGAAATCTGGTTTGACTCCTTTCATTTCTTGGTTGGAATGAAAGCTTGCAGATATGTTTTGTTCTAGAAGATCCAACAGAAAGTGTAAGGTTGAGAAACACTGATCTGTATGAATGTTGTGTCTGTCTCATTTTTATTCACCAGTTTCTCAAATTGAAGGCTTAGAGAAGTCAGAATATATCTAATATTTCTGATTATTTGTGTTATGTTGCAAAAAACAATTCACACCTTCATTCAATCAGATCTTTAAACACCATCTTTCATTTCTATTAAAGTGACAGACAGCTATGAGGCCATGATGACCCTGATTATAGAAGAACATAAGAGAATGAACTGATGTGCATTCGGATGATTTGACTGCACATTAATGTGAGGGGAAAACTTGGACAATTATTATCTTGTTCTTTATTGGGCCGTCGCTCAACTTTACCACCTGGAAGAGTTCCAGATTCCCATACACTCCACATTCTCAACAGCTCTATATTTTGTGTGTGTGTATGTGTGTGTGTGTGTGTGTCAGTGAGGAGACAGAGAGTCTCTAATGACCAGCACAGGACACTCATGCATTTCTGTCACAGGAATCTCTGAGACACACTGTATGGTTTCTGAAAGAGGAACATGAAAGACTAAGGTTAAAACTGGTAAACTAGAACACACACACACACACGGCTATGGGAAAGTTCTTAACATCAGGAACCAGGTTATCAGGAACAGGAACATCACAGCTGGTGTGTATTCAGGGTGTGAACGTGTTAATCACCAGGTCAGCAGGTGTGTGTCAAAAAATAGCTGTTGGCAAAAAACAAATGAGTATGTGGACACCTGACCACCACACCTATATGAGCTTGTTGAACATCTCATTACAAACCCAGGGCATTAATGTGGAGAATGTGTCATGTCTTTATGGAACTCCCTTTGTGCACAGGGGCATTGTCATTCTGGACCAGAAAAGGTTCTTCTGTTCAAACCGTTGCCACAAAATTAGAAGTGTACAATTGTGTAAAATATCTTTGTATGCTGTAGCATTAGCATTAACATTAACATTCCCCTTCCCTGGAACTGAGGAGCCCAAACCCTGAAAAAAAAACAGCTAAAGACCATTATCCCTCCTCCACCACACTTTACTGTGGGAACTCTGCGTTCTGATAAGTAGGGTTCTCCTGGCATCCACCAAACCCAGATTCATCCATCAGACTGCCAGATAGCAAAGTGTGATTCATCACTCCAGAGAAGACATTTTCACTGCTCCAGAGCCCAGTGTTGGTGCTTTACACCACTCCAGCTCACACTTGGCATTGTGCATACTGAACTTAGGCTTGTGTGCAGTTGCTTGGCCATAAAGCCCATTTCATGAAGCTCCTGATGCACAGTTCTTGTGCTGATGTCGCTTCCAGGGGCAGTTTGGACCTCTGTAGTGAGCAATGAAATAGAAAAAGGGTGATTTTTATGCACTACACGCTTCAACACTCAGACTTGCCTAAGGACACTTCAGCACATGGAGTCATGTGGGCCAGGAATTGAACCGCCAATCCTACAATTAGTGGACTACCTGCTCTACCACCTGAGCCACAGCCACCCCTGTGTTAGCACTGGGTGTCCACATACTTCTGGCCATATAATGTGTTTTGTACATTTTTGCACCATACTGTCAAACCGAGATCATGTGAGTTCTATAAAAGTGGACTTTGCTGTTCTCTATTACATCAAGTACTGAGGTGTAGTGAAGTAGGCTGCTGTTAATTTACTATCTAATCTAGAATTCTGTGCGACAGTCATCCATGAGTAAATAACTTGTGTAAACATGCCTTCAAAACTACAAAATGAAAATTTTTCCACATATTAAAACTGACTATAAAGAAGAGTAAACAGTAATAAACTTAATCACATCGATATATGTGGTAATGATTTACCTCTAAAGCCGCAATCATCATTAAATCACAGAAATGTCTCACTGATAAATGTGTAAATATTTATTTAGGCCATTTGGACCTGAACATCTTAAAGTCCTGGAACTGTGAACTGGAGATTTGGTGTAATTACTGGTGTAATTATACACACGAATACCGCCTCATTAAAAACTCAAAAGTACAAAGCTGGCACAAAAGCTGAATTCGCTGAACAAAAGCTTGTTTATTATTTGAACAAATGTTGTTGTTTTTTTTTCCACTTGTTCTTAAAAATGAGGTCAATTAGCTTTTCCCAGAGCAGCAGGTTCCTGAGGATCCGGTGGGAAAGTAGTGAATATAAGCTTCATTAAACACTCATGAATATCCTCTTTCACATCATATGTTCTTTACTATAGGAATATTTTCAAATATTAGCAGTAATTTAAAATCATCTGAATTCACATAAAGTGTGTGTGTTTTTAAAAAAATGTATTTAAATAAAATCAATTATCTGACAGAATGGATAATAACAGCAAAGCAGCCTAACAGAAGCTAACAGCCGTTAGCTTAGCAGTCACTGAATGGCGGGAAATCTGACAGGCTGGGGCGCGCGAGCTGTTACAGAACCGTGTTGTGAAACTTCTCCTCAGAGCTGGAGCGGGAAAACCCTGAATACTTCCATGCGCGAGCTGAGTCATTGTTCTCTGACGTCATGTCCCTCTGAGTAAAGTCCTGCTAGACAGGAAAAAAAAAAAAAAAAAAACGCGCGAAATGTTAAAACGTCTCGAGGACACGACGTGCCGAACCGGACACGTTCACGCGCAGCTCGTGCATCTGCTGAAGTGGGGTTGGGAAACATCATTACTGTATTGGACAGCGCGAGGGAGTGGGCGGGGCTTCCGAGCACAGAGAAAGAACAGGTCAGGTCCTCTGAGAGCAGCAGATTAGATTAGTGCATTTTCTCACAAAAACACACTTTAACACTTTAAAACTTTACACTTTAACACTTTACACTTTAACACTTTACACTTATTCTAATAAAGAATATTTATATATATATATTTATAAAGAATAGAATATATTACTATAGTGTTACATTAAAAAGTGGCAAAGTTATCATATAAATAACCAAATCTGAGTAACAGGACACACACACACACACACACACACACACACACACACACACACACACACACACACACACACACACACACACACACACATTCAGTAAAACAGGAGGGGGTAGGTGGGGGTCTGCACTTATGTAACTTCATTATATGACTGGTTTACTACACACACCTTTACTATCAGTGTGTGTGTGTGTGTGTGTGTGTGTGTGTTTGTGTGTGTGTGTGTGTGTGTGTGTGTGTGTGTGTGTGTGTGTGTGTGTTTGTTGGCTGAAATGTTAGGTTTTTTCAGTGTTGCATCAGATGAAACGCTTATGGAACTTTCACCTCCCTGCAACAGCCCTGAATAATAATTACATCATGTTCAGCTTTAGTGTTTGATGATGCAATCATTTATTCTACGTATTTATCAATTCATAATATCAGTGATATTCATTTTAGTGTTTTAATGCGATCAGTGATTACACGCCTGGGTGCAGTCAGCTATATCACTATGATTATTAATCAATGCCTTTCTATTGCCGAGAAACATATCCGGTTCTGGAGATTTCTTTGAACTATAAAACTTTGTTTATTTAATAGTTAGTATACTGGAACCTACTAACCTATCAAAAGTGATGGAAAAGGATTTTGGGAAGTTGCTAGCGGGTTTGTTTAAGAGCGCCCTCTGCTGGTAAAACTGGCACCGCACATGCAAAACTGTGAGAGCCATGTGGACGCGTCCCAAATCACACACAGGCCAAACACCAGCACCTCACTGCCATTACAGTGTTTTTTTCAACTGCTTACACACATTTTCTAAACTTTAACTCTTTTTTTTTTTTTTCAAAACTTAACACACAAATCCAATAATTGCACACGCAAAATGCAAAATGCCTCCCATCTCTTTCAAAATGACGCACTGCATTCAAAAGATCACAAACACATCTCAAAAGCAAACGTCTGTCTTACGTTGCAAACACTTTTGCCATAATAATATATTTTTGGATACGTCGTATACACACAGTAATTCAAAAACCTAAATCTCTTCTTTCTTGAGCTCCTATGGACATTTCTGTATGAGATCGGAAGTAATTGTCAGAGATTTGAAAAATTCACAGTAAACATGAAAGCAAGGTTGAAACCAAACTATTAATTTTTTTTACTGTAAGCATTTGTGGTTGTGAATACAGTACTAGAGCAAATAAAAGAAATACAACAATGTGTAGTTGGACAGAATCCAAACATAATTTTGAAAAAAGGTGATTATGCCAAAGGAATTGTGTGTCTGTGTGTGTGTGTGTGTGTGTGTGTGTGTGTGTGTGTGTGTGTGTGTGATGGTTGGGTGCATCTAGGCTCAATCCCTCCTCCGGGCCGGGTCCGGCCACAATACTTCATCCACGTCACATGCCATGTTCTCTCTTGCCAGCCACCGTGGAAAGAACCTCCTTGTATGGCGTATCCAACATTGGATGGAGGTGGCATCAATGTCTCCACATGCCTCCTCCATTGCCTGGAGAAGTGTCATGTTGACATCATGACGATCATACACTTTCCAGCGCCATGTGGAGAAAAATTCCTCTATAGGGTTTAGAAATGGTGAATATGGAGGCAGGTAGACAACAGAAAAATAAGGGATGAGTAACAAACCAGTTTTGGACCTGATGGGCGCGATGAAAGCTGACGTTATCCCAGATGATGACAAATCTTGCCTGGTTTTCATCCTGCAGACCTTGAACAAGCATATCATGAGCAGCATCCAGAAAACGTATGATGTGATCAGTGTTATAGGGGGCCAAGTCTGGCATGATGGTCCAGGACACCATTCTGTGTAACTGCAGCACACATTGTAATGTTTCCGCCACGTCGTCCAGGGACATCGACAATGGCCCTTCGTCCAATGACATTTCTCCCCCTTCTTCTGGTTTTACAGAGATTGAAGCCCACCTCATCCACATAAATGTATTCATGGATGATAGCATGGGCATCCATCTCCAAAATTCTCTGTAAAAGACAAAATAACATGTAGATCAGTATATGCACAACCCAATAGCTTGACTTGGTAGGTGCAGGTCTGATATATTGGAGAAAGTGTTGCATGCATACCTCCACAGAGTCGTGTCGAAGGTTCTTGACTCGGTCACAGTTCCTTTCAAATGGGACCTTATACAGCCGTTTCATTCTCAGTTGATTTCTCTGGAGGACACGATGCATTGTTGAGGGGCTCACAGCATTTACGGTAGCAAAAACTGTGACATCGTTAAGGATATGACTGCATATTTCACGAATTCTTATAGCATTAGTGGCCGAAACCAAATTCACGATAGCCGTCTCTTGCTCTTCAGTGAACTTGTGACCTCGCCCACCATGAAACCTTCACCTATTCAAGAATAGTGTGTGTGTGTGCCATAAACTGTAACATAATACATACTATTTTATACAATATAGTCAGAATGTCTTCTTACATTGAGCTGTACTGTTGTACAGTATGATAACCCACCAGACTGTGACCAATTGTGCAGTGCACTACAGTAAATGGATGCATGGGTGCTAATATATATATATTCTTTTTTTTTCAGTGTACATTAGAACATGTACATTACAGTAAATTGTTACATACCTGTTATCATTTCTAAAGGTTCGAATTATACCCGCCACTGTAAATCGACTCAAATTAGGCTGGATTCTCTGTCCAGCCTCTCTCATTGTTAGACCATGGTTGATCACATGATCAATGATAGTAGCCCTAATCTCATCAGAGACCACTGTTCTTGATCTTGGTCTTTGAACTCCTCCTCCTCCTCTTCCCCGTCTGCCTCGTCCTCTGGCTCTCCCTCCAACTCCCCCTTACTCTGTCTGCATCGTTTGCATCCATTGTTCAAAACCTATAACTTGACCTTTGGCCTATTCTAAAGCCATGATTGGTTGTTGTTAAGTAAAGCAATGAGTGTTTGCACATGTGAGGAGTTAGTGTGAGGCACTGATGAATCAGTGTGGCATTTTGATTGGCTGTGTTTGAAAAAGGAAATCAAGATACTTCCTGTTAGATATTTGTGTGTTACATAGAGAATTGTGTGTTTTGTAAAAAGTGTTTTATGAAATTGAAAACCGAGTCCTTTCTTCCTCTTTTCCACGTGATGTGCTCCATTTTTCTTTTACACATCCTCAGGGTGATACTCGTGTGTTATGGGATACATTCACATTGGTGTGGGTTTGATATAGCTTGTACACACACACACACACACACACACACACACACACACACACACACACACACACACACACACCAATACGAAAGGGACTAGATGTAAACATTTCTTTAAAAAAATAAAAATGATAAAACGAAAGGTGAAAGGTCGTTCTGAAACCAGGATTTTATTGTAGATGAACATTACAAACAGTACAAACACTAGAGAGAGGGGGGGGGGAAAGAGGGGGGGAAACCGTTTTTTTTTTTTAGCGCCGTACAGTTTCCCATCTCAAGCTCACAAATAACTCACAGAGGATTCCCAACGCCATTAAACAAAACAAAAAAAAAACAAAAAAAAGTTCACTTCACATCTCCTGTTCAGAGACACGTGTAGGAGGAACTGATCGGTACATTCACATGGCCATGCGTGACCAAGGAGGAGGGGAAATAGATATAAACCCAAACAGCTTTAAAAATGAACGGCGATGGAATGGTGACAGCTGGGAAATGGAGCTCTGCATATCTCTCTCTCACACACACACACACACACACACACACACACACACACAGAGGTGAGAAACATAACCGCTCTAAAACATCTGATCTCTTTATAAAAATAAGGAAAATAAACAAAAGGCTATCGAAGCAGGGTGTCCGAGTCCATAACGCTGGAGTTTTAAAAGACGATGATCTTTACATGAGGCGTCCATGATCACATGGATCTCAGCCTCGTCTCACTTCCTGTCGTTCGACCGAGAGCGGCTGCGAGAGGAGAGAAAAAAAAAAAAGTCTATAATCAGGATTAAAAATAATAAAAAAAATCTCAAATGACAGACCAAGTGTAGCGTCAGTGTGTTTAACTTCTGCAAAATAACCAGGAAGAAAACACATACAGAGCTCTCCTTAAACAACTCGGGTTCTGTCGTTAGAATAACAAACAGCAGCTAATGAATGTGTGTGTGTGTGTGTGTGTGTGTGTGGGGGGGGGGGGGGGGGGGGGTGAACATGTGTACCTTCTGGATCTGGAGAAGGAGCGAGACGGTTTGTGGTTCCTGTCACGAGACAGAGATCTCTCCCTTCTGCGGTCACGAGAAAGAGATCTACACACACACACAGAAATGTTGACTTAACATCTACTAGAGCACCTTCACACCCATTAGCTGAATCAGAACCAGGGTTGATCCACCTGCTACTCGATTTACTGTGGACACCATGATGATTATATAAATAAGGAGACTGAAACATTGCGTCACATCCAGAGTTTATCTTCTCTCTTTTTGCTCATGGAGCCCCATCTTCAGCACACAGGGCATTCATGGATATTTACATATCGAATCTATACATAAATGAACGTGATCTTAATCCAACATTAATTAATTAATCCCAGATAATAATAATAATAATAATAATAATAGGAGAGGTGTGTGTGTGTGTGAGTTTACCTGCTGCGGCTACGGCTGAAGCTCCTCCTGCGGGGGGATCTGAGAAGGACAGAAGGGGCAACAAGCGGAGACAGTGAGAATCAGGGGGGGCAAAACAGCATTAACAGCAGCCCTACAGCCCTCATCCCGCTAAATGAACTGCCCATTAACTCACCTTCAAACACCTGGAGAGGGAAACCTGGCTCATACATACAGGAATTTAACACTTAAAGTAACTTAAGCATCGTGTAAATGAGCGAGAGATTAATCTGCATCTGGACATAAAGCCAATGAGTGATGTAGAATGGTTCAAAATGGATTCTGTATACAGTTAACACTAAATGCTATTAACGCGTTATTAACACTTACAGCTGAACAATTGAGAAACCCCGTTATCCAGCACAAAGGAAAGAAAAAACAAACAAAAAAAACAGCAAAAATGATGGACCACAATGCAATGCGAGAAGGCACAGAGCACTGGACCCCGATGCTCAAAGGAGAAACTTACACACTTATTTTTGAGAGTTTAAATGGAGAAAGCTCGACGTTAAAGCAGTTATAACAACAGAAGAGCCGTCTCCCTTTAAACTGCACGTCATACCAGCCCTTTCATTGTGAATCAAGCAAAAGGAGCTTTTTTTTTTTTTTTTAAAAGGAAAAAAGAGGAAACCTGAATTTCTCTTCATTCTTTACAACTGTATTCAGCATCAAACTGTATGAAGCAGGAAAAACTTACTAGTCTTTTGGTTTTCAACAAGCTAGAAATGGCGAAGGGGAGGCAGACTGGCGGCCGTGAAAGTGGCTGCAGCGGATTTTTCCTGCTTTAATTGTCGCTGCTGCTTTGCAGTGTAGACTTTTGGGAACGTAAAACACGCTGATTGCTGATTGGTCGGGAATGTGAGGTGGGCCGCTGCTGATTGGGTGTTAAGGTTGGAGGAGGAGGAGGAGGAAGAGGAGTAGGAGGAGCTGAGAGCTGCATGCTCAGGAGCCAATGGGCTGGTTGCGACCTGACGATTGGGCCCATGCCTGAGGTCATGTGACACGAAACAGAGCCAGCTGACTGGGGCACGCTGGTCACATGATGCTGAAAGAGGGTTTAGTTGACTGACTCAGAGGTTGCTGAGAAGGAGGCATGGTGGTGGACTCTGCAACGGGGGTTCATTTTTATTAATATAGAGATGATAAAGGAAAAAAAAAATTAATCCTTTATTAAATAAAACAAAAGATTGGCATTTCAAGCATCACTAAACCTAACAGAAATTTTCAGCACTCATGGCTTTAAAATAATAATAATAATATTTAAAAAAAAAAAAAAAAAACCCTAGTGTTAAAACTGCTACAAAAGTGAATGCATTATTAATTTAGAGGTGCTATTACTAAAAGACCATTAAAGCTGTAAACAAACCCAGCCTCAGGCATTTCATTTACACACCTCTCTGCGTCCATGCTAGCTGAGCTAATACCCTGGATTTTAAAATCATGAGCAACCAAATGGCAAGTGAAGATGAGAAACTGACATGAAATCTGAACCAGAGAGTCCCAGGTGAACTAAACTGGTTTAAAGTGCAGAAAGATCAGGAAGTTCTCAGACAGAGCAGGCGCTTTAACAGCTCAGGTGTTATACTGAGGGGGGGGGGGGAATGGGGGGCAAAAAAAGATCCATTAGCCATCTCTGATAACGTCAATACAAACAGCACGTGAGTGTGGAGGGGTGCGGGGCTACCTGCGCCTGGGAGGCGGGCTTCGCCGGCGGTAATCGTCTCGTGGGCGTCGGCTCCAGGAAGGTGGCGGGCCTCGGTTACGGGATCGCTTCTCCCCATTGGATAGCTCGACCCTTACACGGCAACCGCACAGAGTCCTGAAATACATCACAAATACACTATGAACAAATGTGCAGGATGTGTGTGTGCGCGCGTGTGTGTGCGCGTTTTTAGTCTCTCCATCCACCACCAGTCATCTGTGAAGATACTCCAGCTCACTCAGCCACTGGAAAAAACCGTTCCTACGTTAAATCAGTCCCACCACAACGACAGCTTGTCTGACGAGTCTTATTCTGGACTAATTTGAAGTACGATGCGTCCTACTCAGAGAACGCAACTGCTGGAAAATATGACATAAAATAGTCTAACCAGGACATTATATTTATCACATGAGTGGAGCTCCTGAGAGCTGAGACAACTCACTTATAGTTAGAAACAGATGGTTTCAGCCAAACACACACACACACACACACACACCACCACACCCATCAGCCACAGAAACTCGAGTGGTGGATAATTTACATCCCGATACCGAGGCTGCACCATCTCCCAATTTCCTCCACTGATACTCACTTTGGCACGTGCCAAAAGAACACGTCAGCTCATGTTAGGTTAAAGACACTGCTACTAAACCTGCCAGCTAGTATTTGGCCTCACACACCCAAAATGGTGGTCACTACGCGTGTGTGTGTGTGTGCTGGAGAACAGAGTGGACAGAGTGGTTAGACCACCAGTACAAGTCCAGGGCCCGTGTGTCGAGCGCGTGCTTTTACCTGCCGTCCAGCTCCCTCACCGCGTCCGTGGCGTCCCTCGGGTCCTCGAACTCGACGAAGGCGAAACCGGGGGGATTCCTGGCCACCCAGACGCTGCGCAGAGGCCCGTAATAACCAAAGGCTCGCTCCAGCTCAGATTTATTCCCATTATTCCCAAGATTCCCTACATACACCTTACAGTCCAGTGGGCAGTCGCGATGCATGATGGGATCTGGATAATTAGAACAGAAAGAAAGAATTAAAACAAACACGTGGTTTAATTAACAAGGTGCTATGGTCCTTTCGACTAATTACTTTCTTGCACAGTGATTCAAATCACAGACACGTGTTTACACTCAGTGTGTGTAATTAACACAATTAAGCATCAACACAGAGCTCAGGCTTGTTTATTAACCCGTTATAAGCTGTACAGTATTGTCCTGCTGCAAAATCAAAGTTAAAATTAGATGTGCAAGGACATAAGAAATCCTGCAGTTTGTATATACAAGGAAACTTTAAAGACGATTGAAAAATTTTTTTCAGCACAACAACTTGGTTAATTCCCCACTCGCGAAGCAGGTAGCTAGCTATGCTAACACCCCGCCTTTGTTAGCGACTCAAAATGGCGCAGGACGCCGTCGTCAACCCCACGGTTTACGTGACCTTTTATATCCTGAAAAATATACCGTTTGGCCTTTAAAACACGAGTCAAAACAGAGGGTTCTACGTAAGTAACGTGCACCAAATTTTAATTGGAAAAATAAAATGGCTCATTCCTCACGAGAGCGACGCCATTTTATAAAGTTAGCCATCATGCTAGCAATGTACCTAATTTACCTCAGTTAACCATCATAGTAGACCTAGTGACGCTAATTATACAAAACCCATATCATAAAGACATCATGCTGAAGGAAAACATTACGTATAATATAGTTTGTGTATTTACAAAGCTCCGTTACCGTTCAGAAATACTCACTGTATTTTAATTTGTATCTCTTTTAACGTCGTTATTTTTTTATATTTTTTTTCCACACCGCGCGCTTGAACTCTTCTACCGCAAAATGGCGCGGCTGTGAAATGCCTTCTCCTTACGTCCTGACGCAGCGTGCGTGCTCACGTAATGGGAGGAGCTAAGCGTACCTACGCAAAAGGCGGGACAGTCGACCTGCTGTGGATTCTGATTGGTTCTGATTCTGATATACTGTTTAATACGACGGTGTTTTAGTGCCACGTAAAATTTTTTTTAATTAATTAAGATTACGAGAATAAAGTCAAAATTACGAGAATAAAGTCGTAGCATTGTGAGATTAAAGTTGTAATATTTTGACAATAAAGTCGCAGCAATAAAATCTTAATGTTCTGGAGAATAAAGTCAAAATTACACCGCGGTAAAGTTAGTTTTATGTTGGACATTCGCAGATTCGAGGTTCGCTCTTCTATTTATCAAGAAATAAACACACAAAAATAACAAAATGTGTATTTTCTTGCTCTGGAGTGGACAGAAAACAAAGTACAACTGAACAGATTTTTAATACACATTTTGTCCGTTTTGTGTGTTTATTTATTGAGAATTTGAAGCCCGAATCTCGAATCTGCGATATAAAACCAACTTCACTGTTGGTTCATTTTGACTTTATTCTCAATATATTTTAATCTTTTAATGCTTTAGTTTAATCTTATATTGCTACGACTTTATTCTTGTAATCTTAATTTCATTTATTTTAAATTCACGTGGCACTAAAACGCCGTCGTAGTTTAACTTAGTTTAATTTTATTTAAAGTTTGACATGACAGGATATTGCAGCACAAAACCCTGAAATGTGTCAAACATACAAATACTCCAAGACAATCAATACTTAGTGTAAAACGAATAAAAGATGGCTGATATACAGCCATAAAAAAAGAAGGAAAAAAATACTTTATATATATATATATATATATATATATATATATATATATATATATATATATATATATATATATATATATATATATATATATATATATATATATATATATATATATATATATATATATGACTAACACAGATTCACAGAAAAGCATCCTAATCAAAGACCTGTAAGTTATCCATACAACAGTTTTAAATCAGGGGAATAAAGGAGAGTTCATGATGATTAGTTTTGCTCCTGGGTACAACAAATGTCTTGTGCCGCCGAAGAGAATAAGTCGGTGTTGGAGCCACAGGCAGGAAACAGTGCAGCTGTGATGAATTGTCCTTGAGTATTTTAGTAAGAGTACACATGGTGGCTTCCTCACACCTCTCACTCAGTTTTGGGAGAGATGAAGTCGGAATGCCTTTATCCGACAGCATCGCTTTTGAATCCTCTAACGCGTAGGAAAAGGTTCATTTTTTGATGAAGGCTCTGTAATGTTCCTAATGAGAAGAGTCAGGGTTACTAGTCAGGGTTGCCAGATCCACACGAAAAATAAAGCAGCAAGACGACAATTCAAAGATCATTCCTAAAGAAAAGCCAGTATGCCGTTACTGGAAATCCACCCCTCTCAAACCCTTTACAATACTTACTTCACAAATCAGTAAGAAAACGTAAATTACTGAATTATTTCACTAAAATGGTTTTGTATTATAACATC
>CM042558.1:19802299-19834799 GCA_023630585.1 Cranoglanis bouderius
GGCAACACAGAGTGCTGAGCCCTGATAAAGCACTTCCTACAAGGCACTGCAGACACACACACACACACACACACACACACACACACACACACACACACTGTTACTGTGTTTAGATTGAAAGAGGTCCGTTTTCATGCTGATGGACAGAAATGCCAGTGATAATCTACAGTCTATTTATACCTGCTATCTCTTTCTCTCTACACACACACACACACACACACACATACACACACACACACACACACACACACACACACACACACACACACACACACAGCCTGTAGCCTTTTCCACTGAACTATGCCTCACACAACAAATATTTAGATGGCTATATCTTGTGTTAACATCTACTTCACACACACACACACACACACACACACACACACACACACACACACACACGCACACACACACACACACACGCGCACACACACACACACACACACACAGCTGCCCTCGGTGACCCACAGAGAGACAGAATTAAACCACTTGAAGGTGCCGGAGTTTCAGGTGACACATGGCACTGTTACAGAGCATCCAATCAGCATCCTTCACTAATATCACTGCTGAGCTCTGATTGGCTGAGAGCTGTCGAGATGAGTGGAGTTATATAATTATATATAATTATATAATTATAATTATATTATTATTAATATTATTATATAATTATATATTATATAATATATTTATATATAAATAAATAAATGTTCTATAGAACATTTAAATCAAAACAACGTGCTGGTCAGCAGCTACAAAGCTTGAAGATTGTGACTTCACATTGAGCAGAGGTGATTGGACTGCATTCTGATGTGACGGCATGTCAGCCAATAGGACACAGCGGGGGGCGGGGCTTCAGTCATTCATGCTGATCACTCAAAGAAGAAATAAATGAACTTTCTCTCTCTCTCTCTCTGTATATAGGTCTGTGTGTGTGTGTGTGTGTGTGTGTGTGTGTGTGTGTGTGTGTGTGTGTGTGTGATTTCGTCTCACCCGGTGATGATCTGGAACGGTGGCAGCTCCATCACCTCAGGAGTTTCGCTCTCCGTCGCTCCGTTGTTCATCACGGCTGCGTCTCCATTCACCGCCCCGTTCACTGCACCCTCCTTAGTCCCCTTGTCTCCCTTCTTCTCCTCCATCTCCTTCTTTCTCTCCATCGCGCTGTCCTTCCTGAGTCTCACACTGCTGCTGCTCGCCTGATCTGCCATGACTTTATGCGTGTGTGTCTGTGTGTGTGTGTGTGTGTGTGTGTGTGTGGGTCTGTGGGAGTGTGGGAGTATGAGGGGCTGTGGCTGAGGGGCAGTATTTATAGCACCCAGTGTGTGTGTGTGTGTGTGTGTGTGTGTGTGTGTGTGTGTGTGTGTGTGTGTTGGGAGGAGTGTATATGTCTCTCCAGTTGGAGGTAGAAGATATATGTTTGTGTTGGGGGCAGTGTGTGTGTAGTGTGTGTGTGTGTGTGTGTGTGTGTGTGTGTGTGTGTATGTGTGTGTGTGTGCAGCTGCTGTGTGCACTATAAAAAGCACTGCAAAACGGACAGATAAATGATACGATGGACATTCCTACACACACACGCGCACACACACACACACACACACACACACACACACACACACACACACACACCTTGTCCTGACAGTCTAAATGAACCACAAACCGATTCACCCAAAAATAAATCCTGAACTTTAGCCATCCCCCGGATAAGCTAACGTTAGGCCCCAGCACTTAATCAGTATCAGGGTTGATGATGTTTAGATGAACGTTAAATGGGTTGGTGTTGGGGTTGGTGTTGGGGTTTAGGGTTAGGGTTAGGGTTGGGGTTAGATTTAGGGTTAGGATTAGGGTTAGAGCAGGTCAGAGGAACATGAACACGGAGCAGTCAGGTGTAAATCTGTATATGATCTTTAAAAATGAACAAGAACACAAAATACGGAGAAATAAAATCACAAGGAAAATACAAAACCCTGTGAAATATTTATACACACAGCCACACACACACACACACACACACACACACCCACACACACACACACACACACACACACACACACACACACAGTTCTGGCTCTCCTGCATTCCTAAGTGTCTCTCTGATTGTGAAATGTGTGAAACAGGAGGTAAAATTACCTGCACTCCTCTCACTCGCTTCCTTCAACAATTTCTTTAAACGATGGAAAAAATGACGACAGAAAAATGCGGCCATGCGACAGATTTATAAACAGCACTCTAATTCTCATGGAGAATACACTGCTATCTATATTTATGACATTAATCAATGAGAACAAAGTGTTTTATATAGTCTTTACATATTTTGGATAGCAATAATAATAATTATGGAATAATAAGTATCTAAAATACAAAACACACACAAGTTTGTATTATATTAAAGTTAGATAGCTCTGTTTGGGGATAAACTCGTACCTACATAGGAATAACACTCATGAAATGTATCAGTCAGGATTTAGGCCTCATCATAGCACAGAGACAGCACTGGTTAAAGTGGTAAATGACCTACTGATGGCCTCTGATCAGGGTTGTGTCTCCATGCTTGTGTTGCTTGACCTTAGTGCAGCTTTTGATACAGTTGATCATACTATTCTCCTTGGTAGACTAGAAAATGTTGTTGGCATTAAGGGAACAGTCCTCTCCTGGTTCAGGTCTTATTTGACTGATCATTATCAGTTCGTAGATGTAAATGGTGAATTCTCTATACATACTGAGGTAAAGTTTGGTGTTCCGCAAGGTTCTGTTTTAGGCCCACTGCTTTTTTCTTTATATGTGTTACCTCTGGGTCAAATTATTCATAAACATGGAATTAGCTTCCACTGTTATGCTGATGACACACAGTTGTATGTTTCAGCGGAGCCAGATGACAGACACCAGTTTAATAAAGTTGAGGAATGTGTAAAGAACATTAGACGGTGGATGTTTATTAACTTCCTCTTACTAAATTCTGACAAGACAGAAGTACTTATACTAGGACCACATGCAGCTAGAAGTAAGTTTTCTGATTCCATAGTAACTCTGGATGGCCTTTCTGTTTCATCATGTGCAGCAGTAAAAGACCTTGGTGTGATTATTGACTCCAGTCTTTCATTTGATGCCCATGTAGATAATATTACTAGGATAGCCTTCTTTCACCTCAGAAATATTGCTAATATAAGAAATATATTGTCACTACATGATGCAGAAAAATTAGTCCATGCTTTCTACACCTCTAGGTTGGATTATTGTAATGCCTTACTGTCTGGATGTTCCAGTAGGAGCATAAACAAACTCCAGTTAGTCCAGAATGCAGCTGCAAGAGTCCTTACTAGAACTAGAAGATATGACCACATCACCCCTATCTTATCCACACTGCACTGGATATTTCCACTCCCAGTGAAATTTCGCACTGATTATAAAATACTACTATTGACCTATAAATCACTAAATGGTCTCACACCACAGTACCTAAGTGAACTTTTGGTGTTTTATGATCCGCCACGCCTACGTCGATCAAAAGGTGCAGGCTATTTGTTGGTACCTGGAATAGTGAAGGCTACAGCAGGGGGAAGAGCTTTCTCTTACAAAGCCCCACAGTTATGGAACAGCCTTCCAGTTAGTGTTCGGGACTCAGACACAGTCTCAGTGTTTAAGTCCAGGCTGAAAACATGTTTGTTTAGTCTCAAGGTTTTTGTGAATAGTTTTATTCTTAGGTAAAGGAGCAGATCTAGAGGCTCACAGGCATAGAGTGTTGTGGTGAACTGGGATGTTTGGATGCTGTCGCCCCCCCACTTTCACACCTTCACCCAGGTGTGTTGATGGTGGAGTGGCTGGCTGCCTTATGTCCCAGGGAGCCTCATGTCTGTGTTACCTTCTGGCTCTCCCTTTTAGTTATGCTGTCATAGCTAGTCTTACAGGAGTCCCTGCTTTCACTCACACAGAGTACACTGTCCTTAACCATTACAGGACAATAAGCACCTAATAATCTCTCTCTCTCTCTCTCTCTCTCTCTCTCTCTCTCTCTCTCTCTCTCTCTCTCTCTCTCTCTCTCTCTGTTGAGCTACACATGATACTCCTGAGATGCCAGTGATCCTGACCCCTTCTGCTCTCTGGACCTGCCTGATCCATCCTGATGTTCTCATCAGTTGGAAGTCACATGCTGCTGCTGAGGCCCCACACGGTGCATCCTAAAGATCATTGAGATTACTGAGGATGTTTCCACTTAAAAACCACAAAGATGGCTTTGGACCTCAATTCATATGAACAGTTATGCTATGATGGCTTTAGGACTGCAATTACCACAAACAGTTTTACACTCAAGTCTCCATCAGTGAACAGTGGAGAAGTTCAACAAAACAGACTTCATATAAAAACTGTAATGAATTTTCCTGGTTACACAACTGCACTATTTGACCATGTAGCATTAGCACATTTATAGAAGGGATTTATTTATTTATTTATAATTGCACTATCCGGTGTCACCCAGATGAGGATGGGTTCCCTTTTGAGTCTGGTTCCTCTGAAGGTTTCTTCCTCATATCGTCTCAGGGAGTTTTTCCTCACCACCGTCACCTCTGGCTGCTCATTAGGGATAAATTCATACATTTAAAATCTATGTCCTGAGTTTATATATTTCTGTAAAGCTGCTTTGGGACAATGAACATTGTTAAAAGCTCTATACAAATAAACTGAACTGAATTGAATAGTGTGTATGTTACAGTGTGTGTGTGTGTGTGTGTGTGTGTGTGTGTGTGTGTGTGTGTTTCAGTGTGTTAGACTGTTAGTGTTTGTGTGTTTGTGTGTGTGCATTAGTGTGTGTGTGTGTGTGTGTGTGTGTGTATGCCTTAGTGTGTGTGTGTGTGTGTGTGTGTGTGTGTGTGTGTGTGTGTGTTAGTGAATGTGTGTGTATGTATGTTACTGTTAGAGGTTTTAATTTAATTACTTCCTTCAGCCACTAGGGGGCAGCGCGGGCGCACACACACACACACACACACACACACACACACACCGACATACCTACATACACTCTCGCTGTCATCAAAACCGAGAAATATGATTCATCACGCAGTCATTATGAAACAAACAAAGCAAACAAAGAGCTAACGAGTGTGTTTGTGTGTGTGTGTGTGTATGTGTGTGTGTGTGTATATGTGTGTGTGTGTGTGTGTGTGTGTGTGTGTGTTCATATGTCATCTTGCTTATTCACACAACGTTAATTACAGTGTGACACAGTATCAGATTACACCCTCAATTTAGCAGCTAACAATATAAAATACCAGCCCATTGTCTGTGTGCATGCGTGCGTATGTGTGTGTGTGTGTGTATGTGTGTGTGTGTGTATGTGTGTGTGTGTGTGAGTGTGTGTGTGTTGGATTGTCCTGAAAAACAACACTGAACAAACATTAAGCAGCCACTCCTGCAGTAAATCGAAACCAGTGATAAAGTCTCTCTCTCTCTCTCTCTCTCTCTCTCTCTCTCTCTCTCTCACACACACACACACACACACACACACACACACACACACACACACACACACACACAGTGATCCAACAGTAAATATTGGCACAAATGACTTCATCTTTCAAGTTCAAATACACACAGACACACAAACACACACAGGTCCACAAGTGAAATGTACATATACCAGAGTGTGTGTGTGTGTGTGTGTGTGCATGTGTATGTGCGCACCTTAACTGATACCCAGTACGTCCACCCACCTGAAAGATACAGACAGATGGAGACAGACAGGTAGAAAGGCAGACAGACAGAAAGGAAGATGAGGGTGTGGTCATGTTCTGATTCTGTGGAATTTCCCTCCCTCCTTCCCCAAAGCTCCGCCCCTGTAGTGTGTTGTCTGGCTATAAAGGTGTGCAGGTGAGAAGAGCTCAGGTAATCTGCACCTTACACACACACTGAACTTAAGCACACACACACACACCACTGTGGAGCGGATTATACTGCACACACTCGGGACTCGGACACTTCGAACTTGCATCACACACCGAGCAGGTAACACACACACACACACACACACACACACACACACACACACACACACACACACACACATATTAAATGCCATCTGTAAGTTTTTTAACTTTTGTATATTTCTATATGTTTATGTTACTGTGCTGTTGCTATAGTAACACTCATTCATCTTATTTTTATTTATAATAATAATTATTCATTCCTTTAATTGTGTTTGCTGTAATCATATTTTCAGATTGTGTTTATTATTTTTATAAATTATACTAAACGTGGATGCTAATGGATTATAGCATTACGCTAAATCATTTGAAATGGGAAATACATTTTACGAACCCTTAGTACAAAACCAAACTACAAACCCTTTAGGAACCATTAAGTAGTGCTTATTAATATGTGTGTGTGTGTGTGTGTGTGTGTGTGTGTGTGTGCAGGATCGCAATGGCCTCCAGTGAGCTGAGCCACATCCTGAATAACGCTAACGCTAACCTGTACCCTAGCGAGCCGAGCCTGCATGCCGCCAGCTTTCCCACAATGCAACGCAGCACAGCGTTTAACGACACACACTATTGCAACAACAACAACAGCAACAACAACAACGTACACAACACAGTCGGTAAGACACAAACTGTGCATAACACACACCACTCATATACACACACACACACACACACACACACACACACACACACACACACAGTGAAGCGTACGCTCAATCACAACAATGACAGCTTAAATAAATGAATAATAAATTACTTTGATTTCTTTTTATATTATAAAATAATATAAAAATTAGTTCATTCAAATACAAAAAAAATGAAACAAACTATTATTACTATTATTATTAAAATTATTATTAAAATTATTATTAAAATTATTATGTAATAATGATGATAAAAATATAACAAAAGTTTATTTTCAAATGTTTATTTTATATAATGAAAAAAATATTTTTAAAACATTTATATGAAAAACTAAACAAATAATAATAAGATTGGCAGGTAATGGATAAACAGTAATAGCAATATTAATAATTATCTGATGAAATAGTTATATATTATAATGTTTATAAAATATTAACTAATGGTAATAATAACACTAAGCAGGGGAGCGGAGGTGAGGAGTGGAACACAACCTGATCACTGAGTTATTCTCAAACTCTCAGAACATCACTGTGATAATATCTCACTAGCAGTATTTATCTGCCAGGTCAAGGTCAGGGTCAAGGTCAAGGTAAAGGTCAGAGTCAGAGTCAGGGTCAGGGTCTGGGTCTGGGTCTGGGTCAGGGTCTGGGTTAGAGTCATCCTCCGTCTCAAATAAATGAGCCGCAGGACACACGTCAACATTAACACTGTTACATGCCAACACACAGACACACACTGAGTGGCACTGACAAACCCTTCACTCTAGCAGAGTGTTTAGTGTGTAGTGTGTAGTCTGTAGTGTGTGGTGTGTATTGTGCAGTGTGTATTGTGCAGTGTGTAGTGTGTGGTGTGTATTGTGCAGTGTGTAGTGCGTGGTGTGTATTGTGCAGTGTGTATTGTGCAGTGTGTAGTGCGTGATGTGTATTGTGCAGTGTGTAGTGCATGGTGTGTATTGTGCAGTGTGTAGTGCGTGGTGTGTATTGTGCAGTGTGTATTGTGCAGTGTGTATTGTGCAGTGTGTAGTGCGTGGTGTGTAGTGCGTGGTGTGTATTGTGCAGTGTGTAGTGTGTGGGGTGTATTGTGCGGTGTGTATTGTGCGGTGTGTATTGTGCAGTGTGTAGTGCGCGGTGTGTATTGTGCAGTGTGTATTGTGCAGTGTGTATTGTGCAGTGTGTATTGTGCAGTGTGTAGTGCGTGGTGTGTATTGTGCAGTGTGTATTGTGCAGTGTGTATTGTGCAGTGTGTATTGTGCAGTGTGTAGTGCGTGGTGTGTATTGTGCAGTGTGTAGTGCGTGGTGTGTATTGTGCAGTGTGTAGTGTGTGGTGTGTATTGTGCAGTGTGTAGTGCGTGGTGTGTATTGTGCAGTGTGTAGTGCGTGGTGTGTATTGTGCGGTGTGTACTGTGCGGTGTGTACTGTGCGGTGTGTGTTGTACGGTGTGTGTTGTGCGGTGTGTGTTGTGCGGTGTGTGTTGTGCGGTGTGTACTGTGCGGTGTGTACTGTGCGGTGTGTACTGTGCGGTGTGTACTGTGCAGTGTGTATTGTGCAGTGTGTATTGTGCGGTGTGTATTGTGCGGTGTGTACTGTGCAGTGTGTATTGTGCAGTGTGTATTGTGCAGTGTGTATTGTGCAGTGTGTATTGTGCAGTGTTTGGCTGAAGGCGGTGAGCTCGTGCTGAGAAATAATTAACATGTAAAATGTTTAACATTCCTGCAGGAATGCAGCTCTATTCAACACACACACACACACACACACACACACACACACACACACACACACACACACACACACTTATGCCATGTAAAGATAAGGCTGAAACAGAAGCTGTTTGTTTTCAGATCAGACAGTTAATCAGCTCTGAACACACCTGAGCTCTGAGATCACTGTCTCACCTGCGTTTACCTGAGACAGACAGAGAGACAGACAGATGGAGAGACAGACAGACAGCTAAGTTCATTCTGCGGTCCTCCAGTGCAGCTCAGAGTGTGTATGACGTGTGTGATTTATGCACCGGAGCTCACCTGTGTAGGTATTTGCGTGGTCTCACCTGTAGCTCCGCCCCTTCCTGCAGGTCCGTGGCAGCAGGTGAACCCTCAGTTCTGGAGCAGGCGTAACATTCTGGACTGGATCGACTTCCACGTGGAGGAGAGTAAATACGACGCCACGCTGCTGAACCTGGACTGCTGTAACATGGATGGAGCGGTGCTGTGCTCCCTCAGCAGGGACGCCATGATGGCCACCTTCGGGCCGCAGCTCGGGGAGACGCTGCACAAGAGCCTCGAGAACCTCAAACACAAACACGGTGAGGATCACGACCACACGCTGCACTCACACACCGGTTCACAAACATCACACACATTCACACGCAAAGCAGAGCATTAACACAGAGAACGACTCGAGAAGAGCCCGGAGATCTCCAGGGTGAGGGGCGGGGTCAGGGTCAGAATCATTGTGATGGGTGGAGTTAGGGCTTACCACCAAATCACTGTCATTACGACTTTGAGTGAAAAACTCTGACAGTGAGAATTCTACTTCCTGTTTCCGTCTCCAGTAGAGGACATCACACAGAACTACATTCTGAGCGAGACGTACGAGCTGCTGACCAACTTCCTGTTGGACCTCCCCAAGTCACCGTTCAACGACGGTCCGACACTCGACAGCGTGATCGTCCAGAGCGTTCCCATAGGTGAGACACACACACACACACACACACACACACACACACACACACACACACACACACACACACAGAGTGAATGGGACAGATGGCTATGTAGTGAACAGTACATTCATGTAGTGTGTGTGTGTGTGTGTGTGTGTGTGTGTGTGTGTGTGTGTGTGTGTGTGCGTGTATCTTTACTGTGTAGGTAACAAAGAGAGCTTCAATGACTTCATCGAGTATAAAACACAGCTGACACCAGGAAGTGACAACGGCTACGAGTCGTACTCAGAGAGTCTGCAGAGCTCCATCACAGGTCAGTGCTAATCCTCTAATAATCCTCTAATAATCCTCTAATAATCTCCTCCAAAATGTGGGTTTATATTCTCCTGAGTGTAACCTCATCTCTGTCTCTCTGCAGGAAGTTTCCTGAACCCAAGTTCTCCGGAATCTGCCGGAAGTGATTCAGATCATGAATACACAGAGATGCACTACACCCACTCACCAAGTAAGCTTTAATCATCAAGTAATAGTAATAATAATAATAATAATAATAATAATAATAATAATAATAATAATAAAGTGTCTGGCTCGACAGTGGCTCTCAGTGTGTAAGGGATAAAACACAGCGTGTGGTGCTGTTCGGGGAAAATAATCAACGACACAGTGGTATGATGAAACACTGAACACTGAATATTTTCCTCTAACAGCACATCCCCAGGTGCTTTATTCCTCTTATACCACAGCAAATGATCAACAATTACACATTTTAACCTACTAATGAACGTCAAACTTTTTATCCGTTTATAGTTACGTTTAAAGTGAGACTTTTTTTTTTTTTTAAAGTTAGCTCTCATATACGTTATAGTGGCTGTAAACCTTCACCAGTCTCTCTAGTTTCCTCTCAGCGTATCAGAACGAGCGCATTAATATAAAACGTTTAGAAAATATTTGTCCTTTCTATAAAATAACGGTGTACACGTGTGTGTTCTCGAGGTCGTTTTTAACGTGTGTGCGTGTTGGATGTGATTTCTCTCAGAGAGCTTCATTAAGCAGGAGCCCGTGGAGAAGAAGAGACGAGGTCGACCTCCTAAACTGAGCCGCGGATCCGAGCACTTCGTGGAGAACAAAAAGAACAAACATGGTGAGTGAGCACCGAGTCCCTGGGGCTTTGTTTGCTAAGTAGTGTGCGCTACACGAGGGTTAACCGACCTGCTGTTCTGACCCGACAGCTCCGCGTGGTACACACCTGTGGGAGTTCATCCGCGACATTCTGATCCACCCGGAGAAGAACCAGGGCCTGATGAAGTGGGAGGATCGCAGAGACGGCGTCTTTAAGTTCCTGAAGTCGGAGGCCGTGGCTCAGCTGTGGGGCCAGAAGAAGAAAAACAGCAGCATGACTTACGAGAAACTGAGCCGAGCTATGAGGTGAGACTCCGCCCTCGAGTAACTGCTCGTAATGATCGTAAATTACCATAATTACTTCTACTTAACATGAAATTAAATGTAATAATAGAATAGTATCTATAAAACGCATGCTTTCGACATGAAAAGGCCAGCATGAGACATGAAAAGAGAAACATCAGGCACATGAACATTTACCTCAGATGTGCTAACACAACTAACATGAAGCATGAAACATCTCTGCGTGTTTTTTACATCATCGTCCTCCAGCCAATCAGAGCGCAGTGAGGAGTGTGCACTAACCCGGCCTTTGTGTTCTGCAGGTATTACTACAAGAGAGAAATTCTGGAGCGAGTGGACGGCCGGAGACTGGTCTACAAGTTCGGGAAGAACTCGAGCGGGTGGAAGCTGGAGGAGATGGGAATGTGAAGTGGAAGGTTGTCATGAACAAAGACGTGATGAAGGACTGTAGTGTAGAGACACACGGTTAGCGTGAAGACTGGTTTTGTACCTAGCTGAACTCCCGGCTCTGAGGGAGGAGCGTAACAGAGACGCTGTAAGCCTGTACTGGCTAAAGTAGGTTTTATGAACCGATAATAACCTTGTGTTGTAATTCATGTTGCTTTTTATCTGCTGAAAAAAGAAAATTTGGCACTTCTTTTGTCCAATGGGAACGCAGGCGTGACCGTCACATGACCTCACACGGGTTACGGTGGGGCTTCTGATGAAGGGTACGGAGATTTTACTCCAAGGCCGTGTTTCAGTGCTGTTTCTAACACACACTCGTCCACTTCCCCTCTTTATTTCCACACATTCTCCAGAAGAACAACTGAAACAATAGAAGAACTTTACTGACCCTTCTGAAAACTTACGATTACGACCCAGTAGTGGAGTCTGTAATGGTCTGGCTTAAAGGTTTCCATCAGGGAGACTCTGGTTAATATTAAACACCATCAGAACCCAGTAGGACCTTTCTGTCGTGAGTAAATTATGGAACTCAGGAACCAACAGGAACCTCACGTTCCATTAAACTGCAGACCATTACAGTCCACCAGGAGCACATTAAATCCCATTAGGAACCACTAAACACCTCTGATTATTTTAAACTATTTTGTTGTAAAGAGATTGCGAGTGTGATGGCGAGAGAAACGTGTCGGGGTTGGTAGAGGAAGTGGTCGAGGGCGCTTTAGGAACCGCACTGACACACGGGGAACCTACATTTATACATTTATAAACATTTTCAGGTCTTGTGTCTGCTGGAAAATAAGTGTCAAAGGTTAATGTACAGTTTTTAAATCTGATTTCTGTTGTTGTTGTTGTTTATATGTATAACAAACTGAAGAGATAAAAATCCGAATGAATTATTTTACTGCCACATGAAGTTTCTACAGATTACACATCACACTTATTATTATTATTATTACTGTGTTTATTCTGTTTAATACAAATCAGGTGACAATCACGATGAATCTCTCTGTATGTGTGTGTGTGTGTGTGTGTGTGTGTGTGTGTGTGTGTGTGTGTGTGCGTGCGTGTGTGTGTGTGTGTGCGTGTGTGTGTGTGTGTGTGTGTGTGTGTGTGTGTGTGTGTGTGTGTGTGTGTGCACGGGGTGAGGGCTTGTTCTGTTCAGATGGTGTGTGTTTTAATCACACACACTGTCTCCTGTATGAGACGTATTTCTCAGATTTATATGACAGAAAAGATATTTACTACTGCGTATGACATATTGTTCACATTTTATATCAGAATTTTTTAAAATAAAGTTTATGAAATGAAAATCCTCTGTCTGATGTCTTCACTGTCTGATGTCTTCACTGTCTGATGTCTTCACTATATTACAAATGAAACACACATTTGTTCTGAGGAAGAATCACCACAAGGTTGTGAGTTTAAATCCCAAAGGCAGCCACAGATCACAGTACCGTTCACTTCCTGTTTCGAGTGTCGCTAATCCGTGGAGGCGACCTCACATTACCTCACGCCGCTGTCCAATTCTGGATTCTGATTGGCCAGGAGATGTTGATTAATTTTCTAACGTGGCAGTCACTTTTCTTTCACATTGTATTTCTGAGATAAAAATATGGATGGCTCAGAATGTTCTCACTGGCTCTCCTCAGCTTCGTAAAGCTGGCTCTTTAAATCTAACCGTGGATGGCTCTGCTTTGGAGTTTCAGACAAAATGAAAAACCCTAGGCGTTATATTTGGAGCGAGTTTGTCTGTTGATCCACATGTGCAGAAAGCTGTCGAACCCTAACCCTGGACCCGTGTTATCTGTCTCTGTGGCTGAAAAGCTGATCACCTCTGTTGTATTTTCTCTCATTGGTTATTGCAGTGTGCTACTTGCTGGGGTCTCAAAGTCTCAAAGTCTACAATAAATAAACTGCAGTAAGTGTAAAATTCAGCAGCTCGAATCCTGACTAGGTCCAGGACAAGGACCATCTCCTCTATTCTAGAACCCGTGCACTGTCAGGAGTGAACAGTCAGATTTCGTGTAGATTTTAAAGTCCTTATGCTTGCGTACGAGGCCTTGCATGGTTTGGCTCCCCAGGATTTAGCAGAGCTTTTAACCCATTACACCCCAAAATGTGATCTCCATCTGGTCTCAGACTCAGTTTACGTACTCTGGGTGATCGGACCTTTTCTTCTTATGCTCCAAAACTGTGGAACTCACTACCATCTGATCTTAGAGAAGCCCAGTCTTTTAGTATATTTAAATCTTCTCTTAAAACTTATTTCTTTAGGGTTGCTTTTACTTGATGACTTCGTTTTTTTTTTGTTATTTAACTATTATTATTACTTATTATTATTTATTTAATAATTTAATTATTATTATTATTGTTATTAATAATTGAAACTATATTTTATTATTAACTGTTTTTTAATTTTTTAATTTTTTTTTATAAATGCCTATGTACTCTTGTGAAAAGCACCTTGAGGGGAATTTTTAGTGGCGCTATATAAAATAAAGTTTCTTCTTCTTCTTATTATTATTATTATTATACATCAAAGCAAACATTTTTTAAAAGTGTAGATGGTTCATTTCACAGAGGACGCCTCTGACACCAAAATATTAATGATGGTTTTCTTACTGATGAGATCAGTTCACACTGAGATCAGTTCACACTGAAATCAGTTCACACTGAGATCAGTTCACACTGAAATCAGTTCACACTGAGATCAGTTCACACTGAGATCAGTTCACACTGAGATCAGTTCACACTGAGATCAGTTCACACTGAGATCAGTTCACACTGAGATCAGTTCACACTGAGATCAGTTCACACTGAGATCAGTTCACACTGAGCTCCTCTATGCTCACAACACAAATCAATTCATTTTACTGTATAGATTGAAGGTAACTGCAATTGAACCTCACTATATCAGTCAAAATAACAGTGCAAGGAGGCAATTTTGAATCCATTGTAACAGACACTTCAAATTGGTAGACAATCAAACCCAATGAAATCAGTTCACAGTGAGTTACTCTATGATCAAAAATAAATATTAATTCATTTTACTGTAGAATTTTAAAGTAATTCAAATTCAGATCATTATCTGTCAATATAATTGTGCCAGGAGGCTAATTTGATTCATTATAAAAATGGACATTTCCAATTGAAAAAATGATCAAACCCACTGCATTCAGGTCAAAGTGAGTTACTCTATGTTCATAATAGAGATTAATTAATTAAAGATCAATTAATTTTACTGTAGAATTTTAAAGTAATTCAAATTCATTATATCAAATTATTAGCCCCTGATGTTTTGGGCTGTAACTTGTAAGTTTTCCCACGTCTTCAGGACAGAGGAGTTTACGCTTCTTTGCGGTTTCTCGCTAAAGTGCGTAACAAGCTGCGATTTCTTTTTTTGTCTTATTAACTTGGAGAGAGAGAATAAAGAGAGGGAATAAAGAGAGGGAATAAAGAGAGGGAATAAAGAGAGGGAATAAAGAGAGGCTGGTGAGGGAATGAGTGTTTATAGCTGCTATAACGTGAGCGACAACAGGAACTAACTCATTTCATGAACATTCAGTGTAGCTATAAATTGATAAAAAGTACAGTTAATACATTGCTGTGGTGTGAGAGGAATAAAACACTGTGTGTGGTGCTGTTATGGGAAAATAATCAGCTTCAAGGCTGTAACAGTAGCTCCGCTTCCTCACTCAGTAATTTATTAGGTATATAATGGATGTTGTTGATAAATGTTTGGTTCTTGTGTAAATAAAGCTGTGTGACTGCATCTCATTATCTCATCATCTCATTATCTCATCATCTCATCTCTCCTGCTATGTCACGTTTACGTAAAAACTCTAACAGCAGGTTAAACGTGTACCAGTTTGTCACAATTGATATGTTTTACCGTCTGCAGGTTTGGAGTCCAGCTTGTGCTTTGGGTTTAATCCTCTCCTGAGCACAGCACACACTGCTGTTGTGTTACACTGCGTTTGTGTTAAATATTAACCGTGTGATCTGTAAGTGTTGTGTAGTCCATCAGAGCCGGAGCCAAGACATCATTGCACAACTGATCACTACACACACGATGTTAAACAAACCAGAATAAACTCACTGCATGGTATTTATTTATTTATTTATTTATTTATTTATTTACTGCACATCTGGAGCGCACGCTGTTGTAGAACAGTAAGACCAGGAGGTTTGGATGCAGCAGGTGAGACGTCTGAAATATTTCTACAGAGTTATGGTTAGTGTACTCCTTCAGGACCATGTGTGTTTTCTTTCTCCACACACACACACACACACACACACACACACTCACACACACACACAAAGCACACAAAGCACACAGACATTTGAGACTATAAGAGGACAAAGGCCATTCACACCTGTGGTAGAGCGACCGAGAGCACCGTACCTGTTCAACAGGTGTTTCTGGCACTGGTTCAGGATCGGCTTCAGGCACGTAATTTACTGGAAACTCCGTTAGCGCTGCCAGTAAAGTGGAACAGGAGGGGCGTGGCTGAGTGCCATGATTGGCTGAGGGTGATATCAGCTTCTTGTTTTGCTGTCACGAGATGGTGAACGAGTAACCAGGTCAGTTATTATTCCACTTCATACTTTCACTTTCCCACCCGCACACTCCTACAGCCTTCGATCCGTATCACACTCCATAACTTATAAAGTTATCTGACAGAAAAGAATCTCGACCTGCAGGTTCACTGAGCTTAACCGTAAACAAAGCCTTGTTTAACCTGTAGTGCGCATTAATAAGCTACCTCAGGCCTTCTGTTTATGTTAAAATCCTGCATCTATAGTAGAGTTTTCTGCTCAGATCATTCATATAAACTGTAGTGCTGAAAACAGAGACCTGGTTTTCTGACAGCTCTGAGTTAGCGGTTAGCAGGCAATGCTAAGTGTGTTTACAGTGTCATTTTAGTCTTTTGAAGAACACATCTGAGGGAAATGCTGACGTTCCTGACAGTTCTGTCTCATTTCCCCTCGCCTTTTACAGTTGTGTGCTAGCTAGCTAGATCATTAGCTTCAGGCATTAGCTAGCTTTTGCACAGCATCCACATTTCCCAGTTGCTTAGCCACAGTGTTCCCTCAGTTCGTGTTGTGCGTATAGCTTCCTGTGTCGAAACACAAATTCACGATTTCCATTTGGACACTCATCAGCATGATGGGGTCTGTACTAGTGGGCTAAGTACTGAGCACGCTAGTGTGCGTGTAGCATTTGGAATGCACCCGTCATACTGGAAGGAAGCTTCAGGGGTTTTCAGTTGTTTATTCATCGCTCTCATAGCTGACATACTTTAGGGAGGATGAATCAAAGCATTACTCAGGAGATATAAATGTTAGCAACAATCGAATAGGGTTGGTTTATTACCTACACAGATTACAATTCCCACAAGTCCAATAATTAGCAGAAAAAAATATGAAGATTAAGGTTTACGATCAGGGGGCGGGGTTAGTATTTGTAGCTTTTCACAAATATTCATTTCTAAAATAAAGGAATAAAACAAAAGAGGGGACTCTCGTGTTCGTAAACGAAGCGACTCCGTGTGGGGTAGAGAGCGCTAGTCTGGGAACCGGTGTGTTAAAGTGTTAAAGGTTCTGTGTGGAACCCAACAACATCCGGGTCTTCCAGCACAGGATCAGCACAAGAACGACTGATTGTCCAAGAATCCTTAATGAAATGAATGTTTGTTTTGTACTAATTGATGTCCTGTGGAGGCAGTCATGATAAAACATCAAAAAACATGAAAAACGAAGAGGATCACTAATTACATGATAAGTCATGATCTTAACTCTGTAATGTTCTTAAAGCCAAAATAACACGAGGCAACAGGGAGGAACTTTTCCTCAGAGACGTAGAAGAAGTACAAAAGTCCGAGACTCTGAAAATCTGGGAAATTTTATTTATTGCTTCATTTAAATGTTTGAAAAATGTAAAACAAGGAAAGGAAATGTTCAGTATGGTGAATGTTGTAGCGTCTGCACAGGTCACGGTATAAACATACACAGTGAGCGTGTGATCTTAATCGCGTTTCAACTCCTTTGTACAAATCTCAGGTTTTCCACGAGTCTGATCTGCGTGTTCAGACGCCACTCGGACGGATCTGATCCGACTCGTCAGGGGTGTCAGGTTTGTTGAGCTCGAGTGCACAACTGGCACTGAAGAACTTATAAAGAGCACAAACTGATAAAATAACGACAAAACTGTTGTCATATTGATGTTTTCATGCTTTGGGCATACAGTATGTAGTGTAATGATAAACACGTGAAGACGTGAAGACTCTTCCCCGAGGACTCAGCATGACATTGCAGTTTATGGAAGTGACTAAAAAAAAAAAGAAACCGTTGAAAAGACGAGGAGATGCAGTGCGACAGTCGGGGTGTGAGACAGAGCAGAGACAAATTTATTCACTCGACACCTGAAATCCTGCATATGAAACATTAAACACTGACTTATTGTGTGTTTAAAAAGGAGGTGGTGTGTGTGTGTGTGTGTGTGTGTGTGTGTGTGTGTGTGTGTGTGTGTGCTGATAATCAGTTACACAATATATCGCAGTATTCAACACATTTTATCATGTACTCTTATAAAATGTAGAACCCTTAACTGTCCTTGTGGAGGAACGTTTACATCAGTGGTTCCCAAACGTCAAGATCAAACCACCAGTTTAGTGAAACCTGAAACTCAAGGAGCAAAACCTCAGCCCAGATCTGCACAACCATAAGCACATTCTCAGCCTCACACTTTTTTGCAAAACACTACACACACTTTGTGTGTGTACATTAAATACAGAAATCATGTCACTGACATGATGTCACTTCTTTGCCATTTCAAGGCACTGCTTTCCAAAACCTGTTAACCAACTGATCGGACACGGCCGTCGGGTGTACAGACACTTGGGTGCTTAATTGTAAACCCAACAATCAGGCGTAAACACTATAAAAAGGAAAAAGGTGAGTTTATGTGTCTTCAACAAAAATGGAAGGCAACGTTGCAGAACTTGCAGTAAGAGGAAGAAGGAGAGTGAGGATGAGGATGAGGATGAGAGGGAGAGCCCGTGGAGGAAGAGGGGTAGGGAGAGGAAGAGACCTGGAGGACGACGTGGACGAAGAAGACGAGGACCAAATTCATCAGATGAAATTTGAGCAGCTTTGGTGGACCATGTTGTAAACCGTGGCTTGACATTGAGAGAGGCTGGACACGGAGTTCAGCCCATCCTCAGCAGTTTGAAAGGGATGCAGAGAGCAGATGAGATCCACTGTCATCTGGGACAAGGTACTGTATCTTTCCACCGATCTGCTCTGGTCCAAAACTGGTTTCATCAGCATCCACAATTTTCACTCCAATACCTCCCACCATACCCTCCCTTCCTTAACCTGAATGAGGGTTTTTTTTTTTTTTTTTTTTTTTTCCGGCATGGCGGTGGAAGGTTTACGATCTCCAGCCCTATGTCAGGATACCCCTCATCCAAGCCATGGAGGAGGCCTGAGACCTACCTGATGCAGGGTCTGTGCAAGGATGGATTCACCATTCAAGAAGATTCTTCCCTCGCTGTCTTGCGAGAGAGAGGACGTGCGATTAACCTGTGATGTGGACGAAGTGCTATGGCCAGATCCTGCTAGGCGAGGAGATGATGCTTAGGTATATATTTATGTTCCTTTTAGAATGTGTTCTGTGCTGATTTTCAGTGGAAATTCATGGATGTGCTGACTGCTTTTACAGTGTAGAGAGAAATAAATATTTTCATCAGTGTGCAGTACTGGTCTTGTGTGTTGTGTCTGGTCAATATATTCATGCACTTTAAGACTATATCATTAGACAAGTAGAAATGTTCAAAGTGTTTCAGATTGAGCACAGCAGTGTGTGAGCGGTTCAGACAGAATCAGCTCGTATGAACCAGGCGTGTGCCATACGACGTCAGAACTGGGATTTTATCAGTTACTGTACGGTTTTGAATGAAGTGAGATCCGAGTTGCTCTGCTATGGTGTGTGTGGTTGTGTGAATTGTGTGTAGTGTTTTGACAAAATGAGCCGTATATAACATCAGAAATATTGTATTTACTCAGGGTTTTTTTTAAAAATTAATTTACTGAATTATATTTTCTGTTGTTTTTTGTTTGTTTGTTTTTTTAAAATAATGTAAATGTGAGATCTTTCTTTAAGGGTTATAACGAATTATTCCTCAGTGTGGTATGGAAACTGTATTGTGTGTGTGTGTGTGTGTGTGTGTGTGTGTGTGTGTGTGTGTGTGTGTGTGTGTTTTATAGTCATAAAAGCTCTATTCCAGTAAGGAGTTATTAGTGGAACTTTGGACCGGAGAGCGCAGAGCTCAGGACGTGTCCTTACCAAAAACTCACACCAACTTCACATGTAGACGTGTGAAGTAAAAGTAGCGCATGTGTCTTTTATTTTCCCCAAATATTATTATATTAAAAACATGCTCTTTGTGTGTGTGTGTGTGTGTGTGTGTGTGTGTGTGTGTGTGTGTGTGTGTGTGTGTGGACTGTTCTCCTGAGTCCTGTGCTGTATAATTAAACCTCGTGCTCCTGATGTCACGCTGCACATTTTATGACTTTCAGAGTAAACAGGAGCGGCTCGGTTATTGTACTCCAACCCACGACCTTTGACCTCGAGCAGTCCTAAAATCCTCAGATGACTTTCTTATGATTTCTGAGTGAATCGCCTCTGGCTGCTCATTAGGGATAAATTCATACATTTAAAATCTATATCCTGAGTTTATATATTTCTGTAAAGTTGCTTTGGGACAATGACTGCTGTTAAAAACTCTATACAAATAAAACTGAACTGAACTGAACTGAATTGAATAGAATAGAATACGACTGAGGAAGTAAACATTGATTATCTCGTTACAAGGGCACCATATATTAGGCAGCAAGTGAACAGTCAGGTCTCGAAGTTGATGTGTTGGAAGCAGGAAAAATGGGCAAGTGTAAGGATCTGAGCGACTTTGACAAGGGCCAGACTGTGATGGCTAGACGACTGGGTCAGGGCATCTCCAAAACAGCAGGTCTTGTCCACCACCGAAAGCTCCTACAATGGGCACGTGAGCATCAGATCTGGACCCTGGAGCAATGGAAGAAGGTGGCCTGGTCTGATGAATCAGGTTTTCTTTAACATCATGTGGACGGCCGGGTGCGTGTGTGTCTCTTACCTGGGGAAGGAACACAACACCGGGATGCACTATGGGAAAAAGGTGAGCCGGCGGAGGCAGTGTGATGCTCTGGGCGATGTTCTGCTGAGAAACCTTGGGTCCTGGTATTCATGTGGATATTACACACAACAACTAATCACACACACACACACACACACACACACACACACACACACTGCAGACTGTTACACACAACAAATCACACACACGATGCAGAAGACTTATAGTTACTATAGATTACATACAATTATATACAGGTATATGTAATTAATGACACTATTCATAAAAGGAATTCATATCACATGTATACACTGAATATTAATATAGATATAAAATGTAGTGATTATATATATTTTTTTACATAATATTGTCACGTAATGGAGAGGAAGGCGGATGTGAGTGCAGATTGTATTCAAATAAACTGCAGCCAGATAACCAAAACCGTGAAAACAAGAACCAGAACTAGAACAGAGAACAGTGGGCAGTAACATCCAGGCAGTAAACAGGACTGACTGAGGAACACACACACACACACACACACACACACACACACACACACACACACACACACACACACAAACATGACAACAACAGAAGCTTGACCATGAGAAACTAAAACACAGAGACTTAAATAATGGTTCTAATCACGGTGAAAGACACAGGGGCGAGGGATTTAAAACTTGAGCTCAATGCCAACTGACAAATACTGTATATATATGTATATATATATGCATGTACAGCACTGTGAAAAAGTATTTGCCCCGTCCTGATTACTTCTAGTTTTTGTGTATATTTCATACTAAATTGTTTCAGAAATTAAAACAAAATCTAAGATAAAACAAATACCAACTGGGCCTGTGTGGAAATGTATTTGCCCCCACAGTTACTAATTCCCCAAATCTATGAAACTGCATCCATAATGGGGTTCAGCTGGACTAGACACAACCAGGTCTGATTACTGCAAACCCTGTTCAATCAAATCAACACTTAAATAGAACTTTTTCAACAGCATGAAGTTGGTTAAAAGCTCTTACCCTCTAACACACTATGCCAAAGATGAAAGAAATTCCAGAAATGATGAGGAAGAAGGTGATTTAAATATACCAGTCTGTGAAGGGTTACAAAGCTATTTCAAAGGCTCTGGAACTCCAAAGGACCACAGTGAGAGCCGTTATCTCCAAATGGAAAAACTCGGCACAGTAGTGAACCTTCCCAGACGTGGCCGACCTTCCAAAATTCCTCCAAGAGCACAGCAACTACTCATCCAGGAAGTCACAAAAGAGCCAAGGACAACAGACCTACAGGCCTCTCTTGCATCAATAAAGGTGACTGTTCATGACTCCACTATCAGGAAGACACTGGGCAAAAATGGAATCCATGGAAGAGTGGCAAGGTGAAAACCACTGCTAACCCAGAAGAACATTAAAGCTTGTCTGAATTTTGCCAAAACACACCTTGATGATCCTCAAACCTTTTGGGAGAATGTTCTGTGGACTGATGAGTGGAATGTGGAACTGTTTGGAAGACAGGGGTCCCGTTACATCTGGCGTAAACCAAACACTGAATTCCACAAAAGGAACATCAAGCATGGTGGTGGCAGTGTGATGGTGTGGGGCTGCTTTGCTGCTTCAGGGCCTGGGCAACTTGCAGTAACTGAGGGAAACATGAATTCTGCTCTCTAGCAGAAAATCCTAAAGGAGAATGTCTGGTCTTCAGTCCGTAAGCCGAAACTCAAGCGCAACTGGATTCTGCAGCGAGACAACGATCCAAAGCACAGGAGTAAGTCCTAGTCCTAGAAGTAAGTGAAAGACTGATCTCCGGTTATCAGAAGCTGCTAAATGTGACACAACCAGATTTTAAGTTTAAGGGGGCAATTAGTTTTTCACATGGATGATAGGTGTTGGAGAACTTTTTTTGCTTCAATAAAAATAAAATAAATAAAAACTGTATTGTGTGTTTACTCAGTCTAACTTTGTTTTATGTTGTATTTTGTTTGAAGATCCAAAACTATTTAGTATAAGATACACAAACAGAAGAAATCAGAAAGAAATACTTTTCCACAGCACTGTATATACCCATATATGTACAGTAACGTATAGACTCTGTATAATGATATAGATTATATAGATTATACTAAAAATAGATATACAGGAGAAAAAATAAAATAATCCACATGGCAGTGTAATTTATTTATTTATTTTTATTTTTTGTTTATTTGTGTGTTTGTTTGTGTATTATTTACCCCGGGTGTTTTTCTGTGTGTTATCATCACGCTCTGTGTGTATGAACCTGTGTGTATTTGTTTGCTGTTGCTATAGTAAATGTGAAATAAAATGTGTGTATGGATTCATAATAAAAGGAGATATGGTTCACCTGGCACGCACACGCACACACACACACACACACACACACACACACACACACACACAAACCTATAAAGGTTTGTAAAAATTATTTATTTATTTATTTATTTATTTATTTATTTTTTCATTTTATATCCCCACATGTGTCTAAAAATATCAGGATGATTTTATGATTTTAAAAACAAACATGGCTGCCTCTATCAGGCTACTGTATCCTGTGACCTTTGACCTTCACCAGTGCTAACAGCGCTAAAGTGAGACTTAACAGGGTGTTATTTTACTACAGCTCACGTTAGATCAGATTTCACTGTGACTCACATTTCAGTTTACATTAAATAATCAAGTTCAAGTTTAAATGTCACCCTTCGTGACAAGTGCAGGGTATACGCCCTTTACAAGCCTGATGCTAATGCTAATGTTAATGCTAATGCTAATGCCGAACTCAAAACCTTTTCTTTAAAAAAAAATTTATGCTCTAATCTTTATCTACTCGCTCAGTAATCTCATTCTGAAATAAGTGACAGTGTAAATGTACAGCGTGTTGTCACGTGGTTAAGTTTATGATCATCTCCACCTTCAGCTTCTGCTGTAAATACACTTTTATATTTTGGGGGTGGGGCTTCAGTGGGTGGAGCTACATGTTACCTACATTAGCCTTACAGGTGATCGGAAGTGACCTGCATAGACATTGAAACTTGTGACCTCATGTTTCCCGCAAAATGCAATAAGCACACAAACACACACGCCCACCCACCAACACACACACACACACACACACACACACACACACACACACACAGGCGTGTATCCTCCAGTTTTCCCATCAGTAATTAAACACACCCAGTTTCACCCTGCACTAATCACTCCAGCGCTGGACTTTGTGCTGCCTTTCCTGTTTTAAAAACGTCTTTGCTGGAAATTTTCTTTAAAAATCTGTGACATCACAAAATATTACATCATACAAGAAGTTTAAAAAAGGTTAGCCAATCAGAATGATCCATGCAGATTAGATAAACAGAGAGCACTGTAAATAAAATATTCCTCTTTCAGCAGTTAATAAACTTCATGTGTGTAAAAGTTTATTTCATTTTCATTTTATCAGTTAGACAAATCGCTGACGTTAGCGTGTTAGCATGCGTTAGCTAGCCTCTTTCTCGACATTAACTAGCGTCATTAGCGTAGTTTTTAAAAAATAAAGTTTAGCGTTTACTGTGACAGAACCTACTGCATACGATTCAGTACGTACTGATCAGAGTCAGTGGTGAGCATGAATACAATCTGGACGTACGATGCCGTGCGGATTCTGAAAGCTCTTCCGCGCCAGTCCCGTTGCATTATGGGATAGCACAGTATTCACAGTGTCCACTGGCTCCATACTGCAGAATCTCAGTGGAAGCAGGAGTAGGGAATAAGGAGTAGGGAGTAAGGAGTAGGGAGTAGGGAGTAGGGAATAGGGAGTAAGGAATAGGGAGTAGAGAATAGGGTGTAGGGAATAGGGAGTAGGGAATAAGGAATAGGAAGTAGGGAATAGGGAGTAAGGAGTAGGGAGTAGGGAATAGGGAATAGGGAGTAGGGAATAGGGTGTAGGGAATAGGGAGTAGGGAATAAGGAATAGGAAGTAGGGAATAGGGAGTAAGGAGTAGGGAATAGGGAGTAGGGAATAGGGTGTAGGGAATAGGGAGTAGGGAATAAGGAATAGGAAGTAGGGAATAGGGAGTAAGGAGTAGGGAATAGGGAGTAGAGAATAAGGAATAGGAAGTAGGGAATAGGGAGTAAGGAGTAGGGAGTAGGGAATAGGGAATAGGGAGTAGGGAATAGGGTGTAGGGAATAGGGAGTAGGGAATAAGGAATAGGAAGTAGGGAATAGGGAGTAAGGAGTAGGGAATAGGGAATAGGGAGTAGGGAATAGGGTGTAGGGAATAGGGAGTAGGGAATAAGGAATAGGAAGTAGGGAATAGGGAGTAAGGAGTAGGGAGTAGGGAATAGGGAATAGGGAATAGGGAGTAGGGAATAGGGAGTAAGGAGTAGGGAATAGGGAGTAGGGAATAGGGAGTAAGGAGTAGGGAATAGGGAGTAGGGAATAGGGAATAGGGAGTAAGGAGTAGGGAATAGGGAGTAGGGAATAGGGAGTAAGGAGTAGGGAATAGGGAGTAGGGAATAGGGAGTAAGGAGTAGGGAATAGGGAGTAGGGAATAGGGAGTAGGGAATAGGGAATAGGGAGTAGGGAGTAGGGAATAGGGAGTAGGGAATAGCGAGTAGGGAGTAGGGAGTAGGGAATAGGGAGTAGGGAATAGGGAGTAGGGAATAGGGAGTAGGGAGTAGGGAATAGGGAGTAGGGAGTAGGGAATAGGGAGTAGGGAATAGGGAATAGGGAGTAGGCTGCCCTCGAAATCTCAGCACTGCAGTTTCTCAGAATTCATCTGTTTCAGGCTGAGAGGACACCAACATGAGGAATAGATACAGTAAACATGTTTACAGCAAATACACACACACACACACACGCACACACACACACACACACACACACACATACATACACACACACACACACACATACACACACACACATACACACACACACATACACACACATACACACACACACACACACACACACACACACACACACATACACACACACACACACACACACACACACACATACACACACACACATATACACACACACACACACACACACACACACACACACACACACACACACACACAGAGTTCAGGATGTAGTTGTTTGACCTTGGGCCTGCAGGAGAGTGTAGTAGTGAGTATAATGTAGCTGGAACATCTCACCTGATTCAACTCACAGCTAATTAACACACCTGAACCATGTTAAACTCTGTGTGTGTGTGTGTGTGTGTGTGTGTGTGTGTGTGTGTTAGAGGTGTGTTGATCTACTCTTCAGTCCACTTCACAGCAGACCTGACAGACCCATGTGTTAGTGAAGGTGACCTTCACACAGCAGTAGAACAGAGATGAGCCGAGCGCTGGGTCACACCCAAGTCTGGATGAGAAGAAGGAACCCGTAGGGTTCTCCCGGTGCTGACCCTGTAAAATTGTGCAGAGGTGTGATTCTGAAGGGAGGGTCATTCTTTTCTGTGGAGAACGACGTCATGTGATGAGAGCTGTTATTGTTGCTATGGTAACTGATAGTGTAATCAGGAACATATGTGTCCCCTGTGTGTAGATTTGGACAGAATGTCAGTCAGAACCGTGATGTGGGTCGGATCAAGTACTGACTTGGGCATGTCAGGTTGTGTTCCAAATCTTAGGTGTGATTAATGCTTGTGTGTGTGTGTGTGTGTGTGTGTGTGTGTGTGTGTGTGTGTGTGTGTGTGTGTGTGTACTGTAATGGAGGTGTATGGATTTAACATCACATTGCTCAATATTGGAAACCCACAGTTAACTGTTGCGACATGACGCTAACCGCAGCACTGTTATAGAAAAAGACCTTAAACACAGGCAGAACCAATCAGCAAACAGACTGAGAGCAAGAACAGGAAGCTGTGACCAAATATGGAGAGTGGGAGAAGCAAGAGGCAGGTGGAGCAAATCAACAGAAACTGTTGGAGTGTAATGAGAACAGGAAGCTGTGACCATATAAGGAAAATGGATAACGATGCAGCTCAATAGAGACAGAATCCGTCATTTATTTTGTTAATGAACTGAATCCTGAATAACTTTTGAATCGACTCGTTCACTACGAGATCGTCTTTGTGTCTCTGCATCCAAGTGAGCGTTTGCAGCCACGCCCATTTTTCCTTGCATGCAGATTTAGTGCACAATGCTAATCTGGAGGCTAAACACTTCATTACTTCTGAGCTTCGTTAGTTCAGAGTTCAGTGTTGGAGAAAAAAACAAACTTCCTTTAATCTTTGAGTTTCAGGCCGTGACGTGAAATGCAGCTGGTGTTCACGTGTCTGAGCGTGTTTTAGTGTGAGCTGCAGGGAGTCAGGAATGAAAGTAAACAGCCATGTCTGAATAGTGTGGATGTGAAAGTGAGACTCTGCAGTGTGTGTGTGTGTGTGTGTGTGTGTGTGTGTGTGTGTGTGTGTGTTAATTTTTTACATAGAACTGTCAAACAAGTCCTGTTGTTCCTGCAGTCACTTTATCTTCATGGAAAATTCCCAGGCAGCACACGCACACACGTACACACACACACACACACACACACACACACACACACACACACACACACACGTACACGTATACACCACACTAACATGAACACGGAGCCGATGTCGTGTCTTGCTGGATAGAAAAAGAAGAAGTGATGAGCCGTTTGGTTTGGGAGCTGAAAGAGTCGACTCATATTGCTGAGTCAAATGATCATTTCTGTATTTATTTCATGGAAATCGCCAGTGATTCGTGTGTGTGTGTGTGTGTGTGTGTGTGTGTGTGTGTGTGTGTGTGTGTGGACTGTTTGACTTCGCTGTAAATATAAATAAATATAAATCATAAATCATATAAATAAATAAATAAATAAAAAGTCATGATGCAAGTGAATTATTCTGTTTATGTTCAATTCTGTTGCAAGGCAGTCGGGGTCAGAGGTCAGAGGTCAGTACTGGTATAAGTACTGGTATGACCCCTGAGTCCTGGTCACACTGTCTCTGGGTATTTTACTGTATGCAGTTTTATATGTCTCAGTCTGGAGCGTTCACACACACACACACACACACACACACACACACACACACACACACACACACACAGTGTCTTTAGTAGTGTCCTAATGAGGTCACAGATCTGTCACTGAATTACATACATGTGCTTTTCATGTCTTCATAATATGAAGTGTGTAAAGAATGTACAGAGTATAGAGCATGCAAAGTGTGTAAAGCATGTAAAACATGTAAAGCACATAAAGTGTGTAAAGCTTGTAATGTGTATAACGTGTGTAGAGCTTGTAAAGCTTGCAAAGTGTGTAAAGCGTGTAATGTGCGTAGTGTGTAAAACGAAGTGTTTAGAGCAAGAAAAATGTGTAAAGCATGTAAAGTGTACAGTGTGTAAAGTCTAAAGTGTGTAAAGCATGTGAAGTGTGTAGTGTGTACAGGGTGTACAGTGTGTAAAGCATGTAAAGTGTGTAGTGTGTACAGTGTGTAAAGTGGGTAAAGCATGTAAAGTGTGTAGTGTGTACAGTGTGTAGTGTGTACAGTGTGTAAAGGGTGTACAGTGTGTAGTGTGTAAAGTGTGTAAAGTCTAAAGTGTGTAAAGCATGTAAAGTGTGTAAAGCATGTAAAGTCTAAAGCATATATAGTGTGTAAAGTGTGTAAAGTGTGTACAGTGTGTAAAGTGTATATAAAGCACGTGTAGTGTATAAAGTGTGTAGTGTGTAAAGTATATAAAGCACGTGTAGTGTGTAAAGTGTGTAGTGTGTAAAGTATATAAAGCATGTGTAGTGTGTAAAGTGTGTAGTGTGTAAAGTATATAAAGCATGTGTAGTGTGTAAAGTGTGTAGTGTGTAAAGTATATAAAGCATGTGTAGTGTGTAAAGTGTATATAAAGCATGTGTAGTGTGTAAAGTGTGTAGTGTGTAAAGTGTATATAAAGCATGTGTAGTGTGTAAAGTATATAAAGCATGTGTAGTGTGTAAAGTGTGTAGTGTGTAAAGTGTATATAAAGCATGTGTAGTGTGTAAAGTGTGTAGTGTGTAAAGCGAGTAAAGTGTATATAAAGCATGTGTAGTGTGTAAAGTATATGAAGCATGTGTAGTGTGTAAAGTGTATATAAAGCATGTGTAGTGTGTAAAGTATATAAAGCATGTGTAGTGTGTAAAGTGTGTAGTGTGTAAAGTATATAAAGCATGTGTAGTGTGTAAAGTGTGTAGTGTGTAAAGCGAGTAAAGTGTATATAAAGCATGTGTAGTGTGTAAAGTATATGAAGCATGTGCAGTGTGTAAAGTGTGTAGTGTGTAAAGTATATAAAGCATGTGTAGTGTGTAAAGTATATATAAAGCATGTGTAGTGTGTAAAGTATATGAAGCATGTGCAGTGTGTAAAGTGTGTAGTGTGTAAAGTATATAAAGCATGTGTAGTGTGTAAAGTATATATAAAGCATGTGTAGTGTGTAAAGTATATAAAGCATGTGTAGTGTGTAAAGTGTGTAGTGTGTAAAGCGAGTAAAGTGTATATAAAGCATGTGTAGTGTGTAAAGTATATGAAGCATGTGCAGTGTGTAAAGTGTGTAGTGTGTAAAGTATATAAAGCATGTGTAGTGTGTAAAGTATATATAAAGCATGTGTAGTGTGTAAAGTGTATATAAAGCATGTGTAGTGTGTAAAGTGTATATAAAGCATGTGTAGTGTGTAAAGTGTATATAAAGCATGTGTAGTGTGTAAAGTGTATATAAAGCATGTGTAGTGTGTAAAGTGTATATAAAGCATGTGTAGTGTGTAAAGTATATAAAGCATGTGTAGTGTGTAAAGTGTGTAGTGTGTAAAGTATATAAAGCATGTGTAGTGTGTAAAGTGTGTAGTGTGTAAAGTATATAAAGCATGTGTAGTGTGTAAAGTGTATATAAAGCATGTGTAGTGTGTAAAGTATATAAAGTATGTGTAGTGTGTAAAGTATATAAAGCATGTGTAGTGTGTAAAGTATATAAAGCATGTGTAGTGTGTAAAGTGTATATAAAGCATGTGTAGTGTGTAAAGTGTGTAGTGTGTAAAGTGAGTAAAGTGTATATAAAGCATGTGTAGTGTGTAAAGTATATAAAGCACGTGTAGTGTATAAAGTGTGTAGTGTGTAAAGTATATAAAGCATGTGTAGTGTGTAAAGTGTGTAGTGTGTAAAGTATATAAAGCATGTGTAGTGTGTAAAGTATATAAAGCATGTGTAGTGTGTAAAGTGTGTAGTGTGTAAAGTGTGTAGTGTGTAAAGTGTGTAGTGTGTAAAGCGAGTAAAGTGTATAAAGCGTATAGGGAGAGGTGAAAAGACACAGAGCTTCAGTTACAGAGTGTGTCAGTGTGTGGTAATAATGTGTAACCTATTGTTAAAAACTAGAACTGTGTGTGTGTGTGTGTGTGTGTGTGTGTGTGTGTGTGTGTAGAGGTAGGAGGTGTGTCTGAAAGAATTTAGCACACCTTCCTGAGAAGAGTGAAGTTTAGATAAAGGGGAAAAGCAGGGAAAATCCCAGCATGCTTATGCAAATAAGCGATGAGTGATGTCATGTTAGATGGGCGGGGCTTTGTGTACAGCAGGAGTAGACTGAGTCAGAGTGCAGGTCTAAAGCTAATAAATGAACAAACACACAGTAAAGTTTAACTTTATGAGATCACTGTGTAAATTCCCCGCTGTGAGCTGAGTACTTGTGCTGTTCTTCATTTTACTGTTTGTCAGAACTTTCTGGTTTAAACTCAGCGACGCATCGCAGCCATTTAAGATTTAAGAAAATTCAGAAATACAGAAATACACTCTTAACTTGATCAGGATCTAAACATCATTAAAAAAAATTTACAAAATGAGTTTTAATGTGTTACATTTTAATGTGAGTCGATAAAATGTACTATTAAGATTAAAATAGCCTCATCAGCTCCTCCTGCTGATCTGACAGGAAACTGCAGCGGGGTGTGTGTGTGTGTGTGTGTGTGTGTGTGTGTGTGTGTGTGTGTGTGAGGTGTATAGACAAGTCACTGAGTTTAAAGCTTTTCTGAAGATTGTTCTCCATGCAGCGTTACAGAATCACATACAAAAAAAAACAACCGTCTGATGGCTATGAAGTTCCTCACTTTGTTCCTGTGGGCGTTTATGTAGAACCATACAGCATTGTTTTAGAGAGGGTTCTACGTAGAACCTCTTTATGGGGGTTTAAAAAAAGTTTGCGTAGTCATATAAACCTGTCACCACTGAACCTGTAGCTGAACATGTCCTCATACCATGAAATCGTTCTTTACAGTATATTTCTATAAAGCGTGACATGCTGAGATCATAATGACGATGTATGGGAAATGGTCCGAATTGTAAAACTCTTAACTGCTGTGTTTATACATTTTGTTATTAAAGCGTGTTCATATTTCAGTACAATCAGGGATTAGAAATGATTTATTTTCATTTTGGTTTGTTCTGAACAGAAATGATTTCTGTTTTTTAACGTTCCTGTTCCATCGTATTTTACATAAGATCATCTACTTACAGCGACAGTGGAGCAGAAATAAAACCAGAAACATGGGGATTTATTTTGAACATTTTGGTGCTTGTAGAATTGCAGGAAAATAATTTCTACACGGATTTAGAATGAGTTTGTTGATGGTTTCGATCGTGTTCAACGGAAAATGTACTTTATTTTTTTTTCTTTTTTCGTTTTCGTCATTTTTTAATCCCATGTCAGAATGAAGTAGTAAATATTTATATAACAAAAGGAAATAAAAGCAAAGGCGTAATATCTGTAGGGAATTTAATGAATCTTTTCAAATATCTGAAAGTTGTTTTTGTCACATTTTCATGACGGCAATACTGAAACATCCGTGTACTATAACGCTAAAAATAACAGCTGATTAATAATGAGAGATGTTTAGAAGAGAAATAAATCTTCTCCCTCTCCAAAACTCTGATGTTCTGGTTGCAGGTGAGAAGAAGCGAGAGAACGCAGTGGAGGTTCAGATTGAACACGTCACCCCACACACACACACACACACACACACACACACACACACACACACACCCCGGTTATGTTTTTTCCCGTGCGTAACACTAGACACATGAGTAACAGGAGTAAACACCTATTTTAGTCTTTATTAGATAACTGTTATGTAAGCAGCATTTCCAGCCAGACGTGTTTCCTGACAATAACACCACCCACTTCACATCTCTATTTTTATTTGATTTCTTTATTCAGCTGGACAGTTTCGTACATATTTATTAATGCAAATATTATATAAGTAATAATATTGATAATAATATGAGTGATTTTGTTATACCCAAATAAAAAGTTTACACACCCCTGAAACATTGATCTTCTTTTGGTTAAGCTGTTCCTATATTGATTTGGACGGATACGTTAAGTCATTGTCGTGCTGAAAGGGGAAATTCCTTTCCGTCTTCTGAATGTTTTGCACTAAAATTGACTGGTATTAGTAGCTGTTCATGTTTCCCTCCCACCTTGATAAAAGCCCCAGCTCTGCCTGAAGAAAAGAAGCCCTAAAGCATGATGCTGCCACCACCAGGCTTCACCTACGGTATGGAGTAATTTTGGTGATGTGCACCAAACATACCTTTTAGAATTATAAAATTATTATAGCTTTTGGAATTGGTCTCATCAGACCCTATCACATTTTCCCACATGGTTTGGGGTGATTTAGTTGGATGTTTTTTGTGAGACAGGGCTTCCCTCTCACCCCCCCTACCCCACAGCCCAGACAGGTGAAGAATAAGAGATTGTCGTGAGATGCAGAGAGTAATCAGTACGTGTCAGATGTTCCTGCAGCTCCTTTAATGTTGCTCTAGGTCTCTTGGCAACCTCCCTGGTAAGTTTTGTCCTTCTGTAAATTTTGGAGGGACGTCCTGTTCTTGATGATGTCACTGTGGTGCTCCATTTTCTCCACTTGTTGATGATGGCCTTCACGGTGTTCCATGTTTAAAGGTGACAGCTGTATGATAATTACTTTTGAACATGAGATAGAATGTGACTGGTCCATTCTGAACACAGCCACATCCTCAGTTATAAAAGGGTGCACATACTTATGCAACCAGGTGATTGTTTTCCACTTAATTTATAGACGTTGTGATTTCACATTGAGCGTTCTGAAACGTTCTGACATGATTTATCTTGGTTTCATTTTTTTTTTACGTCACAAAAACCTGCCATTTTATCA